>KV425562.1:217910-392802 GCA_001632425.1 Neolentinus lepideus HHB14362 ss-1 | reverse complement strand
ATATGTTATTGGAAGATTTAATACTGACATAATACATTCACTTAAAAATGGACTCAAGTGCCTCGCCAGTCGTGCCTCGCAGTGCCTCGCCATTTTCCCACTGCCCCCTGAAGGAGAATGCCGAGTGGCTTCCCGATCACTCCAAGTCTTCAAGTTTCCTGCTTTCACGAGACCAGAAAGCCTCAAGGTCTCTATTATTCTCTCTCAGCGCCCAGCATCCACAAAAGCCATTACTCCTTATTGAAAGTCCAACAGCATGCTGACCGACAAAGGCAAGGGAAAGGCGCTTGTGCAAGATGAGCCGGAAGAGCATTTCGACGACTCTGCCTCCGGGACAGACTCAGACTCGGATTCCACATCGTCTTCACCCTTCTCGAATACATCCGATTCCGACAGCGACCTAGATGACATCTCACCCGAATATCTCGAATCCCTCCTTCAAAAAGCACGACAAAACATTGCTTCAAAAGCCAACCTCGCTTCTCTCTCAGCCAACCATCCCACAGAAGAGGAGGTAATCACCCTACCCGATGACGGCTTGTGCGTATCTTCCATATCCTTTCTCTAATGTAAATTGGTCGACATATCATCAGCGCGCCGCTGCCCCCTCTAGACCCAGGAACGCTGCCGAAGTCGTACTTTGACGGCACGAAGGTGGTGTGTGATCCGGATGTCGAGCTGGCGGAGAAGGCGATGTCTTCGCGTGCAGTGCCGGACGAGCCTGCGCGTCCACCAGAGCTAGCGAGGGATGGGAAGGTGTTGACGAAGAAGGAGCAGAAGGAGGTGCGTTTATCTTCGAATTTTCTGTTGCAGAGGGACGGTATGGTAATGATGGTGTACGCTGTGTAGCTCAAGAAGAAGGCGAAGGGACCTGGCTATTTCGACCTGCCCACGCACGCACCAGAAGAGCTACCGCGGCTGTACAGAGAAGTTGAAGCCCTCAGGCTACGCAACCAACTCGATCCCAAGCGGTTCTATCGTAAAGAAGAAGGAGAAGGCAAGGGCATCAAAGGGCTGCCCAAACAGTTCGCCGTACGTCTTCCTACTCCCTTCCACTCTCTAAATTGATTTCTTACGCGGATTCAGATTGGCACCATCCTTCCTACGAAGACGCCCTTTGGCACCCAGAGCCGAGATAACCTGCCCAAGGCAGCGAGGAAGCGGACGATCGTAGACGAGTTGGTGGACGACGCGGAGGCGAAGTCTTATGCGAAGAAGAAGTTCAGAGAGCTGCAGACGGTGCGTGGGGCGAGAGGAAGGAATACGCTGCGTAAGAAGAACGAGAGGCGAAAGGCGAAGTGGTGATTATCGACTTCGACTATTTACTCGGCATACTTGGCCATCGTAATGATACTATCACCGTGACTTACGGTGTCAATTCTCTGCCCATTACTCCAAATCTTTCAAAGTCTGCGAGAGTTGTGAAGCATGGTGATCGAAAGCCACGTGTCTCTTGCTGCTAAATTTAGGCCCACAAATCTCCAAATTTGGATACAAAATATTTCACAAAAATATTCCAGCTACTTGACCTGTACACAGCTCGTTCAACGTTCAGTCTCTGTCAAATGGTTCGCCGACGCTCCACCAAGGTCATCAAGGCCAACAGCAAACCGCGCGGCCTCAACCGCAAGGAGAGCAAGATCAACAAATGGAACACTGTAGAGGATATACCGATGGACGAGGAGGACGAATGTGAGTGTATTGGTCCATGTTAACCGGCTGTAAATAGTCTTGACGTGTTTCCGGACTCAGTTCATGCTTCGAGAGATAAGATATTACTCGAAGGCCAGGAGGACGCGGATGACGACTACGGCGAGGAGGAAGAGGTGTTCTCGCTGAAGGGTATCCCAGAAACAGACTCCGAGGACGAAGAGGAGGAGGAAGGGAACTATGAGGAGGACAAGGAGGAACAACCGGCCAAATTTTCCAGCAAGAAATCCAAATCCAAGGCCTCCAAGAAAGAGAAGCACAAGCTCACTGCCTCATCCTCCTCCGAATCTGAAGACGAGTCTGAACCAGAAGAGTCCTGGGGCACCAAGAAGTCCGCCTACTACTCCTCCAACGCGGCACAGCTCGAGTCGGAGGATGACGAGGCGAACGAGATGGAGGAGCGCGAGGCGGCACGACTGCAGGCCAAGGCGAGGGATGCCCTTGGGGACGATGATTTTGGCTTGGCAGATGCTGTAGAGGTTGCTCTTGCAGAGGAGGATGTGCTTGAGTACGTGTATTTCTGTCGTTTGTTGCGTATGGTATATCTGATCCAGGGAATGTAGTTTGACTGCCCCCAGTGAACCCATGCTTCCTGCATTACCAACAGACAAGAAAGCCGTGATCAAACATCTCGAGAAGACGTCTCCGGAGACTCTGGCGCTTGCGCGCGACTTGGAGGATGTGGTAGAAAATCTTAAGTCGACCAAGGCGAAAATCGCACAGTACGTCTTTGACTTGATCCTTCTCTTCACCCTTCATTTCTTTGAACATGCCATGTGTATATAGACTGGAAGCAGACACAAATGACGACGTACTTCTTGGTATGGCTCACCTACATTACCGTACGTACTTCCATACCCTACCTATAACCTCCTATACTCACTGTACCCTCTACAGAGGCCCTGCTCACCTACACTACCACCCTCGCCTTCTACTTCCATCTGCGCTCCAGTCCCAAATACGCCGCCAAACCCGAAACCCTCCGCTCACACCCTGTCCTCGCGCGTCTCCTCTTCCTAAAGCAATCCCTCTCCACCCTTGAAGACCTTGACTTTGCCGCGTCCATCGGCGGCTCGGATCTAGACTCAGACGATCTGGACGATGACGAGTCCGATGAGGATATCGATATGATGGGAGACGCGAATGGGTTGTGGGAAAGCGACAAGAAGGGCCCGGACGTGCTGATGACCCCCGCAGAGTTCGACGTGTTCATGGCTCAGCTGGAAGCAGCCAAAACCGGAGTGCGGAAAGAAGCAACCACGGATGGAGAAGCGGACGCCGGGGAACGGCCCAAGAAGAAGCGCAAGACCAAGGCCTCCGCGCAGCCGGCCTTCGACCTCGCCGAGCCCTCCTCCTCTGCCTTCTCCTCTCACCCCTCATCCACCTCCAAGTCCCGAATCGACGATGACATATACGGCGACCCCACCGCCCTCCTGCACGCCGACGCGCTTGACAAGTCCGCGCGCAAGCGCTCGCTGCAGTTCTACACCGCGAAGATAGACTCGTCGGCGGCGAGGAGAGAGCGGGCGAGGGCGCAGTGGGGTGGTGACGACGACGTGCCGTATAGAGAGCGGAAGAGGGAGAGCGAGAAGAAGAAGCTGGAGGAGGCAAGGAGGAGGGGGATGGTGGGTGGAGATGATCTGGATGAGACGGAGCCTGAGGTGAGGAAGCGCAAGGAGGAAAGGGAGGATGAAGACGAGAATGAGGAGGGAGAAGATGGATATTATTCATTGGTTAAGAAAAAGAAGAACGAGAGGAAGGAGCAGAAGAGGAAGGAGTATGAGGCTATGAAAGCTGCTTCGAGGTATATTCTTACTACCCTCCCAAAACTCAGTGCTGACTTATTTTCCTTCCTACCAGACCTGACTACGACAACAACACAACCGAAGGGCCGCGCGCGCTCACCCGCGCTATTCTGAAGAACAAGGGTCTCACTCCTCACCGCTCGAAATCCGTGCGCAACCCGCGTGTCAAGAAACGGCAGAAGTTCGAGCAGGCGAAGAAGAAGGTCGCGTCGCAGAAGGCCGTGTTCAAGGCAGGTGCTGGGGACG
Source organism: Neolentinus lepideus HHB14362 ss-1 (assembly GCA_001632425.1). Taxonomy (NCBI): domain Eukaryota; kingdom Fungi; phylum Basidiomycota; class Agaricomycetes; order Gloeophyllales; family Gloeophyllaceae; genus Neolentinus; species Neolentinus lepideus. The sequence goes on along the minus strand of KV425562.1, from coordinate 389,041 downwards.
TAAGCAGGTATGAGGGTGAGAAGACGGGTATCTCTAAAGTTGTCAAGAGTGTGCGGTTGTAGTCGTTTGTTTTATCAAGGCGTCTGTTTGTCCAATATCACTTGCAGGGAAACCTGCATTGGGCAGAGTCATTCTATTCAAACGCGTGAAATGTGATAATGATCCTCGACGGTTACACCGCCACGATTACAATCAAATGTGTTACAGAAACGCATGCAGAGTTCTCGGAAGCATGTCAGTGATCATATTAGACGGATCATATTGTTCGACCACGCATACAAAATGGTTCTACAACACTAGCAAACAATAACGAGTCCCAGGCAGCAGGGAGAACAATGAGATCATAACGCTTAATTAAAGATTACCGGTCTATCCGTGGATTAGCATAGCGGCTGGAGCCTCAATGATAATATACGCACATTGCATGGAGGGAGTTCCGTTACTGGCATACTGCGACTGATCCACATTCATCGCCTGGGTTTCCAAACCAAGAAGCCTCGGTACGACTGTGGACATGTGTCCAAAGTCAACGTCACCCGTCCGAGCAGCAGCGTAGTGACGCTTCATCTCAGCAGCATGATCTGCTGCCTCAGCATACGCCGCGCTGTACTGCTCCAAGCCAGCGATGCAGTTCTGCACCTCCGGGCGACCCAGTCGGGCGAGAAGCGTCCCAGCTTGGATACAACTAACGTGCATAACCGCAGGGTCCAATCGCTGTCGATGTGGCGTCATCGTCAGCCCTGATCGCCAGGCACTGATACAACGCGACTTCACGTACCAGATAGCCGTTGGACGTAAGAACTCCTGCCTGCACAGACACATGATCGATTCAGTAGGTCTGGTACCTGTACCTGACGTTACGTACCAGACCTGATATTCGTAGAGATCCGTGCAGAGCTTCTTCCATGACCTTGCGCTTTATGACTTCGATCTGGAGGTGGTTCGGGAGGATACCAGTGGGATTACCCAGCCGCGCCAATTCGTTGACTTCTCGAATACCAAAATCGTCCGTAGCGTTGAATAGGATGATCCACATAACATGGTATGTCGCATCGCTCCCGCCTACGTTGTCGAAGCACACCCGGTGTCAGTTATGAAATGAAAGGAGACGCGAAAGAGGCGCTTACATGCAGACACTGCGGACACGAAGTCCCATGCAGCCTGGAAATTACTTGGGACACCAACTTTGGTAAGATACTGATCCCGCCATTCACTAAGAAGCTGGACAAAGTTGCATAGCGTCTCGAAAGGTATACCGTCCGATTCTGTGGTGGGCCTCCATAGTTGTCGAGACATTTGCCGAGAGATACGGGCAAGGGCATGCGAGGCACGGTAGTATCCCTGCAGAAAATTGTCATGGGAGGGGTAGACGGCATGACATGGATATATTCTTACAAGAAACTAAAACATGCCCAGATGCACAGGCCCGTTAGCACGAACCAAAATCTAACGATGAGATACAAGGATAAGCTCACTTCGTACTGCTCTCGAGGAGACGGTGCCGTGCTATCCGAGGGGCCAGTGGGTATAGGTTCCGCTGTGTAAAAATCAATGTCGTAGTCATCATCATCACTGGATCACGAAGCTCAGCAAGTTCACGATGTATAGGAAGCAAACCGACCAACAGCATGGGTTTTCGTCGATAATAGGCCGATCCAAATGCATCCGCTAACAACGCCATCCACCAAGCAAATATCATTGTGCCCCGCGCCTCTGGATCTTCTATATTTGACATCACGGATTTGTGGTTGATCTGTGACAAGATTTAGGCACTATGTCATGTAAATAAGGCGGTGACCGACCTGCAGATCCAACAGCAGTCGTATTGCAGATATTAACCAAAATCTGTGGAAGCCTACGCATGTTGAATAAGTTGGTAGAATTCATAGGATTTGTCGCATACTCACCACTCGCATCGTCGGGACTTTGCGCTTGCAAAGGCTCGATCAACAATGAAATCACCACATGATCTCCGCTGGCCACTCGGTAAACCTTCATTGACTCTGCCAGCTCCCTCGCTCGATTGATCAGGGCCTGCGCCAGATAACTCTGACCATTGGAATTGCGCCGCCGGTCAGCAACCAATAGCGGGTGCTCCGAAAACTTGGCACCCCAAGCAATGACCGTCGCGACGAGCGCCGGGTGTATAGGCTTTTCATGAAAAACAGGTGATGATTGCGTAATTGTGAGCGATTGTTTAAACCGTGTGCGGAACTGCGTGGGGTTGAGGAGAGGAATACGGGTATGCACTATTTGGAAGAAGACTTCGACAAGGTCGAATGCGAACCTAGATTTATGCGCATAGTGTCAGCACGAGCATAATCGAGACGAGTGTCTGAACATCACAACAGGATGTTCAGGCCCGACCGGGAAGCTGTGATACTGCAAGAGGGACTAAGCGTTACATACTCGAGTCGGAAGGCCTCATCCTCCAAATTAGGTGCCAGTTCACCCCAGTCAGTATAGGAAGGAGCCATATTTCTAAACTGACTGCTTGGATCCCTGCGTAAACAATAAACAGGCGACCACATGCTCAACAATCCCCTAACTGATATATTAAAGCAACGCACGTGGCATTTTCGAGTGGCGGCGAGAACAAGTAGGCAAGTAACTGACGCGTCGGTGTGTGCAGTGACACGACCGCGTTAAACGCCTGGAAGGGCGAGGGCGTTGGGAGGTTCGACGGCGAGCCGCTGTATATGCGTGCGATCAATATCAAGATTAGCGAGTGAAAATAATGATGCGGAGGCACAGGTTGATGTGGCGTACGGTTTGGAACTTCCTCGAGCCGGGGGAGAGCTGTAAAGATAAGGTATGGTTTGTCAGCGTTCTGGATTGACCTAACGTTGCTCCGAAGATGGTCGCGGTAGAGATGAAACAATAATAGATTGAAGGAAGAGTAAAGCCGCCGACTCACCCTGAGTGCGATGTGCTGATAACTCTGGGGCGTCGCTGACCAGCGGCCGATCGCTTTTTCTCGCTGGTTGCTTGCTGCGAAAAGTGTCTGAAGGGATAATGCACCATCAGCACGTTGCCAGTTGGAGCACCATCGAGCGTAACCACTAGGAGGAATGCGTAACATACGTGCAGGGGTAGTTCTTCGATATACAATGCTGGCACGGGGTTAGATCACGAAACCGCCGACGGACATGGATTAGGCCATACCTGGCACTGGTGACAAATTCGAGCTCGTAAAAGAACCGGGGCAATAGGGTTACGTGCCACGTACTTTGTCCTGCCCAGGAAGTCGATTGCATTTCACCTTCCTTGCCCTTGGATAGTTGGCCGCGTCGTATCATTAGAACTGACAGAATTGTTCGGACTGCGCACCTGCAAGCATCGCACGCTGTATTCTGTTTCCGAGGAGGTGGCAACGTTTTTGCGAGCTCGTGAATTTGATTCTGCATACTTTGACTTGGTAGAGAAATGCCTGTGCATTCGAAAGGTGAGTCACCCGTCCCGAGTCGCGATAGACTATCATGTGCGGAGGATCCCCCGGCCATATGCTAACTTACCTGGCTGATTGATTGAACTGGAGCTTGCTGTCTCTTCCTTCGAGGGCTCGTTCTGCATTGTCGCGGGAAACAATCAAGAAAATGGGGAATATAAAGGATGCAGACCAGTAAGGAGACCTGGTGGGTGCAGTGATAGCCTTTTTAAGCTGAAGTTGCGGTGCGGTAATAGCGGTCGCATAACTTGGCCCGGTACCGAGGGCACGACTATGAATAGACACGGTCTCTATACACGTCAATACAGGTAAATATAGCAGCGCCACATTCCTGCCAAACGAAACCAAAGTTTTGCTCTCCGTCGACGACAACATCCAGCAGCCATGGTCAAAGTCGAGATTGTCGAGGACAAGGACCACCACTCCACTGGCTCGTCGCCGTACTCGTCGCCCTCCTCATCGCGCACGTCGTCCTCTGCGTCCCTCTCGTCTGTCTCGTCCGAGTTACACGATGACGAGACCCTGTTCGAGCGTGTCAGTGCGCTCGTCGATATCATCCCACCTGCAACCCGCCACTCCATTTCGACCAAGGTCTCGAAAGCCGCCTCTTTCCTCGTGAGAGGAGGAAAACTTGCGGGCAATCTCGTGTGGATCGTGACCACATCAGCACTACTCATCGGCCTTCCTCTTGCCATGACACTAGAGGACGAGGCGAAAATTGTTGCAGAGGAAAAGGCCATGCTTGCGCAGCAGCAGGGTGCGCAGCAGGTGCGTAATAGCTCGGCGTGCCATTCAGTCACTGGACGGACGTATGTCTCGCCGTGATGCTAACACCTTGTCACCAGATGATTCCCGGTTACCCTGGCGCTCCTGGGTCAAGTCCAGATAGGACCCAGCCGAAACCTCTCGTACCTCCCGGATTCTAATGAACGTCAGCGATGATTGGTCGATGTATATGATAGGTTTCTATGTTCTGCGTGCACGTAATCCCAGCTTTCGTTTTATCTATCGTCGGCTCCGAGAGGCGGTCTATGTCAACGGGCAAATCAAGGCACACCGTATTGGCAGTGCACATTGCCAGTTCTCTCGTTCTCATTCGTTCTAGGGCAATGCTAGGCTCATGCGCGTTCTATCCTGAGAATAGCTGTTCGGCCCGCGCATAGTTATAGCAAGTGCCTCACGTCAATAGCTATGGCTCGCGTTCATCTATTGGATCCCATTGACCAAGTCTCATGATACGGAAATGGTGAGTCGTTATTTTCGATCCTCCGAAAGGATTCAAATAGCCACCCTGGGTGATGGCCTGCTTGAACCATAGACTCATGACGACTCTCCTTACCGCATAACTACCGCGTTCCCATGTTATTTGCAAACTGGTGCCTCACAAATATGCTCAGGATGTGGTGCAGGCGAAATGAATGTCTTCCGCGACAGAAAGCGAATTAGAAGGATGCACGGGCAGTCGCCGTAAAACTGCCGAGGTGGCTCAAGGTCGAAATGAATGTCACGATGGTTCCGCAGGCTTAGGGGCCTCTTCTTGAGCGTCTACTCCGATGGCAATACGGATCAGGATTATGTTCTGGACGATCTATCGAGTAGTCTTATTACCTAGCTTACTGAGCGACCTGGTACTGTGCAAGAACAGGTCAGCCGAGTAACACTTATAGCATGAGCGCCATTAATTACCTCTGACGAGTCTCTGCTTGGAAGCACAAGAGGCCGGACGAAGTTGTCTCTGTTATACAAAGCGTACGTTAGCCGGACCCCTCGCCACAAACTGTACGGAACCACTTACGCGGACCGATACCGTCTCAGGTAGGTAAGAGCGTGGTTCTCGATTTCATCCGGCACAACGCCAACCTCCTCCCAGTCACCCGGAACATCTTTATCGTCCATGTATCTCCGTTCGACCTCGTCAGGGGACAGAGTAGGCCAGTAGAGCTTCTGGCCTGCCGCAGCCAGCGCCAACGCAATTCGCTTTGGAATGGCAGGTCCCTTCCCGATATCATTATAGGTTACGGCAGAGACAAGGTCAATGAGATAGTTGAAGGTCAGGGCAGATGGTCCAGGCAGATGGAGCGTCTTGGGCAGCGCGGGCACGCCCTCGAGGTTGGCGAGAGCTTGAGCAACATCCAACACCTATCGAAGAATCGATAAGATGGACAGGAACAATTCGGTATGAGCAGCTTACATGGACGGGTCTAATTTTTGTTTGACCGTGGTTCAGCTTCCACCAGATGGACCAGACTATGCTCATGTCAGAGTCCGAGGCGTTCGGGTACAATGTGCTTACTCACTTGCAATATTGTTCAGCAGCTTGTCCTCGTAGCCGAACATTATGGATGGCCGAACAATGGTCGCATTAGGGAATGCCTCCTTGACCAGATCTTCACCCTCCGCCTTCGTCCGATAGAATTTTGAGGTCGATTGATGAGACGTGTTGAGGTGGGATACGTGGACCAAGCGCGGAACGTTCCATTGCGCTGCGACTTTAGCGATGCGGCCGGCACCTGCTGCGTTGACGTCGTTGTATGTAAAGTTCCTGATATCGTATGTTGGATAAAGAGAGATACCAAGACAGGATGTGCGCACTTAGTCTCGTAGTCCCTTCCAACCAAGTTGTACACAATATCAGAGTGTCTCAGACACTCAGCGATCTGGTCCTCATTCCGGATGTCCCACTCCTGCAATGCAGGGTCGGATGAGTGCGAAGCTATTATCATGCCGTCACACGCACCATATGTACGACCTGACCTAAGTCACCCATTGGCTTGAGATGTCTCGCCTCATCTGCATCCCGGTACGGAACGATGACCTGAGTCCCGTTCTTCGCTGTACGAGCTTTGAGCGCCTACAACTCCCTCTCAACTCGATCATCTCTCACCTAGCTTCGCTACCAAATACCTCCCCAAGAATCCAGTACATCCAAACACGGTGGCGACATGACCACTGACCGCACTGCGTCCTGGAGGGCCGTACGAGACGATCGGCTTGTGCGACGACGGTGGAACGACGAGGTCCTTGAGACCTCGCTGCGCGGGTGTTAGTTCTCAGTCTAACTGTAATAAACAGTGCATTCACCCTTGAGCACTGCGTCAGTAGGCGCTGCACGCGCACGCTATGAGAACGAGAGGAGAGCATCTATTTATCTGCAGCTCGACCTCGAAGCGCACCAACCTGCCCGGACACGACTTCCGGCAACCCCCGCTCAACGCAATGCACCAATCCGGCAACTGCACTGCGGGTCTTGCGAATTCGAATCTTCTTTGCTTTGCTCCAGCCTCGTTGCTGTCCGCTATACCTGGCCTTGCCGAAATATAATGGTCCAAGGCAAAACGAAAGGCCTGACGTTGAAGACCTCAAGGGCTTCTGCTAGACATTCTGCGAAAGCCGGAGCCAACACTAAGAAGGGGAAGAGATATGTTGCACCGAAGCAAAACTCAGCTGTACAGCAGGCTGCCATGCACAAGGTATAGTTCCGCGATATCTACGGACATTCATGCAATGAAATAACGCCCCGTGCCACAGAAATTGAGTGCTAAGATCAGTAACTCCATTGAACGACAGATGGTCGCTGCGGCGTCTTCGGGGAAACTGACCATCATGAAGAATGCCGCCCCGGAACCGTAAGGCTATCATTCGCTTCCATATACCCTTGTATTAATATTGGGCTTTGACCGTAGGGCGGAAAGCTCTGCAAAGGTGGGGACTAAGAAGAAGGGGAAGTCATGAATCCGGCGCTTCCACCGTTCGTGTCCGTCATACAAGGTACCAGATGAGCTGTGATTCTCGTCAATATACGTTTTAACGCGGGACCTCATGGATGCATGTGATCATATGTCAATAACTCTGTGGCTCGAAGTCGAAGACATTCGGTCACCGAGGACACTTCGCCGCGGGGATAATTTGCCTGATAACCATTAGATGAGAGGCTCCCATCTATCTGGAAGCAGATTCTTGCGGACGCTGGGAACTCTAAATGGCTTACTTGCGGCCGAGGGTCTTTCCTCTCCTGTCCGTGGTAATACGAATAGTGGATTCCACCGAGATCAATTGCGACGCCGATTCGATCGTGTCGCTCTTAGGACTCTTCTCACAATAACGGGTATTCGTCTTAGGGCTATGATACCTGGAAGATTGGCTGTTTCTGGTTCTATGTATTACCATGTTTCAGTAACAAATAAAACAACAAGTGCGCAGGGCACGAGACAGAACTGATGTATTGCCAAAACACAACAGGCGGCTATCAACTTCAGTCCGCACAATAGAAACTGACACTACCGAAACACCAATGATTGTGTATGGAGAACACGAGAATGCATGCAGGGTATTACAGTGTTACAAATGCGATGGGGAGACCAATGATGCAGTATGCCACGAACGAAACTTGGCGGGGAGAGTGATTGGGATGGAATGATAATGAACACATGGATGATGAATGAAGTTAAGAAAAACTGAGAGGCATGACTTCTTGAAACCCTGGTGATTGATCCTGACGAGAATAAAGAGACGACACGAGGCAGCGGCGACGACGAGATGGTTGATGGCTTTTCAAGAACGAACGGTCATTAATTGCGGTTAAATGACGGAACGACAAGGACTTGACGGTCCAGGGTACGCATGACGAACATGAGTGTTTGACGTTGATCATGAGTGACGAGATTCGCCCCTTGCGATTCGACCCACCGCAAAACTGTGGTCATGGCTGTATGGGCATCAACCGAATCAACAGCAGTGGATTGTGGCAGGGACTGGACAGCATTTTGATAGGGCTGAGCGTAAGAGACGGTCGACTCGTGAGGAATCATGGCCTGTTGTGCAGAAGGCTCAGGTACTCCGTGATGGTTCGGAGGGGCATGATGGGGAGGCGGCATGGCGGAGGCGGCTGAATAATGAGCAGGAGGTTGAGTAGCGACTTGCGGATGCTCCAGGTGCATGGGTGCCTGCATGCTGGGACCAGTCATACTGGGAGCAGGAGGAGAGGGATATGGCTGCGGAGCCGGTTGCCAAACTGGCTGCATGGTCGTCGGCGACTGATGCTGGATAGTGGATGAAGGTTGGTGCTGCACAGTGGATGGTGACTGCTGCACGGTGGGGGTTGACTGGTGCTGTATGACAGGAGGAGACGATTGCTGTATGGGGATTGGGGACTGTCGCTGAGAAGGAGGTTGGACGTCCATATGACGGGAGCTCCGGTCGGCAGACTCCTCGTCCTCAGATTCAGGACCATAATCCTCAGCAGTGGTACTGACAGCAGCAGTTTGGCGGTCATTCTCTGCAGCTCGGCGTAACAGCTCTTCGTCGGCCGAGACATCTACCGGAGGCCGGTGGTCCATCTCGACATGCGGGTCATCGCCTCGTTCACCAAGGGCCCGAGCGAGAGCCCAGTCTCGTCCGTCACCGTGCCAGATGCCTTTACGAATCCCGTGGCGATGCTTGAAATTTTCGACCCATCCTGAGCTTGCCTTGAACTTGTCGTCTGAGATCCGCATACCACGAGCTATCTCTTTTGCCTTGTTCCTGATAAGGGCGTCCGTGAGTTGAATGTTATCTTCTTTGCAGTCGAACAGCCAGTCACGCAATTCCAGCTCGATCTCCGGGAATTTCGTTGGCCTAAATGATACCATCGTGAGGGCACCCAGCTGCGTCCAACAATCTAGCGTACCTGTGCTTAGCTACTTTTAGCTCTTCATCAGCTGGGACATTCAGCCAACGGGCCTTCTGCTTGAGAATCTTGCTTATGGTGCTCCGTTCCACTCCATATTGGGCTGCGATGTCTTCCTGCCGCAGATGTGGATTTTCGTTCGCATAGACGCATATCGAGCGACGGTCCACATTAAACAACCGCTGCTTGCGATGCTTCTGGCGGACTATAGCTGGTGACATGTTCCCCGAAGTAGGTGCAGATGGAAACGTGGAAAAGGTCTGCGAGTTGGGCGCAGAGCCTGCGGAGGATTGAGACGTCATGGCAGATGCAACACTAAGGGCCGGTGATGCAGAGCGCGGATTCGACGTGGATGTCGAGTCTGATCGACTATGCGTCTGTTGACTATGATAATAGTTTGTTATATGCGTCTGCACCTGAGTGCTCGTCGCCCAAGCATGTTGCATCGATTCTGACCCAGCGACTCTTGCAGACTGCGTCAAAGGATGCTGATAATTACGAGGGAAATTATTCGGAGTATGCGGACGGGAATAATTCACGAAGTCCCCAGCCTGAATAGGCCGCTGAGGACCGGTAAGAATAATAGTCGAGCGATCTCTGGAAGTCACATACAATGTTCATATTTTCGCCACTCAGCCCAGACGATCCATCCCACCGGAGGCTCGGACGCCCTCCCCTATGGCCTCGCTGCGTCTGTGGTCGAATAGGACCGATACTACCATGGACCTGTGGCGAATCCAATGAAGGTTCCTGCCTTTCATGTTCATAAGTAGTGGTGGGACTGTGCTGAGAATGCGACTGATGGTAACTGCCTGCTGGGAGATATGCGGGTTGGGGATGATGAGACCCTTGGGAGCGACCTGCAACAGCGAACATAGCGGATGATTGGGATGAAGAAGATGCGGAACTATTTGGAGGAGACTGCTGGCTCATTTGCCAGTGCGATACGCCTATTGACGCGTCGGTGCGGGTTGGGTTAGATGAGGCAAGAAGGGGGGGCACGAGGCTTGGATATACATCCGCGTCACAGTTGTCCATCGATACACGATAATGTGCATTTACTTGTGACCACGATTCCGTGAGCGTCCAGAACTAAACAAATCTCCTGAAACCAAAAAAGATTTGTAGGCGCACTCAGGAAAGTGGCCGGACGCCCCCAAGTCGGCCCCGTAAAGGACAGCAAGGACCGAAAAGTCCTTCAGCCACCATCAGACGCGTCGTACGTAAGCATCGATTACGCTCTTTGTTACTCTGATTCCATCGCCCTTGTACTCGTCGCCTGATCTCTTTGTTCTCGACGTGTCTTATACCTCAATAATACAATAAATGCATTGTACTCTGAAAATTCTCCAAGTACCATGGCGATGTCTCTGCAGATTCGCCACAAAGATCGACGCGTCTCCGCGAATCGGACATAACGTGCGTCCTTATACCGAATTCACAGCCTTCCAAGGTCACCGTACTACCGTGCGGAGTGGACATAGCAAAACTTTGTCCTGTTTATTGCGATGAATTGCTAGTGAGAAAATAGCCGTCAATTCCTCCCAGGAGCTTATGTTGTCTCTTGACAGATGGCCGCAACTCCTGACCATTCCGGAGCTTCATGCCGGCCAAGAGTGATGCTATTTCTACCACGGGGCCTCCAAAAGCACCGCCGCTGTCTCCTATGCTCTCTTCTTTGGGATCTGTCGCGTGGATTTGGAGCCTATTCTTGACTACAAAGAAGTCTTCTGCCAATATCGGAACTCCTGGTATCTCTATGGTCCTTGCGTCGGATGGGACTCGATCTATCACCTTGGTCGTATCGCGGCATAGACCGTAGAGCCCTTTGGCATTTATGTCACGGATTCTTGTATTTTGTGCCCTGCGTTTTCGTCTCCAGACGCAGTACGATATACGCAATAACCTTGTTACTCCTTGGGGTTTCTTAATGCTATAAGCGTGCTGGTACCAAAACTTGGGATACACACGGATCTCGCCCGAAATGAAGTTCAGTTGTACGTTTTCCTGCGTCTCTTCCGTGTTTGCCTGATGTAATAAATGTTCCGTTTACATTCGGGTCTAGCTACGTTGCGTCACTGGACCGCTCGTTCTCGGACAAGTGTTAGCAGAATTGCCTCTAGCGTAACTCCAGTCCTTCGACAGATGCGAACTCTGGTTCGTCTAATTCCTACTGTTGCGTCATTCCTTTGCATACACTGAAGCTGAAGAGCCGCTACCGCGGACTGCTCCAAGAGCAACCTGTCACGAGTGGTTCCGATGTTTCCTAAGGCCGATCAGATACGGTTTGTTCGCAGTGCTATTACGTTGAAAACACTCTGCAAATAACAAATCCTTTGCGACCAGTACGTTGGCGGGCCATCCCGTGGTCGATAGAGGCGTAGCGACGCTGTAGTTCCACCGAGTCAGCCCCGCGCCTATTTCCACACGCTAGCCGCAGCAATCGATGGAACGGCGTCCCTGGCAGTAAACCTCATGTTGCGGACGTCTGTTTGTCTAATAGTCTGCTGACAGTGCGTTCTTAGCTTCTGTCTCAGTTCTATGCGACGACGCTCGGGTTCTTGATCTGGTATATCCGTGATCGATAATGTTGGATAAGCGCCTCGTACTTCCATTACCCATCAGCCGTGTTGCAGAAGACTGGATTACACGCTGCGGTGTGCACCATCAGAACGCCTCCCGCTTCCCATGCGGCGGAAGATGATGGATGGTATTGGTGTGGATCTGTCCGATCCATGGATTCTTTGACCTGTTTACGGCTGGTCGATCGGTCCCAGGTCATGGAGTATTGAGCTGCCTGCGCTGGGATCTCACTTATCCGCTGGCTTTGGACCCAATGGCTTCTCAGGCTGTCTCCTTGCGTCAGCTTGTAGAGACTCTAATAGCGAGGGAAAACATGTTTTTAATCGTTGGCTTCGTCGACTCGTAGTTCGTGGTTCTGCTATAATTGAAAGGAACCTAAGCGTCGGTGCGTCGACAAAGCCTAAGAGGTCCCGACTTTCGCTAATTACCTCTACAGCTTACTCAGGTCTTGTCTTGCTTGGAATCGCACCGATTTGGCTTTTGCAAATATGATGCGATCTTGTCCCTATCAGTGCTACTAGAAGCATGTTCTCGGCTGAAGATACACATGTCGAGATTGTCAGGCTGCACAATTGTCCTGGCGAGCTCGTACTATATTGCAATGTACTCGATCTTCTTTGTAATCCTGAAGACACGATGGACCGTGCTATTGACGGCAGGAAACGTGGGGCGACCACTTTGATACCGCATATATTTACAAGGGCTCTCGAGAATCAAGCCTCACCATGTCTAATGGTCGATTACCACTCCATCTTGTTAAGGGAGATATGGACCGAGGAAGGGCGGAAGGGCGGTCATTAACTCGACCCACGTGGGAAGCGTTAGAGAATGTTTCGACTCCTGCAACTTTGTGCTGGCTTTTTGACATAAAATCGGAGGTCTTTGAGCGGAGGATGATTTGTTGAATATGTATTAATTCATGCTGGTTTGTCAGTATCACGATATACGCTGGTCTAAACCCCAGATTATTCTCGCCGCTAAAATGAGTGAACTTGCGTAATGGGTCGGGGGCAAGCTTCATCAGTTTATCAACCTGAGCTTCGAAAAATGCGTACTCGCAGTTGCAATATGTAATCTCTGAGTAGTGACAACAGTTTTATTCATTTCAGGCTTCCGTCATGCAGTTTGCATGATCGTGAGGGCATCTGAATGAACTGCCGCTGTCGCGGCTTCCCAAGGGAATTCAGAGGCAGGTTAGTGGTTCTATTAGCCATATAAAAAGCAAGCAGTTACTATTCATGTGAGCTTGTTATTCCTTTTGTGTTCTCTTGCAAACAAAATGCCTCGAAGTCATCGAACTTATTAACTTGCCTAATACGGGTATGTTCTTCGTGAGAAACGTGGGGTGGCTGCGCAGTGCTGTGATCTCGCGAAGCGCGCTACCGCGTATCTTGTATTCGAACTAGTACTTCGTCGTGCTTGCTACCTCGTTATGACTCGAATACGTGAAGTATGGGCGCCCAACTTGGAACAGGAGATGCGAAACATTAGGAATCTGATCGACAAATATCCTTATGTTGCAATGGTACGTGATCAGGGCGCCCATAACGTGTTAACCCCGCTCATGCATGACCCAGGACACGGAGTTCCCTGGAGTCGTGGCACGTCCAATAGGGACATTCAAGACGTCGTCGGATTACCACTACCAGACTATGCGATGCAACGTTGACCTGCTAAAGATCATCCAAGTCGGTATCACCCTCGCGGACGACAAGGGCCAGCATCCACCAGAGGTTTCAACATGGCAGTTCAACTTCCGTTTCAGCGTTGAGTATGGCTTTCCACCTCTCGTAGCCTTACGTTACTGACCGCAAGTATTGATGGAAGAAGCGATATGTACTCCCCGGAGTCCGTGGATTTATTGGAGAAGTCGGGGATAGACTTTGACCGACATGAGGAGATCGGGATCGAGCCCAATGATTTTGCTGAACTTATGATCTCGTCGGGGCTGGTGTTGACGGACGAGACAAAGTGGATATCATTTCATAGGTCAGTTGTATGATTTCTCTGTTTTCAAGCTCTGTCTGACACGTCACCCTTGTCATGATTCCACTTACTCTTGCATGTAGCGGCTATGACTTTGGATACTTCGTCAAGCTGCTTACTGCCATGTCATTACCCATGACCGAAGAGCGTTTCTTTGAAGTTCTACGGACATGGTTCCCCACTATATACGATGTTAAGTTCATGATGCGTGCTTGTAAGATACTGAAGGGCGGCTTGCAAGACGTCGCGGATGATCTTGGTGTGAGTTACTCTGCTATTTGCAAACACAATTTATATTAATCCTGCCTATACCGCCGATCCAGGTTGCTCGTCAGGGACAGTCTCATCAAGCAGGTTCGGACTCCCTCCTTACCGCATCTACGTTCTTCAAGATGCGCGACCTCTACTTCAACGACCGCCTTGACGACGCAGAATACAACGGCAAGCTCTACGGTCTCGGCCAAACCTTCTCCGTACCAAATGGCCTTCCAGATCCAGGACGAGGCGGCGCAACCATTGCAGAGCGAGATGACCGTGGACTCTCTAGGGATGCTCAAACTCCGGCGCCTAGTCAGCCCACGCAAAATGGATTGAGCGTTGGCTCGTCTCTACCAACACCTGCGATTGGAGGCTCCATCCCTACACCTCTGCCACCTTCCGCCAGCTTTGGGCCCATGAGTGCTTCAGCACCGTTCATCAGGACGGCGATTGGCGTTGGGGGTGCTGGAAGATAGAGGACGAAGCGGATGCGTCTCTCGCACTTGGGGACGATCTACGTCGTTTGCGTTACTTGTGTTTGTACTTGTTTTCTCGTTGTTATCGAATTTAAGCATTCCATCATCGGTGACACTTCATGTCAATTGCGCAACAAATTTTGGGGTCTTGCCAGGCCTAGTGGAAGTTGTTCGCAAATTTTCAGCATGTTTTACTTTCCTTCATCGATGTAGACTCATTCACAGCGCACGTAATGGCAGAGACAGGGCTGGAAGAGAGTCGGATTTACGTATCAAGAGCAATTTGGAGCTGCCGGAGTGTGAACACAAAGAGGACTGATTTCAAGGGATAATAATTTGTTTAGTCCAGATTTTGACCCTCAATAAATATTGTCCGTATTCAGCCACAGCAGGTAGTGATGCATTGATGCCACAGGTGCATAGACCTGGTAGGCTGGATGATAGCCAAAGTCATCGTTTTGCGGCAAGTCCTATGGTGGTATTTAAACACATCAGTAATGTTTGTAGACGAATCGACAGCTGCGCGGGTCTGAACACTCAGCTAAGTATTGTGCAATGGAGTGTAACATGGCCCAATGGATTTTTGCCCAATTGCTGTGCAACAAGACGAATGATGGAATGGTTAGACGCTTTCTCTTCCAGTGCAGGGAAATTCACTGCAACAGGGACACGAGTCCCGTCGTGTAGTGGTGTGGCTGGATCGAACGGAGCGTCAGTGACTCTTTCATGATCAACTATTCAGAGTCCTACATACATAGCGGCCTCAAATATCGTGTGTATAACATAATAAATGTAATGTGATATACCGGAAATAAATAATGCACTATGCATTGATCTACAGACTCGTTTCTCGATGTCGTCACCGAATATTCTTGCCGCCTGCGCCCTTGCCTTAAGGTAAGTCCGCAGAAAAAAAACTGACGAATTTCTTCAACTTGGTCTTGGGTTCTGCTTTATAGACCTATTGATAGGCATTTTGCTGCTCGACTTGCGGTATTGCGGGCCAGTTGTATCGAGTGATCGTGATTTTGTGTGGGACAATGATAACCCGCGCAGTTGATGGCCGGATATGGGCGCGATCGGTCACTGGCCACGTGATTAGTATCCGGTACCGTGACGATGGCTGTGCCTCCTAAGAAGGCATTCAAACGGAACTGAAGTTCGTTGAGATCCATCGTCATGCTCTTTTGATGCAGCTGGCCATGGACTATGACTGGTCGTACCGTATACATACACCTGTTCTTTTTCCAAAGTCAGATGAATATCTCTAACGGTCGGAGGTAAAATATCCGAGGTAACAGCACCGGTAATAACCCCTCTCACTATTTCACAATTATTCAAATTCTCCTCTCTATGAATGGTGTTGATCTCCAAGGGTAGAGATGAAAGATCTCTGTTACAGGTACCTCTGCTATCACCCATGATAATGCCGAAAGTATCACATCCGATTCGGAGAGGACGGCATACCTTACCAGACAAAGCGTATTCCCATGAAAAGGCCATCAAGGCCCTTCTCCGGTAACAAAAGGTTGTATCTTATCTGAAGCGGACCAGGCACGAGCGCAATGCGTACCGCCGGCAGCTACAGTGATGATGCAAATCCTACCCTATTACCCTACGGTTAACTTCCCGCTCAACAAGCTTTTAGACTCTGAAAGAGGCTTCTGTCATTTCTTTGGTCGACGTCTAGGGATATTGGCGCTTACACCTTGTCCGTCGTCTCCTTCCGGTGACTTCAGCTTCCAACGATTGTCTTGATCCTCGGACGAACAAGAGACAGAGTGAAATGGAATCAGAGGCACATGAGAAGAGAATGACTCGACGACAGTGTCGCTAGATATCGTCGTCGCAGTCATCCATCGCAAGAGTGCGGTCGCTCGTCCATGTGAACGCACATAGATTGGCTCGACTGTACTCGACGAGGACTATGCAAACGACGATGCCTGGTGTTGGCCGTTGAGCATTCACCCTTGCCAAGATGTACGTCCCATGCGTCGATGGGAGAGACGACTCAGTGGAAGGGGATAATAGAGACGACGACTTCTAGCGCTGAAGAGATGGGTAGTCTGAATGCCTGGACACAAGCTACCCAGTGCTTTTATATGCTCCAGACGCTCCAGAGCCTCCGGCGTGAGTAAACAGCCGTTCGTGCCCGTCCCTCCGGCTGCGTCACGCATTCGCAAGGTCACTCTGAATTCGGGCTGTAATCCCTCGCTCTCAGAATAGGGCTTCTCTGAACACGCCCTGATATTTGTGCCTTCATGCTCTGCCCTCATACGTGAGCGAGGTGTTCCAGATTTCTGCAGTCAAGCTTTGGTAACATTCCACCGGGCGCATATTGCACATCTGAGGCCGATTTGGATAAATAGCCGTAATCCAGCGACGGTGATTTACCCGATTGCCGGAAGGAGTATAATTGTACGATGCCCCGATGACAATCTCCGGCTCCGGTTGCCGGTGTCTATCCCTGCTTAGCGATGGCAGATCCACCGTACTTGGGTTCGGAGCCGGTATTGGACTTCATAAACCTTCTGAACTAGTCTTATCAGGCGGCGATTGGACCAAGATACGTGTGTTCATTACTTCTTCAACAAGAGACACACCTTCATTAAGACAAACCATTCGCGCGCAAAGATCTCTATTGCATCCAAAATACCTGCGGGGGATTCCATCGAACTTCCCTATGCTGCAGGTGCGGTGTATTTCATCCTATCCGCACGCCATAATCATCATCGCATACCACGAGGATCACAACGCCGGACCTTAGCTGACAGCATCGGACAACAAGCAATGATGCCCGAGGGCTGCTACGTAACTTGCGGGAGATGGTCTCCCAGAAGCGTTCGCTGGCTATAGCGGGTAAACAGCCTCTTTACCGACGTCCTGGCAATTCTGGTCCTGCGGCCGTGACATCATAGTAATGATTCATCTGGTAAAGACAGTGAGCAAGACACGGAAAACTAGCAGGCACTTCACATGCTGAACCTCGCGGTCCACAGATACCAGACAGACCTGGTGATGGTCGTTTGGAAGCATGGCGACTTGGCAATAGTATATAGCTCCAAACCCCGACGGTGGTAACGTCGCTGTCGGGCCTCCGTTCCGAAAGAGCACAGAACGCCTGTAGATCACTTGATGAAGTGAATTTCATCGGATAGTGACCTGAGTTTCTCGATGGCCTCAGTTTCTCGATGGCCTCACCGGTGTCTTGATTAGCCTGAGCCAGCAGTCAAAGGCAGGCACTCACCTGGGTGCTTAATCGCACTCCTGTTCCCACCAATGCCACCATGTCTGATGGTTTCACAGGGGAAGACCTATAGAAGGGGATATCATCCGCACCGTATTATGTTACCGTTCATTTACCCCAGGCTCGTGGCCGCAGAGCCCGCGCTGTCCTAACACGCACGGAGTCTGTGCGGTCTGCACGGTCTGCACTATTGTCACCTCGAGCTCGCCGAACAGTGGCTGATAGCCGGGGGCTCCAGACCATTTCACCATATGCATCTTTTGACGAAGTGGGGAAACCTTCAGGACTATAAATAACAGTGAGACATTATGAGCAGCATGATTGAAATTTGAAGCACCCCATGACATCTTCTGTTCCGAAGCGAAACAGCTGCAAGCTGCATTTGAGATAATTAGAGTGAGGCAGGTCCGAGGTCCTGGTTATAGACCCTTCGGGACAGAAAGTGTCAAACCAATTCAATACCAGACTGATAGCTTTGTCGATAATCAAATAGATGAAGACTGGCCCTAAGTTAGAACTTGTCAACTCGCACGGCAGTATTTTCAAGACCGGCAGCAGGATCAGAAAAATTTTGAAGACTACCAGGTCAAATGTTCAGAGAACAGGCACGCTGAGGGGGCAGCTTGCCATCCACATACTCATTGCTCTAAACAAGTTCTACCTGGGACGATGTCAGAATTGTAGAGGGATGATTTTAGATGACGCACATAGTTACTGGGGAATATACCTCTCTTCCCGGTAGTATCTATGCCTGGAATGGCATCAGACGGGCTTCGGTCTGCAGAATGATGCCATGACAAACCTTCCCACCACCCTTCGGCGTAGTTCTGGCCGCCAGAGGGCCCTGCCGTCAGTTCAATGAGTCCTCCTGCGTGTACACTTATCTCATCGGCACCCTGAGCTTCGTAATCATAAACTCCCTTCGCTAAATATGAAATAGATGGTAAAACGAAAGTCAGCCTGTTGGAGGACCTACTGCATCTACCCACCGTACTTTCGCGGATCACCGGCGGATACAGCAGCATTGGGATGCGGTCCTGCTTCATATGAGGAATCAATATACGCAATGTACGACGCCGGCACAAGTCCTGTTCCTCCAGCTTCGTCGCCAACTTTGACCCAGCCAGAGCCGTCGTCGTCTTCTAGGACTTGTACAGTAACGCCCTCTTGAAACCGCGCTGTTCAGTACCAACCAGGCATACTCATGACATTGACTCGCCTGTAACACTCAATTCAAACGGTGACGTAGCCAAGAAGTCGAAAATAATTTTGGCTCTCAAATATTTAGTTTCGGCGTGTGCGGACACATCCGATTTCACGAATGAAGATGCTGTCGGGGTCTGCGGTGCTATAAGAGACCCAGCGATGAGTCGGTATAAGCGTTAGCCGAGAGGAAACTCGGATCATACCGTCATTCCGCGAATTGTCGATTGATATCCTGGAGATCGAAGCAGAACTTCTGTGCCTTCCTTCTTTCGAACCAGTACACTCGGCAGGCACCTAGCCGGTGTCCCGTCAGAGACGTAAGTAGAAAATACAAGTCACAGTCACCTTCAATTCGCATTTGGAGTGGACAGACAAGCCACAAAGCCGGCATGTTTTGCCTTGCTTGCTTAAACCCCAAATTGAGGACTACAACAGCGGTCAGGGACCAAGATCACTTCACGAACAGTCATCTTACCTTGCAGTAACCGCATTGAGTAGGTATCGAGAATGACGAGTTCTTGAAGGAATGCGGTTTCTGTGCTCCTTCGTCGCCTAAGTGCCGGATAACTTAACCATGCATTATGGGTCACACGAGGTCATAACAAACCTTCAAGGGCACTGGAAATGGTGTCTATCTCGGCTTGAAGAATACAAGCGGAAGTTTCATAGAACGTCAGCTGGTGCTGCGCGTCTAGATAGTCCTGCCGATAGAAAACCGATGTCAAGCGTGAGTGGGGTAGGCGTCACCCAAGCAAACAGCTGGTGGGAAGGATTGCAGTAATGTAGGTGCTCTGGACAAAACTTACGTCAGATATCTCTTCCGTGTTTCCGAGAGAACGATCGCCCGTGTACGATGCGAAAAGCTGGAAAAAACGGGCTACTTCATCACCTGCGAGCCATAATCAAGGTAGGTCAGCCTTGAAAGAGTCCGCTCTATGAGTAAATTTCGATCGCACGCTTGGACTCCAGCAATGGGGCAAGCTCCTGGAGCTTGGCTCTGGACTTGCTGAGTTTGTTCTGGAGAAAGACTTTTGGCCCAGATTCCACGCTGACATCACCCTACCCCTGGAAATTGAGATCGCAACCAACACCTACAACTCTGAAACTTACCGTGTCATAATGGCTCTTGCATGGTTCGAAGGTCCAGTCGGCAGGTGGCGCGAACGGGCGTATGTTGTAGTCGATGAATAAATCTTGATCTTGTTTGGCGTCCACCTTAGCCAAGCTGTCCTGAACTTTCGACACACGACCCTTCAGAGAATCTAGGTGTGCCATGTGAAGATCTTGGGCCTGAGAAAGAATTGCAACGAATTGATTGAGCAACTGGGTTTGCAGGTTCTCTGTGAAATTATGAAAAAGCAATTAGCACAGCGTGACATCGAACAGTCAGCATACGCACGGAATTGCTAAAGATAGTAATGGAGTGAGCTCCATTGACGCGAACAGTGGCACAACAAACTCACATCTTGTAGTAGTGGCAAGTCGCCACTATAGAATTTTGCCTTGACCTTGTTTGCAGTGTCGATGGAGACCAGGTAAGTACTTCACGCAAATATCAGCGGAACAGAATCTGTCGAGGTTCGTATCGCCTCACTTCTTACTATTGAGCATGTCGTTCTGTTGTTGCTCGTACTGTCGGGCTGCCCGATCTGCGTGGCGATCGGCTTGGGCGCGGTCTTGCTTCTGCCGATAGGACTCAAGATCCATACATTCTTCGTCGTACTAGTAAAGTGTTATTTGGTCATCAATCGTTGGACAACAGAGACGCTACGTCACGTTCTGTTTATTCTGTAACAGGAAGGTAAGAAATCATAAATAACGGGGTACCGAGGTATCGTACCTTTGAACGTTCGGAGTAGACCCTGTCTCTCTCAGACAGAAGCTTCTGGAAAAATTGCATTTGCTGTGGAATCATCTGTCAGTTCGCGTCCTTTACGTAGCAGACCAGATTTACCTTCTTTTTCAGATCGGCATGTTTGCGTTCGCTCGTCTTAAGGGCATCTGTGACACGGGAGCTCAGATTGTCAGCCAGGTTTACATGATCCTGGGCTGAATCGCTGAAGGACGATATAAGTTGCTCGTATGCAACATTCAGGGTGCTGTGGAGCTCCACACATCAGCAGGAAGGAGGTCACGGCGCGTCTTCCCAAACCTTCGTTGGAGAACAGTCTCATCCCAAGCTTTGGTAGGTTCATTACCAAGCACGAGGGATGCTATGTTCTTGCTCTTCCTTTCGCTGGCTTTAGCGGCCAAAGCCTGGAGTTTGACTGCATAGTCCCGCTCTAAGGCGACGCGGTCTCGGTATAGCTCACGAAGCTAGCAATACTCTCTCTGAATATTTTCACTGAGGTCTTGGTAAACGCACACGACTTACATCGTTTAACAACTCGAACTGCGTATCTGATAGATCCGCAATCAGGTCTACCTGATCCTGTGGGAATGTTAACACGCTCAACGGCATCTAAAGGGTTCGTTACCGGAAGATTGCTTCCGTACGACTGATTTGAGTTCGTAGTGGCTGAATTCATCCCGAGATAAACAAGAACGTGGAAGGTGGTCGAACACAAGATACGCGGTACATGCTCTCAGCGGCACAGCATACATATGACGAACAATGGCCCCTATTCGCCCTCGGTATGGGTCCTGTTACACGTGACATGATAACCAACCGTTAGCCGATCCCTTCCGCATTACTGCTTGTCTTCGTTCCCCTTCTATCCGCTGTCCACTGTTAACAGAATGCAACGACTGTAGCAAAAGGTCTCTAAAGACTGACAACTTCCCTGACAATGCTGTAGTAGGAGTGACAGGAGAAAGATACAGGAATGTGCTTCACGTATGTCATTCCGTCGATTCTTATCTCCTAGCTTTACAGTCCACACTGACAGTGCTTCGCAATCTTTCGACGCCGACTACAAGAGCAGGCATACAGCGGATGCGGATACTGTGTTGTGACTATTAAACGTCGACGCTTGTGCTCTTATACATACCACGCTAGAGCCCCAACGACGTGGATGTCCGATAGCCTTGTATCCTAGCGTGAATCATCACAATTCGTTCCCGTTCTTTTGTCCAGCGCACATCATTCAGTACAGAGTAACAGTCGTTATCTACCTCACGCAGCCGGGAATATCCACTGACGTGTCCTCTTCTTCTCTCGTAGCGGCTGTCGTTATATCTCGCCCACTACCTGTCGCCAAGATACTCAGGTGAGTGTCATTTTCGATGCGGCGACCAACGACGTCATAAAGCAATCAGCGCGGCATCCATTCAAAGCGACCAACGTTCAATACCCCAATGGTTCCAGCTGAACGGGTAAGTGGCACTAATAATGCGTGCTCTGGATTCATTTAGTGTTGCGTCTTAATGACAGACGTCAATTGAAAACAGCCCAAACTCACGACCTATTGTGTGAAGAGCTGAAAGCTCCACGGCGTCCGTTGAGCTTCCATGTCTATGGTGTCAGCAAACCGAGCCTGCAAGTAAGGTGTGGCTCAGGACAGTCATAGTGGTTGGTTACAGTATACTGATTCCTTTTGTACACTAGGAATACCAGACGTCGTGCATCGCCTATGATTGAGCATATATGCTCGCTCTATCCAAGGTGTGGCCGTCGAGGAGCTCAATGTCTCATAAGCGCGATTTCGACTGCGCCGAATGATGTGCACATCCTCTGCAGAATGGCTCTGGCTGATCTCGGGCATAGGCGTGCTGCGGAGGATGCGCATCATTCCGGCGCTCTTCCCTTCGGACCCTCACGCTCCCTCACAGAATGTCCGCAGCAGTAAAGACACTGGCAGCCGCTGCGCATATGCAGCAGTCAAATGACAGTAAGGTATTTATGCTCACTGTCACTCTTGACATCGTTTTGTACATAGTCTACTTCTGCTTTGGCCGTCCGAATGCGAGTGAGTATATACCGTTTACTTTGATCTTCTATCACTCAAGGGTCACATAAGGGTACGGACGAGGAACCCTGCATTATCCTGACGACCATGTCTCCTGAACATGACCGTGGCGGCTCAAAATCGATATTTGACCAAATTAGTCTTCCTAAACGCGGCCCTTTCCTCGCCTTTTCGGGACGCCGCGCATCGCGAAGAGGATGCTCTCGACATCTTCCCCAGTCGATGCGCGGTGCCATAATGAAAAGGTCCATACCCTCCGCCACGTGTGTCGCTCGGTGTTGGGACCGGCTCATATATATTTCGGTTGCCATGGTCCGTAGCTCCGCATGCAGCCATTCCTGCTGTCGAAACGGCGGTGAGTAGGCATGTTCACATTAATGTTCGTCAATCTCACGTCGCTGTTGCCTGACGAACCAATAGGCGTGAGGGCAAGTTGTCCCGTCACGGTTTCTTCGTCGCCCTGGGAACTGGGACTGCATTGCTTTGAATGGGATTCCGCACCGAATCATCCATGCTTGTGTCCCAGTGGGGACAAGGTGGCCTCTCGTAAACAGGGGTTCGGGTTTCGCACTGGAGAGATTATTCATAACTTCAAGTCATGAGGATAAACGCTTAGGACGGTTTGAGGGTTCAATAGGAAGCGGCTGCAATACAGACTCTTGGGCAATGGGCATTGGCTCGGCGATCGCAAATGAGGATCATCCAGTTTCATCGAGTCTGGATGAAAGCCCTGGCTGACTAGGTCTCATTCTGTTCAGGCTAAGACGCGGCAATTTGGCGACAAGCACGCGGATGTTACTATAACCCAATGGTACGCTGACCAGCACGCGGAAAAACCTATTGTTGCATCTAATCACCCTTGATTACAGGCCGAGAAGGTGGAATAAAAAGATGTGATCAAACAGGCTTTAGGCTCGTGTGAGGGAGGCTGTGCTTTTTATTTCCGTTACGCACGTTTCTATGCGGACCTTGAGGCCTTGAGGACGCGCGGGTATCCCAGGCGAAGCTGTCGTGTACCGTGCCATAATCTTCAGGGCTGAAGGGCGCATAGAGGCGGTCTTGCGCATAAAGCGGGTGAAAACAAAGTCGCCTCTTCTCCCCGACAAGAAAAACTTTTGCAAAAACCTTTTTGGAATATTGTAAGTGTCCCCATTTGCCTTGCATCTCAGACGAGTGAGGACGAGCTTGATGGTTCCAGACTCTTTTGTGCCTGTCCAAAACTTTCGGGGAGGTCCAGTGTCTCTTTACGGGACGGTCGTTCGGAGCCTTTCCGGTCCGGAGAGCCTCCCTGGAGGTCCGAGGACCAATCGGCAGGCACGGCGTGCGCAGCCACCCGTGGTCGCCGAAATGAAGGCCAGGTACGAGATTAGATAATCAGAGGTCTAGATTAGTTTGACGTTAATCATGACCCTGTTCGTCGCTCGAAACGCCAGCCAGGACCTCGCGGCAGACCTGCCATTTTCCAACTCGGAACTTGAAAGCTTGACGCTCGGACATTTCTTCTTGAATTAGTCTCGGTGCCGGCACTTCACACCTTCCCGCTGGTCCTTGCTCGTCATTCACCCTCGATTTCTCGCCCACACACCTCCATTTTCTTTTTCGGGATTCGCCCCGAAGTTTCATCAAGCAACAAAATGTCCAACTCTCTAATACCCTTCGTTCCTAATGGTAACGGAAACGCGGAAACGGCGCGTGTCGCATATGCCGCAAACTTATAAAAGGGCCTACAAAACGGCTCTGTTCTTCACGAGTTTCACTCGCCTCATCCTCCTCCGCACTCTTCTTCCCGCTGTTCACCAGCTCTCTTCGCTCTCGCCCTCTTCATCGAACCTCTTCCTTCACGTTCACAATGGTCCGCCTCACTTTCTTCACCACCGTTGTCGCTACCGTCTTCGCGGCCTTCGCCACGCCAATCCCTGGTGAAAATGTCACTGTTCTCGAGAAGCGCACCACCCACTCGGGTCGTGTATGTTTTTCATTCATTTCGCCATTAATGAAGCAACGACTTACACACTACAATCTACAGGGGACCTGGTTCGATGTTGGTCTTGGTGCCTGCGGAGAAACCAACGTGAACAGCGACCACATTGTCGCCATATCTTCCCAGCGGTATGGAAACGGTGGTAACTGTGGACAATGGATTCATATCACCAACGACAACAATGGCAAATCTGCCTGGGGCCTCACTCGCGACGAGTGCATGGGCTGCGGCGAAGGTGACCTCGGTATGTCCTTACCAATTGACCATTCGCTCTAGACGCTGACCTTCTTGACTCTAGACATGTCGCCCAGCCTTTTCCAGATGCTTGGCACCCTCGACCAGGGCGTCCTGTCTATCTCATGGCACTTTGAACGGATGGGATTCACGCCATCATGAACGTATTCACGCAATTGGACGACCTACTGTCGTTCTCGACACGACCCCGTTCCTTGTTCTCCTCCTCGGGTATTCTTGCGGTATTACTATTTATCTTCTTCCTCAGGTGGGAAACTCGGTGGAGACATCGGTATTTAAAACGTCACTTTCTTGACCCAGGAGCGTTGAGGAAGTACCTATAGATGTAAAAGAAGCTGTCCTTGTAGCACTAACTGTTATTCGCTTCCTTCGTATGTAGCGTTCTTATTCGGCGAGCTCCGAAGGCATCTGGGGTTACCTTCATTATTTCGTCTTTGTATATGTGACATATTCTTTGTACTGTCTTGTACACGTGTATCTCCGTATGCAATCCACTAGACTATGCATCCTCCATTTCGAGACTGCACATGTCAGGACTCCTGGCAACGACTGGTTGGTGGAAATGAGGAACTGCTGATCCAGGACTTCGAAGATGGGTTGACGTATGTGCTATTACGGACGCTGAAGCAACGCAGAAACTTCGGTTTCCATTATAAACTCCGCGGACGACAGTCTCATGTCGATTGGCTGACAGCGATTGAGTTACATCAAAAGCTAAACGGAGTCGACCGCACAATACCCCGGGCCCCTGCAACGTCCGAGGGACTCTGCATTTGCCGTATGTTGGACATAGGCGCCAGTTATCTGCAACACCAGGGTCCTTACGTGTTCAGTACGACAATGACAGGCGGTCTCTCGTAGTGAACGTGTGTCGCGGGCCGAGAAGAAACGCGCTGGGAACGCACAGGAATCCATAATACAACATAAATACATTAGTAACACAGGGCTTAGGGTTGGCTTCGCATTGCCTGTCATTGGCACTGAGCGGAAGTTTAACGAGAGCATTGAACAAGCATGACCACTTCCAAGCACCCCAATAAATAGGACAGACATTCGGTCTCGGATCAGTCTGATCAAAACATGCGATCCAGACAAACAATGTGTAGTCGCCATTGCAATTGCGATAGCGACCGATACGACCCCAGTGATCACGATGACCGCACAATAGACACAACTGCGGTAGATCCAATGGCGTGACTTCGACATAGATAATCGTTTCGGGGAGGCTCGAACAGAGCTACGAAGACAAGATGCAAAGCAAACAGAACCCGTCGATGTCCACACATCAAGTTCGCCACTCCGCGGGATCTTGGAAGATGACCGCACGGTGTCGTAGACACGATTGCGGTAGATCTAAAATGGCGTGAACTCGAACTCGGCATAGACAATCCGGCACATACGTATCGCCTCGGGGAGGCTCGAACAGAGCTACGAGCACAGGATACAAGGCGAACAGAACTCGTCGATGTCCACATCATCCAGTTCGCCACTCCGCGGGATCGCAGTTTCGTAGACACGGCTGAGGTAGATCCAATGGCGTGGACTCGGCATAGACATTCCGGCACGTACCTATCGCCTCGGGAAGCTCAAACAAAGCTATGAGCACAAGATAGAGGGCGAACGGAACTTGTCGATGTCCACACCATCAAGTTCGCCACTCCGCGGGATTGCCGCACAGTGTCGTAGACACGATTGCGATGGATCCAATGGCGTGACCTCGGCATGGACAATCCAGCATGTACATATTGCCTCGGAAAGCACAAGATAGAGGCGAATGGAACTCGTCGATGTCCACATCAAGTTCGCCACTCCGCGGGATCTTGGAAAGTTCTCCAGCGAGCTGTCGTGCCTCTGCGTCATGATCAAATGGTGACGCACCTAGGACAAACCATCGCACAAAATTCGAGGGTCCTGTCAACTGTAGACGGCCACTGTATATCCGAGCGTCAGAGCGCTGGCCATCGAGTTACGACAATCATCCGTAACATCACAGTCGCCACTATATAAAACTCGGCGTCTCTGTCAGGCCTACATTAGCGCTCCCGGGCATCATGCCCACCCACCCAGTTCGACAGCGAACGCTACAGCAAGCTTTGAGAGGTCCCTAGCATGCTCAATGTTGAACTCGCCATTAGGTATGTCGATCTTATCGTTCGCGGTGTGCATATACGGGTCTCCTAGCGTCTTGGGATCTGCCTCCGTGGCGCATGCAGCGGGATACCCGGCGGCGCCCCAGGACATGTGATCTGAGCCAGCGCCTGCGAAGAGATCTCTCCCTGCGGAGAGCATACACCCCAAATGGTCAATAGATTCTATTATCGCCGAGGGCTGATAACGAACCTTGAACGGGTATGTTCGTGTACTCCTTTGCCAGCGTCAAGCCGTACCCAGTCAGCTTAGGATCCACGTCGCTGGTAATCATGGTGAGAGTCGGAGTCGTTCCCCGCTTCACGTACGCGGTCATGTCGTACTGCAGCATGCCTCGTACGTCCCGTCCTTGCAACTCGTACGCCGCAGCGACGTCTCGCGAGCCCAGGGAACCGCCTTCCTCTGCCGCGTACCAGTGAAACTCCACAGGATACAACGGGGTAAAATTACTGGCCAAGAGAGACCGGAAGGCTTCCAAAATGGTAACAGTACCACTCGCATCGTCGTCGGCGCCAGGGGCGCGCAAGAGCGGGAACCACTGGTTGATAGAGTCCAGGTGAGCGCCAATGATTACTGTGGCGTTGTAGTCGGCCCGGTTGACAGGCTGAAAGTGCGCTATGATTGATGATTGAGGCCAAGAGTGTTTGAATTCCTGGATCCATAGGGAGCTGGAGCTTCCCGACTCTTTGACTATCTATTGACGGTGCATATAGCGCAGTTTGGCGGCTGGAGCGTGAGTGACAAGAACAGCGCCACATACATTCAGTATCTTGTCGAACAGCCAGTCACTTGCTTTCTGTCCATTGTCGCTCTTGTAGTACCGGTTGTAGAAGCCGGTCATAGTCTCGAGGACGTCAAGCATATTGTCGGTGGACAGCTTCGATATGACACCCTTGACTCGACTTCGGTACGAGATCTCTGGGTAGGTCGCAGCTGCAATTCCTCCGCTTCGTTACGCATCCTAGCGTATGCATAGCCTAAACGACGCGTACCGGCGGTGCTCTGCAAACGCGCAGAGTTGCGCATCCCCAAGTCTTGCGTCTCAGTGATATCAACAAACTTGACACCCTGCCTTCTTAGCCGCAGCTTGTCTCCCTCCGTCAACCACATCGCTCCCTCCAATCCAGGAACTCGAAACAGACGGGGCTCGTCAAGGTCTGCGGCGCCAGCGGGGTCCACGGCTTTGTACAGCTCAACAGGGTCAGCGTAAGTCAGAGAGAGCTCTTGTATGCGATGAGCTAATGCGTCGACAGGGGACGAAACCTCTTCGAGAGCGATTTGTGCTCCCGAGAACGTACGGGCAGTAACAGCTACTGCGGCCAAGACGCAGAACAAGAAGGTCGAGCGCAACGGCATCTTGCAGCAGCTAGAAAGAGAACGCCAGGACAGTCGTCAAGTAGAAAAGCGCAGGAAAGGAGACACTGTGTAGGTTGGTCGCTGTAGGACTCGTATGCGGTACAGCATCATGACGTCTCCGGGGCTGAAAAGAACGAAAGCAGATCGTGAGAAAAACATACGGCGCTTAAGAAGATATGTCATAATTTATCGAACACCTTCCAACACGGCCGAGCTTCCGACCAGAATGGGTCAAAAAGTGGCCGCGTTTTTAGGTTTGTGGATTTCAACGCTTGAAGGAGAACATACTACTTAAGTCTGAATCAGCTTAACGAGACGGAATGGCCACATCCTACAATAAACTCTCCTGCGGTATGAATCTGGAGGAAAAGAGACAAACACGTTCCTCTGAATCGGAAAAGGTACGTAGATTCATGTTCTGCACAAAGCTACATCCAAGAAACATTAACGAAGCTATCATACAAAGTTCAGAGCACTCCCCACAGCCCACAAAACGAAATAGCTTGAGCGGTGAGTAGGTGATGCTAGCATTAATTAATAGATTTCCTTCCATCCAGATCATAAGAATCATATCCAAACATTGCATATCCAAGCGTATCCTTCCTCGAAGAATCGATGACATCTTAGGCCAGAACCAAGACCGAGAGCGCTAAAGCGCCGATCGAGGAGATGAATAACATGCGAACATCGTGTGTCCTCCACGCTGCGCTGGAAGCAGGCGAGGATGTATTCGCCTGCGCCCCGGACTGCGTCACTTGGGGTGCAGATGACGGAGAAGCGGTGTCTGCGCCGTCCAGCGTGAAAGAGACAACATTCGATGCGGGCAGGGACGTGTCGTTCACGTCCAAAGCAGTGCTCGTAGCTGAGATGACGGTGGTAGTTGGAGCAGTAGGTGTCGGGCTAGCGGTGGAGGAAGCTGATGAAGACGATGATGCCGAGCCGCCGTTGATGGTGAATTCTGGGCTAGCGTTGCCGGAATCACCGAATACTGGCAGATGGTATGATTGTCAGAATCTCTGCGTAGACCCGGTGAACATGATAAGAATACTCACGAACGACTATGTAGGAAGATCGAGTGGGCACGTCCGGGACTGTGAATGATACCTTCCCGTCAGTGAGGTTGAAACCGCTGGCGAGGGGGCTGTCTGTACACGGTGGATCAGATCAAGGTTGGTTGAAGTCATGATGCTAAACATTGGAACACCAGGCCGACAAAGTACGAGTCCTGGAGACCAATATTGAGAAGAGGAAGACATACCCAACGTCAAATGCTCTCCAGGACTATTAGGATCCAAGTAACCCAAGACAAGCTGGCCGTTGTAGCTCGTCACTACGGAAGGCGGACTCGACGTATCCCTAAAAATAGCATAACATCGCTCGAGTCCGCATCGAACGCACTTCAAGCACACGACGCACCAAGTAACCGTCTGCGTCTCACCCACATTCCACACCGTTCCGCCGGTCGGACTCGTCACAGGGGGGTCCCATATATCCCGGGCGGCCAGGGGCGCCGCGCGCACGAAGCCCATGATGACTTGCAAGAACACAAGAAAAATCATAGAATTCATGGTCATAAAGCGGGAGAGCATAGAACGGAGGAGGGGGGGAACCTGGCGAGTTGACAGCTAGAGAAGACCCTGCGCTCGCCGAGCTACGTTGGCGGAAGCATCGACTTATACTGCCTGATGACAGCTCACGTGGCTGCTTCCGATCGCTTCTCGTGTTATTCTGTGGTGCCTCAAGCGTGCAAGGAAGCCAAGAGCTCATATGCACAACAGGATGTGAGAAACCATCATTCAACCCGACATTCATTAGTTTTAGGAGGGTAAGATACAGCTAAGGAGTACGCGTTGTGATTACTGCTACATTGCGTCAAGAGTCCAATTAGTCCGTCGTACAGAATGTCCACTGAGTGTCCGTGTCGTGAGGGGATTCGTTAGTGATGTTGTATTAGGTTATGATGAACTGTCTGGGATGGAAACATTTCACGCCTCGATGGTGAACGTGGGGCTGTAGTTGCCCGAATCGCCGAATACTATTCCAACCACATCAGTCTCGCGAAGCAAATAAACATAACATCCAACTCACAAACGACGGAATAGTCAGTGCCATGCTTGGTCGTCTTTGGGATGGTGATCCGGTGAGTTCCGTCGAGAATTGAGAAGTTCCCTGCAAGAGGGTGATCTACCGCAAAGTCTCAGACATCATCCTCTCGAATCATCAAGTGTAGCGACTCACCCCAATCCTCCTCGCCATCCTTGGCCAACACAATCTGCCCGATGCTATTCGTGATTTCCTTCGGCGGGTTGGAAGTGTTCCTGCGCAAAGGTAAGCTCAAGAGATAGGGACGACGCGGCGTAAATGAAACTCACCAGGTCACATTGTACGAGTGCCCGGCCTTCCACACAGTACCCTTGGTTGGGTAGGTGATAGGCGGAACATACACATCTCTAATGGAGACCGGGGCAGCTGAGACCACAGCGACGAGGGCGGCAAGGATAGCGAAGACGAAGGTCATGAAGGGTGTCGTGAACATCATGATAGAGATGGCGTAAAGGTGTTTGTAGTGTGTAGTTGAGAGTATTCAAACGAGAAGTGAATCTGTTCGATGAGGGCCATGGCTGCTGAAGGCCTCTATTTATACGAGAGAGAGAGCCGAGTCAAGAGG
The DNA here is from genome assembly GCA_001632425.1 of Neolentinus lepideus HHB14362 ss-1. Lineage (NCBI taxonomy): Eukaryota > Fungi > Basidiomycota > Agaricomycetes > Gloeophyllales > Gloeophyllaceae > Neolentinus > Neolentinus lepideus. The sequence goes on along the minus strand of KV425562.1, from coordinate 357,856 downwards.
AAGCAGTCGGAAGAACGCAGGCCGGGTGAGAACGCGAGGCGGTCAGATGAGGTAATTGGCAGTGCCCGATTTCCGGCGCTTCTTTGTAGCCCGCACCACGCATGCCACAGCCTATCCACAAATCCGCTCCAGACCACGTCGTTCGCTGCGGTCTCGGGCCTCGTATTAATTACGCTGATGAATAATGTTCGGCGACAGTCAGAGGTGTGGAAGATTGTGGCCGAGACGATTGTGGCTGAGATGTGGCTGAGACGCTTCGACGTGGCAGAGGCGTCGGCATCGGGATCACTTGTGCTACCGACTCTGGATTACAATGGCCAACCAACATTTTCCTCGACTCTGGACATCGAGCTACTAGAAGCCTCTGGCCCCTTTCGTTTGCACAGTCAAGAGATTTGTCATTCCGGGCTCTGACTTCCGAAATCGCAGCCACACTGGTGACCCGTGCACCCGTGATCGCTGTCAGAACCCTGCACCGCTTCGACTCCTTCAATTGTACGAGATAACGGCCAGCAAGACTTGCTCATGAGACTTGGGTCCATTGGGCGATAACGGATGCACCGCGCGTAAGTATCCTCGTGCACTGATAGAAGTCGAAGTTCCCGGAGCGAGATCGACGGACTACAGGTTCTTTCTCAAGCAGCACCGTCGTATATGGGAGTCTTGTATACTCTTACCGTCTCCTCCATTGCCTCTACTAGCGGTCAGCAAGTATAACGTTGAATGGCACAATTAAGGAGAGATCAATAGCAACCACTGCGATCCGTCCTCGTAGGATCAAGTATGACTTCACTTCCAAATTTTTCGGGATCGTTAGTCCTTCTGCCCCAGGTTTTGCTGCTCGTTTGTCGGGCTGAAGTCTCAAACCAGAAAACAATGGGACCTTCTCGGGAATGCGGACTGCTGGTATTGGACGACGCGGCGGTGCTGGCGATGCTGCCAGCGAACACGATCCGCCATTACAGGATCAAATCTGTCTTCTCCCCCACATGTACAGCGGGGATCGTTATGATTCGCTGGCCTCCGACCATACGATACTCTGGGGAGTGTTGTAATAAATAACTGCGTTTTGCTTCAATTCCCTCTGCTACTGCCGCTGATCAGACCCCCCTTGCCACCCGGTCCCGACGTCCTCTATTTTTTTTGCATGATATCACTTCCGACGACTATTAGTCTGTGGGAGCTTCTCCCGACGGTCAAGGACCCTCGCATCTTCTATGGGAGTTCATCAAGACGTGGATAGTCTTCAGAATTGATCAAACTAGCAGATGATACAGATCTGCAGCGGTCCAGCATCAAACAAAACGTGTACGTGGGGCTCTCGCAGATCTGCCTACGGCACCCTACGGGTACAAATGGCTCCCCAACGCTGCTGTCCCCGCATAGCTTAAATCTCTGCCAAGGAGTACGCCCATCCAAACGTGGAGGGACGACCTTCTCGACACTGCTGCTGGCGACGACTTGCTGAATCAGCGTGCTCTGGGTGCTGACGTCCTTCGCACCTGATGAAAGCTAAATAGACTATGAGGAGCAACGCTTGCTGTAACCTTGTCGAATTCCGCGCGCTGTCCGACTCTCGCGTAAATTTTGATCTGCGTGCTTCGGGTGTCTGCTACAGTGCTCTCAAACCTATGCTGGACTGGTCCCCAAAACATTGCGACACTGCGATCTGAGGTTAACTCTGTAGACCTGCCGCATATGCATAGGTTAACCTTTCATCTTAATATCCGCCCCCCCAGGATCAGCCGAAATGAATGATCCACGCTCTTCGCAGCTGACAGTGACGACATGAATCGATGTTGGCATCCCAGAGAACTTTAATGTAGGTCGCGATCGGTTTGCTGGCAGTCCGAGTTCTAACCGTTGAATAACAGCAATCGTTCCGAAGATGCAGGATGTAGTACATTGTATGCAACGGTGCGTAGAATAATCACTTCCATGTCCAAGCCTGGCTCAAGCGTGCACGATCTTGGCCCCAGATCCCTTGCAGCTCGAACAACTGTACGATATTCTTAACCTCCGCCGACGATCGCTTCGCTAGGTACTGGTGGTCAAAATGAAAGCACCAGGGTCCTGCCTACTTCAAGATTGAGGAGCGATTAAAACGACCCTGCGCTGCTCAGCTTCCACCCCTTCGTCGTCTGCATCAAATGGGTTAAGAGACTCTGCTTATACAGCGGCAGTCATTTAAACCTGAAGAACAGGATCCCGAAGCTCGCGGATATGAAATACTGTCAATTGAACTAGCTAGCCTACCTTCGTCATAGCTATTGTACAGATTTGCTGTAGTTCACAAAAGGAAGTTCATTCCAACTTCTGCTTCAGGAGAGACGTCTCCGACTGCTGCCTCTTCTAGGCGATTTCTTCGGTTCTAGCACTATTCCCTCCCGCGTCTCAGTCTTAACCTCTTCAACCCGCGTAGCGTTCATGAGCACGCTGACGGTCCCCGCCGCAACGCTTCGTGTGACAACGCCCACCACCGCCCCGCATATGCACGCCATGCCCACCAGCAAGTAGATCGGATATACCTGATCTGCGAGGTACTTGATCGCCGCCAGCGGTGTCCACACGAAGAGATTCAGAACGATGGTGACAAAGAGGACTGCGGGGGCGAGGAGGTAAGAGAGCGGACGGTAAAGGACGTGGTAGAGGACGTGATAGACCGGGATTATGACTAGCGTAGATACGCCTTTGAAGAATGAGACGAGGGCCGTCGTGCTGAAGGAGAGCACGGAGAGAACGTATGTTATAGGAGGCTGTGACGGGGCGGGTGATGGCAGCGTGGCTACCGATATCGACTGGGTCGGGGATGAAAGCTGTGTGACCATTGCGTGCTAACGAGCGCGTCGACCAGTTGAAAACTTTGGGAGAACAGAGCTCGAGGAGAAGACAGGTCGCGGTACGCGCCACAAGGGGGCTTCGGACTTTGCCGTGTGCAGTCGCGCGCTGGTTCCGCTTCGGAGGATACTTAGTGTACGGTCTCGAATTCTTTTGCTTGAAGCATCAGTACTCGGCGTGTACCCGAACATGCAAACTTCTCTACGCGTGTCTACGCGTTCGACTATAAAACGCCATTCACATCGAGCTTTTGCAGCATGCAGATCATATGCTCAAAATCACACCGAGGGGCCTGCCCAAGACACTTCACGAACTACACATTTTGGCTTCAAAACCATCCCGGAATCGTCGAAAGAGTCCTTGGTGAAGGATGTTTTTGACTCGGTTGCGTCGAAATACGACATAATGAACGATGCCATGTCGCTCGGGATCCATAGGCTCTGGAAGGACGACTACGTTTCGTCGCTAAAGCCAGGAAGACGAGGCCCGATGAAGTGCATTGATGTTGCAGGCGGAACTGGCGACATTGCTTTGAGGATACTGGACTTTGCGAGGGAAAAATACGCCGACAGGGAGACGAGCGTGAGTGTGGTGGATATTAACACGCAGATGCTGAAGGAGGGTGAGAGGAGATTCAAGAAGACGATGTATCACAATAGTACGTGTCCTCTTGATCGCCTTGTTGTGCTGCACGTAAATGTAGGCTGATGGGGTGAAGCTCCGCAGGTGTCGTTCCATGAGGGCAACGCACAGGCACTATCGAAGGAGGAGTTCCCAGATAACGCGTTTGACTTGTACACCATCGCCTTCGGAATACGGAATTGCACGTCCATTCCAATGGTCCTGCAGGAAGCATATCGCGTCCTCAAGCCTGGTGGAACCTTTGCCTGCCTCGAGTTTAGCAAGGTGACGAATCCACTGCTTGGCTCGTGAGTATCCGGCATCTTGCAGCTTTCCTCTTAACGTAAACTTGCTTCTTCCAGTGTGTACGACCAGTACTCTTTCTCAGTGATCCCCCTCCTTGGAACGATCCTTGCCGGCGACCGGGAGTCGTACCAGTACCTTGTCGAGTCCATCCGGCGCTTCCCAAGCCAGCCAGACTTTGCCAAAATGATACAGGACGCGGGGTTCTCGACGGGCGGCATGTTTGAGGGCCGCGGTGGCGCCTGGAGAGATTTGTGGGGAGGTGTTGCATGTATACACACTGGGGTCAAGATCTAGGGCCGCCGTTGCCGTTCGGCGCGGATTCCCAGATACATTACAGTTTCTTGTAGGGTTTACGATGCCCGGGTCAAGGACATCCTAATACATGAGTCCCGCTCTCACATAGTGTACACGCGTACGACTGGACCCGATGGGGGGGAGGCAGGCGTGATGCTAAACGCCACAGCGCGACCAGTCACGCTATCGTTCCATCTCGCGTGGAGGCCTCACCTCTAGACATATCGTTACACACGACCAACTACGACAATGGCTGCAGCTGCGTTCCCGATGCCCCCGCAAAATGCTGACCTGGCGACGACATGGGCGTTCCTCGAGGAGGGTGTGGACCATATTATGACGAAGCTGCAGACGGGCGTCTCGTACTCGAAGTACATGGGCTTGTACACGGTTGCGTATAACTACTGTACGAGTTCGAGGATGCATAGTGCGACGGCAGAGACGGGGGCGATCGGCGGGAGGAGTGAGTCGCAGCTTTCATGTCTGACGAGCGGTTAGGCTGACTGATCGGCATCGCAGCGGGTGCGAACCTCATGGGTGCTGATTTGTACAACAACTTGATTCGCTACTTTGTCTCGCATTTAAAGGGTCTCCGGGAGGTGTGAGACTCTTCGGTTCACTATGATCGAAAACTGATCCAACTTTGTGTAGAAATCGGACTCGTTACAAGATGAAGCTCTGCTAAGATACTACGCAGCAGAATGGGACCGATATACGACTGGTGCGAACTACATCAACCGCCTCTTCACGTATTTGAACCGGCATTGGGTAAAGCGGGAGAGAGATGAGGGCCGAAGAGGCGTCTATCCGGTGTACACAGTATGTGCCACGCGGATCTCAGTGATTCAGCCATCTCTTATTCGTTCGGCCAGCTTGCACTTGTGCAATGGAAACAAAACTTTTTCTTACATGTGCAGAGCAAGCAGCAGAAGCTTGCGGGTGCAATCCTACGTCTCATCGAGCGGCAGCGCAATGGCGAGACGATTGATCAGGGTCTTGTTAAGAAGGTCGTCGATTCGTTCGTCTCTCTTGGCATCGACGAAAGCGACACCAACAAGGGATCGCTCGACGTCTATCGGGACCACCTCGAGGCACCTTTCCTCGAGGCGACGGACAAATACTACAAGCAGGAGTCGGAGGCGTTCCTTGCGGAGAACAGCGTATCGGACTACCTTAAGAAAGCGGAAGAGCGTCTGCGCGAGGAGGAGGATCGCGTTGAGCGGTATTTGAACACGGACACGCGCAAGAAGCTAATCAGCAAGTGCGAGCATGTCCTCATCCGCGAACACTCGGAGCTCATGTGGGAGAGCTTCCAGAACTTGCTGGATTACGATAAGGATGAGGATCTGCAACGCATGTACGCTCTGCTCGCACGTATCCCCGAGGGCCTTGAGCCACTGCGCAAGAAGTTCGAGGAGCACGTGAAGAAAGCAGGTTTGGCAGCGGTGTCCAAGCTGGTGGGCGAGGGTGGGGAAAACACGGATCTTGACCCGAAGGCTTACGTCGATGCCTTACTCCAAGTGCACAGGAAGAACTCGGAAACGGTACAACGGAGCTTCCGTGGCGAGGCCGGGTTCGTGGCAAGCTTGGACAAAGCGTGTCGAGAGTTCGTCAATCGCAATGCTGCCACCGGTACCTCAACCACAAAGTCTCCCGAGTTGTTGGCGAAGCATGCGGATGCTTTACTACGGAAGAACAATAAGATGGCCGAGGAAGAAGACCTTGAGAGCGCCTTGAACCGTGTTGTAAGTACCATGAAATGCTGTAGAGTCAGATATTTTCTAACTTGAAGTTCAATAGATGGTTCTGTTTAAGTACATCGAGGACAAGGATGTCTTCCAGACGTTCTATACCACGAAGTTGTCGAAGCGTCTCATTCATGGTGTGTCAGCATCAGACGAGGCGGAAGCAAGCATGATCACCAAGTTAAAGGATGCGTGTGGTTTCGAGTACACAAACAAGCTGCAGCGCATGTTCACTGGTTCGTGTTAGTGGATTCTTTTGACGTGCACTAACCCCCATTCAGATATGAGTCTCAGCAAGGATCTCACCGATCAGTTCAAGGAGCGCATGCAGCAGAACCACGATGACATGGACATCAACTTCAGTATCATGGTACTCGGTACTAACTTTTGGCCTCTCAATCCTCCAGCACACGGTTTCAACATCCCACAAGAGATCCTCCCCGTCTACAATCGCTTCCAGCAGTACTATCAGACGAAGCACTCTGGTCGTAAATTGACGTGGTTGTGGAATTACTCGAAGAATGAGCTTCGGACGAACTACCTCAACCAGAAGTACCAGTTGATGACGAGTTCGTACCAGATGGCCGTGCTCGTGCAGTACAACAACAACGATACGCTGTCGCTGCAGGAACTTGTTACTGCGACTGCTATTGAGGAGCCTATTTTGAAGCAAGTTTTGGCGTTGCTGGTGAAGGCCAAGATCCTCATCAACGAGGAGGAAGACCAATACGACTTGAATCCTAGTGCGTACGACGAACCATGCGGTGCTGTGGACACAGCTGAAGCTCTACTCCTGCTTAGACTTCAAATCAAAGAAGATTAAGATCAACCTCAACCTGCCAATCAAGGCTGAGGTCAAGGCGGAGTCTTCTGATGTGATGAAGACCGTCGATGAGGACCGGAAATATGTTATCCAGGCTACGATCGTCCGGTACGTGATATTAGGGCTTTACTGTCATAGACGCGCTGACCTGCGTGAGTAGAATCATGAAGGCGCGGAAAACTATGAAGAACCAACAACTCATCCAAGAAGTGATCTCTCAGATCTCGAACCGCTTTACGCCGAAGATTCCTGATATCAAGAAGGTGGGTCCACTCATTCTCGGAACGGTACTCCATCCGCTGATTAGCTTATTTACGAATGCAGGCGATAGACACATTGTTAGAGAAGGAGTATATCGAGCGTGTGGAAGGTACAAGAGACACTTTCGCCTATGTTGCATGATCTTTGTGCTTGGGTCCATCTAGTATTGTACGCATTATTTCATCACGTCTCGCTTTTCTCCACTGTAGCATATAATAAATCACGGTCTTGTACTGTTTATTCCGAGTCTTTTGGATTCACGGGTCCCGTATTACAGTGACGTCCGCATTTCCGGTGATCGGATGTGTCGAGTCCTCTTGGTTAGGCTCGTGACCATCCTCTCACTGGAGAGGCTGGCGGATTTCGCGTGGGAACTCGGTTCACCCAGACTAACTTTATTTTAGCTCTACCGGACTCCTGTTTATTTCCATAGTTAGGTGGCGGAGTATGACGGAGCTGATCTGAGTCTGGCGGAGTATTTGGATCGAGATCCAGTAACAAATGTTTTGTAGTCAATACGAGTCAATACAACCGCGCTGGCGTGCGCGTGGACTCAGCGAAATCGTGCGCTCGTCCTCGTGCTCTCGACTTGTCTCTTGCTCCACCTGTGCTGCTACATCTCTACTGTGCTACGTCGAAGGCCTTCTCAGATGTCGCCCTCACATACGAGCCCATCAAATAACAAACAGTTACGGTACAATGCCAGATCACCGCAGAGTCAATACCCCGTGCGTGCCCCGCCAACCCCACATCGTGCTCAGCAATTATCGTCACCTCTTGCGGCCCATACAAGACCTCCATATCCCCAGCCATACCTCTATTATCCGACTCCACCATCCATGTATCCCTATCCTGTATACTACAATAATCCATACAATCCATACAGTCCACCTGCTTATCCTCAGTTCCGTGCCCCCGAGAATGTTCGAGTACAGCCATAGCCATACGATAGAAGCAGTCATTAAGCCAGTGGTGCGACTTAGTCGCGGCGGCGCGTCTACCCAGTTTGTATTGAGACCACAAACGTTTCTAATGGACTACAAAAATTTGTTACTTGACTACAAAATGGCTAGTCGTCTAAGAGTCTCACGCTTCGGCAGCGCTCGGCGCGAGGACATAGTCCGGGTGAACCGAGTTCCCACGCCAAATCCGCCAGCCTGTCTATCGACATTCTGCCCCACAGGGTGGTTACGAGCCTACCTCTTGGTCAACGTTTCAACTCGTGCATCATGTGGTGTGTTTGAGATGGTCGCAGAGCAACCTGCTGCAGGACGACAACGGCCTGAAGGCGGATCTAGATCCATTTGGATTCTGATCCTGAGCTAAGTTCGCGTTAAGGGGCTTCTATTCTTGTCGATGCCGATGCATTACTTCCAAGAAACTATTTGTCAACAAGGACGCGCCTTTTAGTGGCTGTCACTAAGCCGGATGTCAATGGGTGGAAATACCTTGACCCTTAAGCGCCGACCGCAGTTTGGATGCCAGCGACTTATGACAAAGTCATGCATTGGTGTCCATGTGCTTGAGCACTTTGCTGAACACATTTTTCTGATACTAGGCAACGAGACCAAAAAGCTCTAGCATTATATGCCAGCTTCATCAGCCTTAGGCAGGCGTAAAGTGCTTTTAGAACAGTTTCTTCGGCAATAACATGCCGACTTTCGAAATCGTCGAAACTGTTTCTGGTTTGTTCCGGGCTCCTATCATGCTCCGCAGTGTATTAGCACCTATTCTTCAGAAACCGATCCTTGGTTCTGTAGATACATTGCATGCCAGATCTACGGACGATGTCTCTTGTACATATTGTGCATTAAACAGACGCGTTCATGGGTTAGAATTCACGTTCACTCTTCAGATGTCAAGCCATACCTTCGCCGTAGCGACTCACCCCGTCGGCACTACCTTTGGAATTCTTTTTATTGCTCTGGTAGTCAGTTCAGTGTAAGCCGTTAATTGCTGATCATTTCGGGATGGGATCTGACTTCTTCTAGATGCTATGGTCTGACCCTGCTGCAGACGTAAGTCAAGGGCTCTGTTCTAGTGAATATCTACTGATACATAGGCGGGAATGAAGCTGGATATATTTCAGGTAGGAAGACTGCTAACGTTTCTGGCTTCTCTCTTATTACTGCTTTCTCTGCTAGGCGATACCCTCAGGATCGATGGTGGATAAAGGCTTTGGTACTGACGGTTTAATCTCATTTGGGAACAATGTTAACAAGATAATCTTTCTAGGTCTTCGTTTTGTGGTACGCTCGAACATGGCCAGTTGACGAATGAGTAGGGAAAATGATCATTTCGTGATAGGATGTTGGATACGTTCCACACTACCCTTTGCACCATCGCCATTTACTGGTATCTGGTCACTAATTACGGCAACGTTCCTACTCTGGATGATTCATACTGGTAAGTTCTATATTTGATAGACGAGGAGAATCCAGCCGCTCATCGAAACCATAGGAGCGTGAACGTGAGTGACACAAATGCCGACTATCTGCATGACTCAAGTGAATTGTCATTAAGCTACAAACAGACATGGCTGTAAGAGCTACCCGCGACTTCACCCGCCTTGTCACTGACGATAATGATATAGGGCCTCATAGGAGTGATTGTACAATTGTAAGTGCCCCACGGATGTCGGCCGGGAGAACTCTTCATTCACCTGCTTCCAGATTCTTTGCTCGGCGAGTTTGGATATGTATGTTCATCTTGCTCTGCCTCTACATGAACAGCCCGAGTCAATTAATTTGGCAACACCACCAGTGAGCCAAAATAAAATCATCGTTGGCTTGATCGTAAGCTAGTGGCCCATTGTTGTTGGATAGCACCAGTGTTGACATCAGATCGGGAATCAGGGGGTCCTGTCGCTCCTTCACTTCGGTATGCCCCGTATTTTTACTTCCACATGACAGCTTCCATTATTTTTTGCTTTATCGGCGCCCTCTAGCCCTTGGCATTGGTAGGTACATTTCACTCCCGCCGTTAATGAAAGTACTGTACTGACCTGCCGTCTCCAAGTCTTCACAGCTGAGGCGTGCGTTCCGTTTCCTATAACGCCCACTGGTGTCTGCTCAGCAGTCGTACAGATTCAAATTGAAGCACTTCTCGAAGTACTCTTCACTAACTGTGAGTTCTGTCTACTTTCGCCCTGCGAAAGTAGCTGAAGCACAGACGTCAGTGGGTGTCATGCGTCGGCTTCGGTGCGGCGGCTCTGGCCGATATCATGATTGCGACAGCAATGTGTTATTATCTCAGCCAAAGGAGAACTGAATTCAAACGGTGCGCTCTCCAATAGCATCAGATGAGCCCTAACTCTGACGAAGTATTGGTAGCACGAACTCCGTTATCACGACTCTAATGATTTATAGCATCAACACTGGTTTGCTCACAAGGTACCCTTTCAACCACTAAGTCGCGACGTTGAAGGAGCTAATGCGTTGTTCAGCGTCATCGCGACCACTTGTGTCATCGCGGTAAGCAGTCTCGCATCCTCGTGTCTTGGACACTGATTCCTCATTTCTATTGCCAGTTCGCGGTCTCGCCAACAAGTTTCGTATGGTTGAGCTTCTTCTGGGTTCTCGGTAAATGTACGTACACGAAATGGCGTTTGACCTGAGCTCAGTCTAACCCGCCCTCAAGGCTACGTGAACTCTGTAATGGCAATGTTTGTGCCGTTTAACAACGAGAGTCATTATATGTTGAAACAATTTCCTTACCAGGTTGAATAGTCGCGATGAGATACGCGACAGGAGTCGTCAAGATGTTACTGTCCTAGAGTTACAAACTCACGAACCATCTGCGTCTGCCCAGTCCAGACTGAAGGCGGCTGGCTTTCCACTTCAGGTAGGCGTCCTCCCAGTGGCGAATGATCCCAATTGACTGTTTGCGCCTTCATCCAGCCCGTGAACTTGGCGGTGGCCGTGGAAACAGTCACTGAAACCAAGATGGATTATTGCACGAGTCCGGTATGCATTCTTACTTGTATCGGTTCGTCATCTGAATCGTCTCGTTTCAGAGTCGCACAGGTAAGAGACACGGGACAGCCGATGACCGTTCAGATCCATCATCTCGCGATCAGGACTCTATCTGAGTACGTGAGCACAGTTCTTGCTTTTCGGAATGGGCTCTGAAGTTTGTTCCCTTCTTCGTGGATATTTCTGAATGCGTAGAAGGCATGGGATGTCGGTCAAGCTTCTGTAGATGATTGCAGCGCCGCGCCCAGTTGTATTGTTAGCACTCTAGAGGAGCCAGGGTTGCTGGTTGCTAATGTACGTTCTTTCTGTGTATGCGATGTTAACGTCAATATCAGCCCTTCGACAAGTTGCTGCCGCTATAAGCGCGGTGGAGAAGCCCATTCCTGCCTCTGCGCACACGCGCCTTGCCGCTCAGCTGCCGAGGAAGACTTCCTCGAATACCTGCGTCGCTGGATGATTCAGGTGCAACCATTGTGTCCGAAAAACGCTGAGTAACTATATCACAGCGCAGAGACAATATTGAGTCCGTATTTGTAAGATAGTAAGTGCCGTAGGTTGCAGTCCTCACCAGGCTCATTCAGAACACAAAGACCTCAAACTCAGATCTATGATGAAATTGTCGGAAATTAAGTGGGCACACTACGTACCGGGGCCTTCAGGAGTTACCCAGTGGATGAAACCTTCTGACACACTTGTCGGTGGTGCCGGTAGGTCTGTCGTCTGTCGTTCGTTCAAATTGTCCTCGCACGACTTCGGATCCCGGCTGAACTTCGGATGCACGAGAACGACTATATTCTCACTGCCGACTGAGAAAGGCGTTGCTCTTCTCGACGCATACTCTCACCCATCCTTGTGAAAATGGGGGCCCCGCGTGAGCAGCAAGTTACTGATGCATGGGCATGGGCGAACGAACAGAGTGTCTTCGACCTTGGCAGAGGTATGGGAAACCAATCGTGATCCCGATTATAGCCCGCGCTCCTGCCACCCTTTCATTTATAAGTCTTAGCTTGCTGGTTGAGTCAACTATGTTTGGCCGCCATCCGTAGCTCATGCATGGCCGACTATGGCAGCACTCAAGAACTTGGGGACAACTTTTGGGGCGATTTTCATAGCTCTGGTCGCAAGCGCAGTGTAAGGAACCGATATACGGATTAAACAATCTTTCTAATGCCTGTTGTCATTTGATATAGCTTCTACGGAGTAACTGTGACCCAGACGTAAGTCTCAATCTCTTGTGTAAGTTATGCGCTAATCCCACTCCAGATTTCTGTATTACCGGTGAGCCACTCAGAACGAACGCCATTCATGGTATTGATACTCAAAGCGTTGAAGCAAGTATCCAAATGATTCCTGGATAATTAAGATCACGGTCTGTGGATGGATTATTTGCTTTGCTATTTCTTGCTCTTAATTTCGACGAACTCTTGTAGGTACTAGTATTGTGGTGAGTTCGCATTATCGACGCTCTATAATTATATAGATGGGATTATCAGGCTCTTGGATACCTCCCACTTGATATTGTGCACTGTCGCCGTATATTGGTACGTAGAAGTGACTTGGTTTGGTTACGAACGACGCAATATAAGTACACGTACTCCCGCCAGGTATCTCGTAACGAACTTCGGACAGTATGAGACTCTGGATAATTGCACTTGGTAAGCGACTTTCGCGCAGCTGGTAGCACGTTGTCTGACTTCACATGCTTAGGAGTATGAATGTATGTTGTCGAATTTGCGCTAATTCGATTTCTATGATGGCTAACGTATATCTTCCGATACAGATCCAGGCCGACTTCAACGTGAGTACTTCTTGCTTGGGATCAAACATCCCATTATGACTTCTGTCTTTCTGTTCAGGGCCTCATTGCGATCATCGTGCAATTGTTGGTTCCATGTTTATTTCCCGAGCGGTACGATGCTTACAGTGCCGAAGTTATTTTGCACGGCGGGTTTACCTACGTAAGTGGCTCTTCAGATAATTACAACGCGAGTTAGACTGCAACCCGGCCTCTTACTAGTGAGCGAAAATTGGATCATAACGGGCATCATTGTGAGTAATATGATGACTGAGCTCCTCAATACTTGATATGACCTCTTTCAGATGATTCTGTCCATCGCGCATTTTAGTGAGTATTCATGTTTTGAGGTTCGGTGCGTAGTGCTGAGTTGTCGTGTAGGCCTTGGTATTGGTGAGCATTTTAACACATCATGACCATCGCAACTTTCATAATACCATTAAAGTGTTCACAGTCGGAGCGTGAGTTCTAATGAGTTTATTCTTTCCGTGAGGGCGCCTGTTCTGATATTTTATAGTTTCTCTGTTCTTCATTTCTCTCGCTACCCCAGACTGACGGTGAATAGCCTCGAACTAGTCCTGTTCGTCCACTCATCCTCCCTTAGTGGGTCACGTCCACTGGCCTCGGATGTGCGGCAGCTGCAGACATTCTTATTGCCGTAGCCATGTGCCACTATCTCGCAAAGCGCCGCACGGGGTATAAACGGTGAGCTGATTGCCCTAGCAGTCAGATGTATACACGAGTACAATACCTACTGCTCCACATCAGGACCAACTCCATTATTATGACCTTGATGATATTTAGTATAAATACTGGACTCCTCACTAGGTAAGCCAACGACTGTTCGTTGGTGCGACGGAACTGAACCTTGGTGCAGCATCATCGCAACTGTTTGCGCCATTACCGTAAGTTATAATACCAAAGAGTACAAGCAAGGACCGTTCACTCACCACCCGATACACAGTTTGCCATCATGCCCACCAATTTCGTGTGGCAGAGCTTCTTCTGGGTCCTCGGCAAATGTAAGCCATCTGTTCCATGCTTCCGCCCCAATTATCTAACGATTGGTCCGTATTCGCAGGCTATGTCAATTCTCTCCTAGCGACGTGAGCATATATATTCACATTGCCCTCGTTTTACAATACCGGATGATGTCGCCGCAGACTCAACAGTCGGGAATACATCTGCGAGAAGGCGCGCAGGCAACAAAACAGCTTCGCCGAACTATCGAACCTCGAGTTCCAGCATGACGGAAGATCAGTCTCGTTGCATTCGACAGCGCTGAGGGACGGGGACTTGATATTCAGCAAGGTTTGTTCTCTTGGAACGGGGTGAAATTGAAATCTGGCTCACTTAGCTGTCAGTGGGAGCCCATGCCGCTTTCCATTGCAGTCGAAACTGTCATTACACAGATTACCGATGAGGCGAGTCACGTAGGTCTCCTCGTCGGCTTCTCTTATTCGTATATGCTCACTACGAGGCATTCTACTGTATTCAGCGGCACCAGCGAGACGGTTCGAGACATACGCGCCACAATTACAAGTCGAGCTTCGCGTACGCCGGTTCCTCGAGTCCTCTGCCTGTTTCCTCAGCGCCGCCGATACCACAGAACGAATCGATATCTTCTCAGTTCGAGTCTGCTTGACACGACTCTCCTTTGAAGCTATCTCATCCTTAGTACCACATACCCGGGACATCGTTGCCATAATCAGGACTGTTAGTACCCTTTGTATCGGATCATGAATGAATCATATTGTACGCATCCTTTGTGCATATCCTTTTTCGGTGGGAGGTGATCGGGCTTACCAGTGTTTGTAGATAGCTGCAACCGGTTCTCCTTGCTCTTCAGCTTGTAGCCATCGGCATACCTTTGAATACATTGTGCTATTCTTGCAAGATATGGTGGAATAACATCGCAAGAAACCGAGTTCTTTTATCAGCACGTGAAACGCGTGCGTAGAGAAGCGCATACCTTCCGATGTGTCGTGCTATCCTTGCGGTGATCGATACAATAGCACCGCAGGAAAATTTTCTTCTTTATGTTTGTGAGTATGCGAACTTCGGAGGACGAGAAAAGCGTGCCCGAAAGCCCTAGAGCTTTGCAAGCTTAGAGTTGAGCAGGTATGTGGGCCCGAGGCCGAGAAATTCAGGTTCACATTGCGCGATGCCACACCGAAGAGTGCTCATATTATGGACTGCCTTGATTCTTCCGGTTTGATACATAAACACGACCGCTTATGTTACAATGGCTTCCCTACTCGTTGCTCTCTGCTTTCTCTGTGCATTCATCTTGGCATCTTATGCGGGAGGGATGTTCAAACCTGCTTGGTAAGCGGGTTTTGCCTCGGCACGCTCAACCCAAGCCTATAGTCATTGCCTAGTCAGCGGTGCATACAACCATCATCAGTGCAACGACACCAACCTTAACATTCGGCCACTCATCGAGAGTGGGGATACCAGAGTGAGCGTGGATTCTTACCCTATACCGTAACTGAATAAAGTTTCTTGGCTACGGGTAAGATGGTGAATGAGGCTCACCATGCCAGAGCCTTGATGTCGGCGATGGAGTATTTGCCCTTGCCAGGACCGGCGAGCCATTCACGGCCCTGCTTCAGGCGGATCTCGAGGACGCCATAGAGACGCTTGGTCTCGTCGATGTAACCTATGGGTGGAGCTTAATTAAGAGACCGAGTTCAGACAAAGATACCTGCAGCATACTCACGCTTCTTGGCGTACGGAATGTCCTCTGGTGCGTAACGGTTGAAGTGGTTGGCTGGATTAGGAGAGATTAGTGACCGTTGGCTCTCTGAAGAGGTAGGCATGCATACATTGGCCTTGCATGGGACCAATACCACCGTGCTATACACCGCTCCATCAACTACTGCCGGTCCCCGAAATAATGCAACGTACCGCGAAAAATAGCCACTGTAACTCTTCACTGTAGTCATCGGGCTGCTTCACGGGATCGAAACCGAACTCCAGGTTCTTGTCGTAGTGCTGCACCAAGTACAACAGAATCGCCGAGGTCTCGAAAACATTAAAGTTACCGCGAGCGCGGTCGACAATGGCGGGAATACGTCCGTTGGGGTTGA
Source organism: Neolentinus lepideus HHB14362 ss-1 (assembly GCA_001632425.1). NCBI lineage: Eukaryota > Fungi > Basidiomycota > Agaricomycetes > Gloeophyllales > Gloeophyllaceae > Neolentinus > Neolentinus lepideus. The sequence continues at coordinate 342,107 of KV425562.1, read as the reverse complement.
TCTTGATGAACCAATCCTCTTTCTGCGTGTTCTTAGAGATATCAATTACTTGATAACTTTCCACAGCCCGTCAACTCGATATGTATTCCGCCGTAGCAATAGACTTACTCGTAGTCTAGACCATATTTGGCCTTCAGCTCCTCGAGGAGGATAGTAATGGGGAAGCCGTTGGGCGTCCTGGCAGTGTAGAGTTGGATTGGCTTGGACATTCTGGACGGGGCGGTAGAGAAATGGCGGTGGGTGGTTCGAAGGCGACTGGAGATAGAGCATAGACTCGCCATTCCCAGCTTAAATGTTGCCAGACCAGCTGAACTAACCTGTCAGGGGGTGCTTATGATGCAATTTCGAAGTGCTATCATTATCATAAGGCCCTGCTGAGTAATGTCGCAGGCCATTAGAAAGCAAAATAAGATATATAATATTTGATTTCCGAAAATGATATGTTTTGATGCGCTCGGTGGATGCGAAGGAATGAAGCTGTGGCGAAGGCAATTGTCAGCATATGACGAGTTTATGAACCCAAACTCTCGCATACGTAACCTGCTTAGAAGATATCAGACGCGTCCTGTTTCCGAGGCTCGGATAGCTACGTACAATTACAAATATCTAGATGTTACATGTGCAAGGGTGCATTGCGAGGAGATTGACAAAGAGCGAATGCAAGTCTATACAGCGCACGTATAGAGGAGAGCTCTTCGACAAGGAAAGAAACGCATATCAAGTCCAAGTGAGTCCGCTGCACAAACGACATAGGGAGACAAGCGGACAATGAAAAGAAAGAAAACTTGAACGGGGGCAGATCGGGACCTAGAAGATACATACCAACGCGATGTGCACATCAAATCGATATAATAAACAAAAGTAAAAGGAGGACCTAAATCCACGCTTCAGAGTCCCATTTGAAACCAACCAGCTGTAGCACTTAAACGCGTCATGAGCCCTCATCCATAGACTCTGGAGACCTAGGACGGCTGCCAGGAGGCGATATAATCATCGAATTGCGCCGAACATCACTCCGCTCGGCCGCTGTCTGGGTTGCTTCACCACTTGGTCCATCATCAGGAGTGCGACGGTGTCCGGAAGACGGTCGATGTGCCGGTTCTCTGTCGCGCTCCCATTCAGCACCGAGCTGCGCAGTCTGTCCTCCGCGGTTATATGAATTGTTTCGGTGAAGAGGTGGCGCCGCCGGCGCCTTTGCATTTATCAAAGGCGAACGCGAATGAGGCGACCCCCTACCGAAGGCACCACTGTGATGAGAGTATGCTTGGAAGCTATGCGAGTCGCGCGATGACCCTGAGAGCGGCTGCGACGGAGCCGGTTCGTAGCGCATGGCGGAGACCGACACCCGTTTGTTCATGTCGAAACCGACAGGCGAGCCTCGTTCTGAGCCTGTAATGCTCCGCGCATCGGCGAAGTCGCCCCCTGCCGAAGACCTACCTGTAGACGACGGCCTCCTGATGAGGTGCGGCCTACGCGGTACACCCGACATTTCCACCACTGGTGGGAAGGTATACTGGGTATCGGGCGCCACCTGTGCCCCCACTATGGTGCGAAACCAGTCAATACGGTCAATGTTCGCTTGGCTATGTTGCTCACCCCTTGCTCTGCTAGTCATAGGCGCAGCCGCTGGCAAATGCGATACAAACTGCCGACTAGGCCCTGCGCTCGCATTCGCATTCGCGGCAGCCCTTGCGGCATACAACTCCTCCTCCAACTCACCTACCCTCCTCTTGAGCCCATAAATCTCCTCGCGCATCGGCGCAACCTTCTTATCCACTACCACCTCAACCATCTGCTCCATCCTCTCCTGTTGCTGTTGCATCTCTTGCATCACGCTCTGGCTCTTCTGCAACTGCTCACTAAGCCAGTTCTTCAGCTGCTTTGAGTCCGCGAGAGCGTCGTAGAACGACTCAAACGGCGTAAGGAACGCGGATTTTTCTGCGCCGTAATTCGGGTGCGCGAGAGAAGTGGGCGTCGGCGGGACGAGCGTGGAAGCGATGGGGACTTGTGGAGAGCGTGAGCCTGCGGCGAGAGAGGATCCAGCGCGGGCTGCAGTACTAGGCATTCCTAGTCTTGTAGGAGTAGGAGGGACTTGGCCGGCAGTCGTGCGGCGTGCGTGTTGTGCACCTGCTGCCATGGCAGGAGGAAGACTGGGCAGTGCCATTCGAAAGCTGGAGAGACCAGCCTGTTGACTGGCACGAGGAATGGGAGGAGCACTTTGAATTGCCGGCTGATGGGTAACAGGATCGCGAGGGCTTATGATGATATCTGCCGGCTTCTTCTTCATACCACCCAACTGAGCCGCACGCCGACGGGCGAAGCTGATAGGTGGCGGCGGAAGTGCGTTGGGAGCTGGTGTTCCGCCTGACAGATCGGTGAATGTCTGTGGAGGTTCAGCCGGAATCGAGCGGTCAGGAGGTGTGGGATTTTGGGTTTGGGTGTGGGCTGGTTGGGTTGGGGCGGAGGGGGGACTAGCATTTCGTGTGTGTGTCGTAGAAGCTTGAAGGGGGCTGCGTCGAATTGGTGTAGCAGTTGAAGAAGCGATTGTCGCGCGTCTGCCGGGGACGGTGTGTCCGGCGTGTTGAGACATTGCGGACGGCGAACTACGCCCGGTGCGCGTAGTTTTGCCGCCGCTATTTCGACCCGGCTCATCCGAGACAGAAAGAGGGTTGACGACGTTGACCGCAGGTGGGCCAGAGCCCTTGCCGGGGACCGACATCACGCCGGCAACACTACCTCTCCTCTGCTCGATCAGAGCCTTCTGTTTCTGCTTTACAGAGAGCATGGATCGTACCTGCTCGATAGCTGCGGGATCGTCTCGATTGAGCGGGAAGCCCATTACGACAGGCGAGATGGGCGTAGCATGTTCAGAGCCGGCGCGCTGGACGTTGGTATTTAGTGGATGGGTGCCGCTTATAGTTACGCGACGTCTTTTGGAGGGAGGGGGATATGTGCTAGATGGAGGTGGCGCGCTGCTCGCATCTTGAAGAGATTCTGGGTATTGCGGGTTGGATCGGTCAGGTGCGGGTAAATGGCGGTCTACCGGTTCGTATTCTTGTTCTTCTTTAATTCGAACCAATCGTGGTGAACGATGTCTCCTGAGATAATAAATACATCAACATTCTCCCCGAAAGGGACTGCTACATAATACAATGGCACATACTCAGAGTCCGAACTATCGTTATCGCGCTTACCAGAACCCAAAACTCCTCCTAGATGTGCTCGCTTTAGATTGCTTCGCTTCGGAGGACCGCTCTCGAGGGCGCCTTGCTTGCCTTCGTCCTGAACGGGAGGAGACTCAACACGACTGTGGTTCGCGTCATCCATGGACGACAGGCGGCTCTGTATGGGTGGTAGTGCGTTGCTGCCGGATGAAATGCTGTTTAATGAAGGGGTACTAAAGGCCTGGGCGAATGAAGGTAACGATTGTGGAGCGTGTGTAGCCATGTTGGCGTGTTTGGACATGACGAGTCGTGCCAGGACGTTAAGTCAGAAAGAAAGAAAAGACGAGATAAAGAAAGAGAAAGACACGAAATGCGGGTGGCCCAGCGACCGCAAGCGTTGAAGTGGGCAGGAGAGAGACCGCCGTAGACTCTGGCGAACTTCAACCTTGATAGGAGCAATGGAACCGACCAAGGGGATGCCGTTAATTATTATTATAGCCCGTCGCGTAATAGATCCTTCGATCAGAATAATCAAAGGGAATCAAACAACTTCCGCAGGCTCTCTGTCTATCTTTTCTTTGACAGACTCTGACACTCGAATTTTACCCGGTGCAACCGCAACTGCGCCTTTCTGAAACATCTAACCCCCAGCGCCCTTTGCAGTAGTATTTGTCAAGACACGTCCGAATGGTCGTTGATGGGAGAATTTTTGATGAATCAGATTGTTTGATGTCTTCTTCTTCCGAATCCATATGTATGCATGGCTTAGACAAGCGCGGGCCGCCACAAACGTTCCGCGATACCACTTTTAAAGGTGCGTGCACGGCCATTCAATCATTTGCATAGCTGAACCTTGAATCTCATGCCTGCGGGAACCTGTTTCAGGCCGACGTTTGAGGCTGATGAACTCCACTGGCTAGTTACGGCTTTCTGCTGCGCTCTCCATTGCTTCCGGATCCGGCCCTCCTCCGGTCAGCCTTCGGTAGAATGCACTCATAGACGCCGAACAAATTGCGGTACGTGGGAGCCCTATGATCGACCTGGAGCAACGCTATGCATACTCTATTAAACTCACCTGAAAATCCTCAAGAGAACTGGAGCTATTTGGAAATAGCTATCGTCGAACATGACCTGCAATTGCAAACATGTGTCTTCATACGTGCTGCATCGCGCGGAATATAAAGGTCAGGGTTGGACCCATGCAAGGCTTGAATAAAGGTACGGACTCTGTCAACTGAAACTGATAGTGGCGGATCCTTTGTGAACAGTATGAGGGTTCATTCTCCATTTTAATCCCATCAGGATTCAAACGCCCTAGTGCTCTTGGTAACCGCAGGTGATCCTGTAGAGGCGGACGTTTATCTCGAGTCCCAAGGCAAAGTCTCAAGAAAACTGGTACTGCGCCTTCTTATCATCCTGGCTCTTTCCAATCCTTGTAACCGATCAACAGACCCACTTAACTCGTAACATACGATGTGGCCTCTGGGGGCTCTGGCGGGCCGTACCTTCGACGTGACGTGTATGCTTAACCGACAGTATATACTACCTGTCTACGTTTTCTCGCCTCCCATTCCGCATTTAATTGGGCGTGGGTGCGGACATGTCGTTCTTGAACTTCTTCAGCTGCTTCGTCGCTCACGCTTCTCTCCAGAACACACATAGACCATACGTATATGTGGAAATTGCATTCTCGTATCCTCTTCCTCGTGTCTTCGTACGTGTCATGCACCCAATAGGAACAACAAACTCGTTATCTCTATGAAGCTATAATGAAATCACCAAGAAGGCGTCGTCCGCCTCCCGCTTGTCTTCTGCAGAGCAGCAATACTCGAACATGTCGTCACATTGCCTTGTTTTATTACTACGGTAAAGAAAAACGTGGTGGTGACTTGAGGGGATATTCTCGCATCTTTTTATTCTTTTATCCCTGAGCAGCCGTTCTTTCCCGAATGCAGGTGCGAACTCACTTCTGTTGATCAGGAAACAGGATATCAAAGGGCCATAAGGACAAGGACGGGAAACGGCTTGAAGGTGGGTTTACATGAATCGCGATCGAGCGTCTCACGTCGTTGTCTACGTGGCTGCTCGCTATTGATCGTGCCACGGTGGATTCTCACAACTACGCGGGTCAGTGCATATGTCTTTATGTCTTTCTGAACAAATTTGGAATAATACACAAATACATGCAATTATTCTCATAGCATGGATCTGTCTCCTGACAAGCGCCAAGGAACCCCATTACGGGTTTGTGTTCACTGACATTGTTCTCCTTGCAGTGACAGAACCTGGCGACGCACACGAGCCAGGACACCACACGCGATGTACGTGATACTCTCATGTCCCTAGGAGACCGATTTCTAGAGGAGACCGGCAGCGTCGCGGAACAACTACCGTTCACTATAATTGAGCAAGTCTGTTGATGAACAACATACTCTGATGCAGGAGATTGACATAGCTTATTCGAATCCGGGTCTTGATTCCACTACCGGATGACGTTCAGTATGATTTAGTAAATTGCAAAGCGCACTCAGCACCCTCGACGGTGATAATTCATGAAGACAGAACTCGGGGCATCCACGAAGCGATATTCGGACGGAGCAGGTTTACGGCACATGAGATTGCATGAGCGCGCGTTTACGCGCTTGGGACGCAGGAGATGGACTCCATGCTGGATGATCTCATGTGCCGTAAAGCTATAGGTCCAGGAAGCGGTTCGTGGTGTCTAACAGATGCCCACGCGGAATCGGTCTGGACTCAGATTTGCTGGATGCGCAGGCCTCCCAGATAACACTCTGCTCAATCAAGCTTCTGGTCAAGAAGCCCCAATCAGATGCAAGCGGTCCCCGAGACCATTTTTGCATTTCACCGGTAGTTGCCTAGCTGCCGCTCTGTCTGCGAAGAATTCTGAACATCTTGCCCGAAGCAAGACCAAGGATATCTCCAGCAACATTCGTAGAGATAGTAGTAGGAAGAGACGCCATTAGGCGAATCAGCATGATGAGGAGATATTTCACGGGCATGAGACATTGCTATCAATAGCTGGACCGTGAGCGTCTCGATATGATGCCATCGTACTGACGTCGAGCCTTTTTACATCGAGACAGGTCGTCACTCGAAATTCTAGCAGTGGAGCACGTACAGCATACTTAGTGTCGAAGCATCCAAAATTCGAGAGAAATTGACTTCGAATTCGCAAGGCCGTAATAGAGAATTTCAAAGACATTCTGCCTATACCGGACCTCCTCGGAGCACAGTGAACGACTAACCTTGAGAAAATGCTTCGCAGCAAGGAATCACGCCGGTGGACAGCGGCAAAGAACATAAGAAGCGATAAGCTCGTGCGTATCTCACGAGTTACCGAGCCAAACGTCCAGATTTTGCAATCGTATGCGCGTAACTGGTGCTTCATGAACTTCCGCGGGGGTTAGGGTGAAGAAAAAATTCCACGACAAGAACTCGTACGGCCCGAGACATTCCCCATCAGCCAGCTCATCGAGGAAAGAGGAACATACCCAAAGTACTGCGAGTGCCTGCCATAGTATGGTATTCTCGGCAGTTAGGCCGACGAGCTTCGACAATGACGACTTTTGGTAGGTTATGAATGTCCGGTTCTTGCTAGCGGAGAATGGACACAATACAAATGTTATCCGAGTGCTCGACATCTAGAAACAAAGTGGTGAGCTGCCCATATGGTGTAACGTTCATTAGGACCGATCTTGACGCATCCGGTCAAGCTTCAATACCTGAATACAACTTGATGGCATATGCCAGCAGCGGATGAGGTTAACAGTCAAGCCCCCGTCTTTTGCATCACATCGACTCGTCCGTGAATAAAACTTCGCGAATCAAGAATTTTGTGCTTACCCTAAACAACCCAAGATATTTGGTAAGTCCTCGGAGGAGTGCTAGAAAACTTCATAAGCGGCGTGTCCCGTTACACTGCAAAAGTTGGTCCATACACGCGCTAAGGAGTCGAGCGCCCAAACCATGTCTATAATGCCTATTTCAAGAATGGAAGCACATGAAATCAGGTATACCAGGCCACCAGATGGTGCAGAATAACAATCCGCGCGGAATAGAATGGTGAGAACATCTCGAGTTGCAGGCATGATCCGAAGGGAGCACATCTCTCGAGTAGCGTTTAGCAAATCGTCGTTTACTTCACAACGCAATCCATTATGTACGCCAGGTTAGGCAGCAGTTCGGCTTGCCAACGGAATAGAACCCTTAGCACAATTGGTTGGACCAGTCAACTTCGATGATGGACAGTTCTCTGTCACTTGCAGGAATGCCCACTATTACGCAGTACCCAGTACTTGCCGGGACATGAAATTGCAATATCGTACAAACCTTATTGTCACAATCGACGCTCAGAGCCATACCAGGGCGGCCAGGAACGGTTTCTTGCGTATTCTGTAGCAGTCCTCGTGGATGATGCATAGCAAGTAGGTACCTCGGGAGGTAAGTCAAGAGCAGCTATAGTCCTCGAGCGCACTACACCCCGGAACCAGGTAAGATGACAAGTAGTAAGTCGACGTCGGTGACAAGTCGGTTGGCATCAAAGCGCACGACGATGCGGACTCGGCACGCCGTTTCCCACGCCGCCTAGTGCGCGACACGATGTCCCGGACGGCCTTGCGCGACGCGCTCCTCAACGCGCTCTCCACACACCCGGGTACTCGTCACTTTCATCTGCATGTCCTCGTCTCCGCCCCACGCAAGCACTCTGGCTTGTTCCCCTATGCAATCCCAAGACCAAAAGTCTATCTGCAGGATATTCTCGTCTTGCTGTCCGAGCAGAAAACGGAAGATGCGCCGAGGGTGTTTGTGACGGGTATTGAGGCATACTTGTATCATGTTCCGGCGACAGGATGTCTAGTCCTGAACGTGTCGAAGCTGGATTCGACGGGGCAGGCTGCCGTGCCCTCGCCTACGGCAACCCTGATACGTGCTTTCATCTTGCACTATGGCGATCCGACTACTCGACCTATCAATGCCCCTCACCTGTGGGTGCATCTGTTTGCGAGGGCGCAGAACCAGTACATGTTTCCGAACTCATCAGAATACTCTGGTAAACACCCTCTGTCCGACGTGAAGCTATGTGCTTGGTGGAAGCGCACCCTCGGCAATGTAGCAGCGGAATTAGAGTCTAAAGTGGGAAAGGATAGTAAAATGAAGTTGTACTATGTCCTACCAGGATTAACGGAACCTGAAGCCACCCAATCTCTGCATGCCACCTTACTTGCTTCGTCAGCCGGGAAGATACCCTCTGTTCCATGGCTCTATACTCACCCATACTCACAAACTGAAATACCTCTACCTTGCTCAGATGTGGAGGTTGAGGAGGGACGTGAGAATCTGGGCTTTTTCATCCCATCTTTTGACGATGACCCCAAATCCCGATTCATTGACGAGATTGCCCACACGACAGACGCGGAAGGCGTCAAATCTCCTCAGCGCAAACGAGCGCGAACGTTCACGCGTACAAAATCCACACGAGATGAGGTGCTCTTCCATGATGCGTCGGACGAGAGAAGTAAAGATGCAGAAAAAGACACGGATCAACGTCCCCAAGGAGAACTCGGCAAAGTCTCGCCGAACGAGTTCTGGGAGCGTATGTCCTTTCGCCAGGAATGCATATCAGGCGCAGTGACCGGATTCTTCGTCATGGGCGTCTCTACTCCCATGCCTGCAGAGACGGCGGACCCTCTTGCACCGCAAGCAGGCCAAGTGTCGGCGCAGATCATCAAGCGGGTCAACGCTTCTCTGCTGACGGGTTACGAGTTTCCTGACTTTGATCGCGCCGCGAAGGCGACAGAGTCGTTGGAGTCTGCCATCAAAGGGCTTTGTGAGGGCGTCTCGCCTATTTCATTGGCGCCTATGAAACCGCTATCGTCTGCGAAACCTCGGTCTTCTGCTAAACCTTTGTCGTCGGCAAAGCCTCTGTCATCTGCGAAGGCTACATCATCTGTAAAGTCAGCACAGCCACGAGACAAAACGCCCGAGCCGGAGACATTATCTACGCACGTATACGACTCCCTTCCAAAGACCCCGCCCCGCCGTCACCTGCGGCTAGACGACACGGTCCTTGCATCTCCTAGCTTCTTCTCAGAGCCTGAGACGTCACTGGACACGTATCAGTCGTATATCTACGGGACTGTAGCGGTGGATAACCCCCTTCCTCCGGCCAAGACGGATACCCTTGGAACTGGAGGGCAAGGGGCTGACACAAGAGAGGAAGCGCCAAAGATCACGGTGCTGACCGTACGGAAGAAGAAGAAAAAGACAGAGAAGTGAGTCTCTTAACAAGCGTAGCACCGACTACTTATGTAGGTGAGAGCTGTCTGTGGCCTCGACGTAAGCAGAAGGACTGACTCGTTCCAGTCAGACCGTCGCGCAAATTGATGGATATATGGGACTTTGCAGTATATAGCTTTAGCTATGATATTTGTTGCAGTGCTTTGATATGTTTTGCATCGTCTTGCTTTGAAGTATTTCTTGCATCTGGTATCTGTTATATTACAATTTGCATTTCATCATAGATGAAGCTTAGGTTTCGCGTTCTCCCTCGCGTCCATTACCTCCCACTTCTGCAATAGTGTTAAGGGGCACGTGACCGCGACACGTTGACTGGTGACACGTGCATGTACTGTACCTTTCTGCCACCAGCTGCAGGACAACAAACTCGATCCATGCGTTCATCTTCGCAACGCGGTATTCCCTCGTACTAGGAGTACGTTCTCATTGGCAAAAATATGACTAACGGTCCACAGCCCCGACCTCTTCCTTCAGTCCTTCTTCTGTCTCTTCTCCCCTTCGCAGCATGGCTAATATTCCGACCGTTCCTGTCTCCGGTGCCGCCTCTGCCTGCTCTGCACTCGTCGCTTGGATTCAGTATCATAGCGTTCCTCGCGGCCCTGTATCTAGTCCCAGCATTGGGAGGGATCATGGTGAAAGCGAATTTGAAGGGGAGGGATCTGTTGAAGACGTATGACACTCCAATGTACGTATCAGCACCTGCATTGCCCTACTACTAGCTGGAGTATAAAGTTATGCTACGACATTTTGGTAGACCGGAATGCCTGGGCCTCGTCTGCGCGTCCATCTATATACTATTGTTAATTCTCTTCATCCCCTTCCCGTTCACAAGTTGGTACAAAGAGCATGGCAGCAATATCTCAAACTCCAAACCAGCTGAAGGTATCTCAGTACCCGAATTCCCTCACCACCTCGTGAGTTGCTTGTGCTATACTATGCGCCTCCTACGTGGAGCTATATGTCTCGACCGGTACCTCTGTCAATGACCTATATAACCATGCACCTGGCGCATCGTCCTCTCGCATGTAGTGGCTCATACCTCCCACAGCTCGCCCTCTACCTCTCTTCCCTACTATCACTTCTCATGGCGACTATGCTCGGCTTCCTCGACGACATCTTCGACATCCGATGGCGGTACAAGCTCCCCATCCCCATTATTGCCTCCATCCCGCTTCTCATGGTGTATTACGCCGAGCAAGGCAATACGTATGTCGTTGTTCCTCTTCCGCTACGACCTCTACTTGGACGGACCCTCGTGAACCTCGGTGCGCTCTCCATTTCACGATTGCTTCCTGAAGTCTTACACGCTCTGTGACCAGGTCCGCTCTACTACCTCTATATGTCCCTCCTCTCGACATTCTCCACAAACAGCATCAATATTCTCGCAGGGATCAACGGCTCTGAAGTCTCGCAAGCGCTCATCATCGCCCTTTCTGTCGTCCTGAACGACTTGCTTTACCTCCCGTGGCCAGTCGACTTCCGCATCCCGCTGCACCTCCTTGGTAGCCAGAAGGAGGTCGAGGTTGGTGGCGTATGGGCCGCGGGCATGGCGTATGGCAGTCGAGAGCTCGTAGAGAGACATTTATTTAGTTTATATTTTATGCTACCGCTGGTTGGAGTGTGTTTAGGGTTTATGTATCACAATTGGTACGTGTATCCTCTTATCATTGATAGCGGAGTGGTAATTACTCACATACAATGCAACGAAGGTACCCAGCCCGTGTCTTCCCCGGCGACACCTTTTGCTATGTGACTGGCATGGCATTCGCAGTCGTCGGCATCCAGGCTCACTTTTCTAAGACGCTGCTCCTCTTCTTCCTCCCGCAGATCTTCAACTTTTTGTTGTCCTGCCCGCAACTGTTCGGTCTCGTTCCGTGCCCGCGACATCGCGTGCCAAGGTAACTACGCGTGTCTCCTCTGTTGTCGCTGAACCTTATCTTGCCTTGTCCTTATCTCAGATTCGACCCGAACACGAACCTTCTGCACCCGTCGAAAGTGCTCTTTGAACACCCTCCATCACATGCTTCTACCGTCGTTCTGCGCGCTCTATCTCTCCTTGGGCTGACTGAGCTCACCATCCACCCCAACTCTGGTCAGATCCTCGAGTGCACGAACCTGACGATTCTGAATGTATTTCTTGTGAGGTTGGGATCTATGAACGAAAAGAAGCTGGTGCAGGTGTTGATATGTACTCAGGTGAGTGCGAGTTGAACGTCGGGTTAAAAGGGATCGGATGGCGAACTGACTTGGGAACGGGCAGATTGCGGGGAGCGTGCTTGCGTTTGTAGTGAGGTATGGATTGGCGGGGTTGGTGTATGATGGTGATAGACGGTAACGATGGACAGTACGTGGCGCAGACCAGTATAATTTACTCTCCATGTGAATGGACTGGAAGAATACCAATATTTAGTGGTCAAAGCGCGGGTAACTGATGAGATTCACTTTCCACTGTTAAGCTGATGGTAGATAAGTCGTATCTTCAAAGAAGAACCCCATGGTCATCCCAATTTGTCCCGCCTACTCAGTCTAGCAAAACAAAGGGAATGAATGTCTCCTAAGTCGAGTTGTTCTCGAGATGGACGAGAAGGAGGTCATGGGGTGCGTTGGAAGTACAAATTGCAAAAGTGTCGGCCGGAGTGTTAAAGGTTGAAGAGCGGCAGATAATGGAAGATTCGTCGGCACTCGTATATGAAAGCAGTGCCCAATAACTGAACAGGCTTTGAGAGCGACTATGTACCAGCACTAGCCCTGTCGAATAAAAGGCCGAGACCAGGAGCGGTACTGAGAACAGAGAGTTGCTTGAAGGCTTCAACAGTGGTCAGAAGACTCTGATCAGGCCTGATACTTGCCACATATGGAAGGCGTCTAAGATCGCCTCAGCACTCCCGCTACCGTAAACGTCCCCGTTCCCTTGAACCCCATCTAACCGAACGCCATCTATAAGGCATACGTTCCAGAGTCCTAGCATCCAATATCAGCGGTGCTAGGGATTTAGACCGGGCGATATGTCGATCGAAAGAGCGTATAAACGCCAGGGGGTCGGCGCGCATCGGATCCTCTATAACCCGATGCGGGGTACGTTGGGGAACCACGGCCGGTCCAAACTAGATCCAATGCCCTCATCCGCCGCCTAGAACCAGGATGCGGAAGAGACGGAGGGCATGATGGCCAGCCGACAAGCATTCGTTACCCCGCATTCGGACTTACCCGGTCTAAGCCTAATCACATGTTGCTTAGGCGTCATAACACAAGAACATATCCGACCCCAGATGGTAGAAGATATAAACTAGAATGGAGCACTGCTTATATCTTTCAACCCCTCTTATAGATCCCACCCGCATTCTTTGACCGACTTCTCTACTTGTCTCTGCGTCCGTGATGGTTCACCAGGAAAGACTCGCTTTCCAGACCGAAGTAGGGGAAGTGGAGAACTGGTGGAAGGTGTGTGAATATGTTCTATCCTAGGATGTACTGAACCCGACGGTATGGACAGAGCGAACGATTCTCTCGAGTCAAGAGACCGTACACTGCTGCCCAGGTGGTTTCGAAACGAGGGACCATCCCCATCTCATACCCCTCCAACGTTCAAGCCAAGAAGTTATGGGCCATCTTGTCGAAGCGGTTCAAGGAGGGCACACCGTCACATACCTACGGCGCGTGAGTGTGATGGTTGTGTCCGCGGGCGTATTGCTGACATTGTTCCGTAGTCTTGACCCCGTGCAGGTAACGCAGATGGCCAAGTACCTCGAGACGGTATATGTTTCCGGTTGGCAATCGTCAAGTACTGCTTCGAGCACGAACGAGCCTGGGCCAGATCTTGCAGGTGGGTTCAAGTGCTATGCGTCGCTCATGGGTATCTCAACTCATGCACCGCAGACTATCCCTCCAACACCGTGCCCAATAAGGTCGAGCACCTTTTCATGGCACAACTCTTCCACGACAGGAAGCAGCGCGAGGCTCGTTCTAACATGTCCGAAGAAGAGCTCAGCCGCACTCCTATCATCGACTACCTACGCCCCATCGTCGCTGACGCTGATACTGGGCACGGCGGGCTCACCGCCGTCATGAAGCTCGCAAAGATGTTCGTCGAGAAGGGTGCCGCGGGGATCCACATCGAGGACCAGGCACCCGGCACTAAGAAGTGCGGGCACATGGCTGGGAAAGTCCTTGTGCCAATCCAGGAGCACATCAATCGCTTGGTCGCGATCCGCCTCCAGTTCGATGTTATGGGCGTGGACAATCTCGTGATTGCGCGGACGGACTCGGAGGCGGCAACGCTTATCACGACGAACGTGGACGAGCGCGACCACCCGTTCATCCTCGGCTCGACGAACCCGAACTTGAGGCCACTCGTGCTTGTTATGAACGAAGCGGAGGCGGCGGGTAAGACAGCAGATGCCTTGCAGGCCGTCGAGGACGAGTGGATAGCCGCTGCGGGGCTCTCCCTCTTCTCCACCGTCCTGTCCAACGCCCTGCGCGAGCAGACGCACGCTTCGTCTTCAACTCTGGAGAAATTCGCATCCCGCGTGGCGCACGTATCCCTGCCCCAGGCCGTCGAGATCGCGAAGAAAGAATTTGGTCTGAAGTCCCAGCCCTATTTCGACTGGGAAGCTCCGCGCACACGGGAGGGCTTCTATCGCTACCAGGGCGGCACGCAGTGCGCGATCAACCGCGCGGTCGCCTACGCGCCGTACGCGGATTTGCTCTGGATGGAGACCAAAAAGCCTATACTATCGCAGGCGAAGGAGTTCGCCTATGGTGTGCACTCCGTGTACCCTAAGCAGTGGCTGGCGTATAATCTGAGTCCATCGTTCAACTGGGATGCCGCGGGACTGGGCACGGATGATATGAAGGCATATGTTTGGGAACTCGGAAAGCTTGGGTTTGTGTGGCAGTTTATTACTGTGAGTTGCCATTTCAATGGGTCTGGTCTTTCTCCACCAACGTTGTTTTCCAGCTCGGAGGTTTGCACTCCAACGGTTACATTTCCGACCTTTTCGCGCGTGAATACGCCAAGGAGGGCATGAAGGCGTATGTAGAGCTTATTCAACGAAGGGAGCGCGATATTGGCTGCGACGTCCTGACTCACCAGAAGGTAAGCTCCTTTTCGTGCAGTCAGATCCGTGGCTTCATGTATTCATGTATCTGTGTCTTTAGTGGAGTGGCGCCGACTACGTCGACAACCTGCTCAAGACCGTCACCGGTGGTGTCTCGTCGACCGCGGCAATGGGGAAGGGCGTGACGGAATCGCAGTTCGGGGGGAAGGCCAAATTATAAAAGGCTTTACTCGCTAGATGCATATGTCAGGTATTGTTAGCAGCGCATATGGATTGTACTAGTAATTTGTAAGATCAGTCGACACCGTCCTGATTTCATGTTATGACCGTCTTGCATCATCATGCTGGTCTATTCAACGTAAGATGCCATTTCAGAGCCATAAATAGTGAAGGGATTGGGGTTCTGAAAGACCAAGAACTGCGAAGTGCCATACAAAGTAGCTATCTTGCTATATTGGGACGCAAAGAACAGCATCACCGTCAATTAGTTCCAATGTTTTTTTAACGTTCACTTTGCTATTCTTTCTCCTTGTATATAAGGACTTGTTTGAAAACATCGCTTTTTACTCTTCTCACTCAGTCCTCGATATTTTCTCATTTTGCCCTAAATCGCCAAGGTCCCAAGACATGCAATCCAATCATGGGCGCCAATTCGGACAGTTTGTCGGATGTCGGACGCACTTCCTCTTCGCCACAAAGCACCAGATCACCTCAACAGCACAGGATGCAGTATCAGATATTCGGAAGGGAAAGGGAGGGGTGTATTTGGTGCGTCCTCTTTTGCAATCCGATCTAGGAAATGGAATACTGAGAAGATGGATTCACAGCTTCACGGAAAATCGACGCGCAAACTGTTGTCGAGATATCTCCGGTTCTCCTGTTCACCAAGGATGAGTATGACGCGCACGGGAGACACACTGCGCTTGACCACTATACGTTCAAATGGCCTAATGGACGGATGGCTCTAGCTTTGGGTTTAGGTGAGCCTTTACCTCTCGTACCATTCTATTTACTCAAGAACCTGGCCATGCACTGCGTAGGCTCCCTCTTCAACCACTCCGACCACCCTAACGTCACCTACACCCTTGATACGCACACCGACTCCATCCGGTACACCACCACGCGCCCTATCCAACCAGACGAAGAGCTCTGCATATTCTACGGACACAAGCTGTGGTTCGAAAATGCCGAAGGTGTCTCTACTCTCCTCACCCCAGCTTCCGACTTGGCTGAAGACGATGGGATGGGCGGGCTGTCTGGGATCTCAGCAGAAGAGGAAGAGAACGAAGAGGATATGTTCGCGTTCCCAGACGGAGACCCGAGCGACGCGATCGATGAGGCGGATCTGCCCTTTGAGCGCCTGAAGCTGTTTGAAGATCCCGAAGAGGAGGCGGTTGAGCAGGTTCGGACTAGTGAGTGCTTGTCCCTTCATCGCTTGTAGAACTTCTATTTTCTTACACGTCCCGAAACGCGACAGCCAAAGTATGGATCGTCGATCTCCCCGAGCCGCGCCAGACAAATACGATGCTCAAGTACTTTGCTCTTCCTTCTTCTCCCACATGACGTGCTGAATTATTAATTCCTGCCAGGTGGCTGAAAGAAACTTCCCTCGACTCTCCCCTCCTCTCCCACCTGAAGCGCGTCCGTAAAACTCCATCTCCCTCCAGCGCTACCTCACTCCTCCTCTTGCCCTACCACGACTCCTGTCCACCACCCTCTCTCCCCTCACTCGACCCCCCACTACCCCAGCCCTACCTCGCAGACGTACCGAAAACCGCCGCTCTGACGCTCAGCTCATGTAAAGTCAAGTCCAGCTTGTGGCCTACCGTATACGCACCTAGGAGGAAGGGTGAAGCAGAGGTGTGGGAGAGGGGACGCGTGAGGTGGGCATGCGAGGCGATGAGGAGGGTGGCGCGGACCGCCAAAGAGGCAAAAGATAGCGGGGAGGTGCGTTTCAATTACTCTCTTTCCGTCGGAAATGTTTAATGGGCGCAATTTCTAAGCTGCCCATCGTGGCGTATGTGCCCATCCCGTACTCGAGTGCTAGAGAGGAGAGCACGCCAGATCATGGCCTCACACGGGAGTGTATCGCGCACGATACGAGGAAGAGTCTTGGGCATCCGTTGAAGCACGCAGTGATCAATGCTATTAGGGCTGTTGCGGATTACCGCGCTAGCACTTCGTCCGAAGTCTCAACCACTCCTGCAGAATTTGCGCAAGGAGAACTGCCCGCCACAGCAACAGACGCGCTCACACCGGATCCACTCGCAATCGACCAAACAGACGTGGAAACGGATAAATCCCGCAATGGCATACGCTACCTGCTCACATCCCTAACGCTTTTCACGACGCACGAGCCGTGCATCATGTGTAGCATGGCATTACTGCATTCACGCGTGAAGGAGGTACTTTATTTGTACCCTATGGAGAAGACAGGTGGGTGTGGGGGTGCAACGTGTTTGCCGCGGTTGGAGGGCGTGAACCATCGGTTTGGGATTGGTGTGTGGAAGAATTTTGGGGGGAAGGATGGGATGGGGATTGGGGGGGACGTGGACGCCTGATGCAAGACTATATGCGGCATTAGTATGGCAGATAGAGTAATCTAGCCTGCAATCCATTAGTTCAGCCCTCTAGGATACCCAAGAATCGCACCTTTGAGTGCGCCATGCACAACGCTACCAAAACTCCCTCTTCTTCTTGGCAATCTCTCTCACCATCCGTCTCCGCGGTCCCCACTTCGTCCTGGCCTCCTCGTCCATCTGTGCCTTCTCCCTCTTAATCTCCTTCCTGAGTGCATTCGGCACCTTCGTCACCATCCCCACGAACTGCGTGGTGCAGTTGAACTTCCGAGCGAGCTCAGCCCGCGTCCACTTCTTCGGATCCTCGAGCCGCAGCCTCTTCAGCTCGGCCAGATTCGCGTCGCTCATACGCGGGGGCGGGTCCTTCTTCGCCGAGGGTCTGATGTAAGGAGGGACGCCCTGGGGACTGTGCCCCGTCGGCGGGCGCAGGAGGGGCGATATTGGGGAGGTAGTGTAAGAGAAGGGCGAGGGAGACGAGGGCGGTGGGCGGTGAATGAAGGTCAGGTTGCCTTCGAGGGGAGTGTTGACCGCATTAGGACTTTTGGACAGCGGGTCAGGGTACTTTTGCGGAGGACGCTCAGCGGGCATGGGTTTGCGGAGCGTCACGCGTGTGGCATAGTGCCGCAGCCCTGCCAGGCGAGGGGCACGTAGTTGTGGCTTCATGGCCGTGAGGTGCGGCGCTCCAGTAAACGAAAGAGATGAAGATATTGCGGCGTTTCTCACGGTTACACCTCCTTTCTCACACTTACAAAGTATCTATACTCACGGCTACGCTGCAACTATGATCTAGACAGAACGTCTCAAAAATTTGTGATACGTGATGCAACTTGCAACCTCCGATTGATAAGTCTCAGTAATCGATACAACCCAATCCTGCTGCTCATCTCCACTTTCTGCAGTCAGATCCGAAACTTGGAGCGTCCTCATGAGAGCACGGTCAAGTAGTGGCACGCTATGAGGGAATGCAGTCGATGCTGTAAAGAAATCTCGCCTGATGAGCGACCATATCCGTATTAAAATGTCCTGTACATTTACATTTATGATTCTGCGAAAACTCCTTTACTGGCCGAAAGCTCCGCGCCGAGCTTATACCCAAGTACCTGTCCCGAAAATTCCAGCCAAACTCTTGCCATACGCAAGTATAAGAAGGGACTCACCCTATCCCAGTCGATCTTCGACCTTGTCAGGGGCAACGCCCGGCGGAGCGCCTTGAATGTCTTCTCGCTCATCTCCGTGTATGCGTCATTCAGCGAGGTCTGGTACTTGCCCTCCTCTTCTTCAATCAGTGCGAGCAGCTTCGATGCAGACGCGGTGGCGTTGGCGGGAGTGATGGCAGGTGGAAGGGGGACGGTGAGGGTGTGGTTCGTTTCGAGTTGCACCTGCGCGACGTCAATATGGGGCCGGAGTGCAAAGAGGGGTTATGAATGTACATTGCCCTGCTCGTAGTAGTGCACGTTTACGAGGATCTTGCCGGAGATAGTCTTTGCCTCCAGGTCGACGATGTACGCCGACCGCCATCGTCCAGACCTGACGGCCACAGTCACATAAAGTCAGGAGCAGTTCCAGCTGGCAAGGAATAAAGGGCGCACCAGAAATTCGAGGGGTTGTATTTATTGGCGACGACTTGAATCGTGAACGTGCTCGAGGATCCAGGAGTGGCAAAGACGGACGCTACTCCCTCGTGGAAGTGGGAGTTGAGGTACGCGAGGGTCGAGGACTCGAGGGCGGCCCTGTGTTAGGGTTGAGCTACGGACTAAGGACCTGAGCGAGGGCAGACCCGCACCTGAAAGGTTCTGCGTCTGCATCCGGTTCCACAGGTTGCGCATCTGACGCTTCCTTCAGATGCGTGAGGGCTCACAATCACAAAAACGAATAAACACTATGAGACTAACCAGGCTTAGATGATCAAACCTGAAGCTCGTCTTGGATCGCGGGTCTAAGAATCTGTTGTCATCGCCATCTAGCTTTGCAGCTTCACTGATTATAGACTAGGCATATATAAGTACTGTCACTACTCGTCAGGTTCCAGTGATATTACACACCTGATGCTCGCTTCCAGGGACATCTGCTATAATAAATTGGGCCAAGTTATACTCCTGCAAGGCCGGCAGGACGCCCTCCTGCAGGGAGTCGTCGTCCGAGATGATGTTTCGGACATCTGGTCATCGATGGGCACCTGCCGCGTGAGATGAAGGACGGATGAAATGAGGGCGAAGAGACCTTGCCATTGAGTACGTCGTTGATCTCCCCTGGCGGCGACTGCAGTAGGAACTTAGCAGCAGCCTGTATGCGCTCAGCAGAGTCCATGATTGAAAGGAAGGACTCTGATCGGGTGCTATTAGAGTAGCCGAAAGTGTCATGTAGTCGTGAGAACTGTAATCTCCTCTGTTACCCTCGAATTGCATTCCAAGATTTATCTGTGCTTGCTAGTTACTACCGTTAAATAGGTTGTGACGGTACTTGTCGTATCATTAGGCCTCAGGGAAAACTTAGAAGGGAATGATCAATCAAACGCGTATCCTGATGAATTTACGTGCATCCCAATTAATTTGAAGCCTCAGAAGTACTATCTCCGCAGCTCTTTGCTCCTGGATTCTAGTTCACTAGGATTTTTAGGTGACTGATCTATGCACGCAGTTCAAGCTTCAAAGCTTCAAGAGCGAGGGCTGCGTGGACATGGCAAGGCGTTACTTGGCTGGCTGACTGTAGCATTCCCGACCGAGTGCTCGTATTTAGCATGTTGGGATACATGTACGAACTTGATCGACGAATTAAACAAAGAGTGCCTTGAGGTCAAATAATAAGACGACAGTATTTATCTAAGGGAGTTGACCTTCCGCTGGTGCCCAACAGAGTCGAGATCACCGTTTCTCTGTGTCATCATACTCTACTCATTTCCCCAACGGTTGGGCAATACCTGGACTTCGGCCGAAGAGCAATTATCGGTTCATGAACGCATGGATAGTCCAAGTTGCGTATTATTCTCCTGCAGCATACAAATGTC
Source organism: Neolentinus lepideus HHB14362 ss-1 (assembly GCA_001632425.1). Classification (NCBI taxonomy): domain Eukaryota; kingdom Fungi; phylum Basidiomycota; class Agaricomycetes; order Gloeophyllales; family Gloeophyllaceae; genus Neolentinus; species Neolentinus lepideus. The sequence continues at coordinate 321,985 of KV425562.1, read as the reverse complement.
AGGCTAGGCTCTGATTGTGACCTGCATTAAAAAATATATTGACGCTCCATCAATGCAGCACGGATCCGTGAGGATGCGGCGCACATCCCTGCACGCTTTGCAGCGCCAAGGATGCAAGCAGCTCTAGGACGACCACATATAGGTAGAATCCTTCTCCAGTTCCTTGATTTCAGTGGTCTTGTTAGGTTCATGCATCTTGAAATCACTTTGCATATGGCCTGTCTTTAAAACGGCATGAGTCACCTGAGTTCGACACGGATGTCAGTCAAACTGCTGGGAGCTAATCCAAGAGTGCATAAGAACTCACAGCCTGCCTTCATTGCAAACCTATCAGCCCTTTGCATTTTGTACATTCTAGCCTGGCGTCTAGGTTGTCCATCTCCAGAGCCGTTGTCGTCTTAAGATCCTTTTCGCATGCTTCCACTATATACCGTGCATACTCTGACGCCTCCGGGTGAAATGCGAGTTGGCTGTAATGCTGCATTCCCCATGGTACTGCCTGCAGACGAGAGCAAATTATCTCTGGGCTCGCTCCTGGGAGCAGGCGGGCTCTATCCGGAGACACACCATCTTTCTCCCACTTCGTCAGACAGTGGTGTATGAATAGCCGGTCGCTAGTCAACGGAGCCTTCGCATTATCCCAAGCACACGAGAATTGCGTAGTAGCCAGGAAGAGAATATCCAATGAGGATTGGTCCTGATTGGCCAAGGTCGCAGGTAAAACTTTGAAGAGCTTGTTGAGCACATCTTTGTGCCAGCTCTCAGCCATGGCAGGGAGAAGAGGGATAACGCCTGAAAACGACTCCTTGGTCACCTTTACGTCTTGGGGTGCTTCCACTATTTCCAAAATTGCTTTCATATAGCAGAAATCAATGACAGGAGGAACGGGGTCAGCGTCTTCTTGGGCCAGACAGTATTCCTTAAGCACTTTGCCTAAGGTGGTGAGACGGCCTGCCAGGGTCTCGTTCTTCCATTCATACTTGAGATGACAATTTTTAATGCCTTTTACATATTCGATGATTGTATCTTTGATACTAGTCCATTCTGCAGAATTTCAGACGGAGGGAGTAAACACGGATCGCTGAATCCGCACCTTCCATTGTAAGACTTTGTGGATCCTTGACTGCTGGATGTTTAGAGAACTGTATCATTTCCTCCTCGCTCCAGCGCTCTAGTGATGACGAATAACCAAGCTCTTTCAGATTATGAATTATGCTGTTGATGCTTGAGTGCAACGTAGGATCCGGGACACGGAATACTCACGCTTTCTTCCTCCAGTCTAGAATTGCATCCTCCTCCCGTGCGAAGCTGTTCTCTAACTGCCATTTCCTCATTCGCTCGGCATGCTAGAGCGAGCACGAGAGGGATAAATTGGTGAATGACATGTGTGGTGCTAATCTGACTCACCCTGTTGACAACTGCAACATGGAACGTCCTATCTCTAAGGAAACCATGGAATTTTGTTTCCTCGGTCAAAGCCTCTTCGAACTTCTCCGCGACCGCAATGACATCTGACTTGAGATACCATGTGCCATAGGAACGAACTTCGCGCAAAACCCTCGAGTCAGCAGTAACAGCCGGCACATTACAAGTTGGCTGACCTTCTTCTTCTCTGTCTTCTTCTTCGTCGTCGTCTTCGTAGCATTGCTCCCTTCTCTCCTTAACTTCGAAGTTAGTCATGATTGAGGACCCCAACACAAGCTGCTTCTGCTTGAAGCCCTGAGGTAACATTCTCGAGGCGTTCCAATGGTCCACGAGTCTTTGCAAGTAACATCAGTTTATAGCAAGAACACGTTCCACTAACATCACGTTAGGTACATACCGATCCCTTGCGCACGCTTCGCAGCACCTCACCCTTAAGGCCCACTGGCCCCAATGGAATGTAGGTCCACCGCAGAACTATATAATCCGGTTATTGAGCATAAAGGGGTACCCTAAGTCACTCTTACGGACCGTGCAACTCCATTCGAACATGAGTCGAATATACTGGGGTTCGTTCAGATCGGACACACACGGTGGGAGTCCCTTAGCCACTGCGGTCGCAAGAGCCGCCCTCCAGATGAAGGCAGAGCCTCGTCTCATGAGCATACTTCTCAGAGATTTGTTCGTGCGCGACAGTTGGAGAATGTCGAGGACGTAACCTGGATGCGATCTACAGCCAATTAAACGAGTCATTCTTTGTTAATCTGCTGTGTTATAGAACGCACCTCGCCAATTATGTCAAGCAGGATGTCAACAAAAGTAGGAGTTTTGACACCATGGTGCTCTTGGGTCGTTTCTTCCGTCTCTGACGCGCGACTCGCCTCCGCCAAGGGGATTTCTTTATGGTGCTTCGGCCCAGGGGCAGAATCTCCTTTACTTCGCATGATGTCTTCGTTTGCACGCTCGCGCGATGAGAAGGGAGGGACCAGGCCGGAGTCGCGACGCGTCGCGGAAATTCACGTGATCTTTTATAGGCTCGTAGCCAGCTCCGAGCTCTGTAAGCCCAAACGAGAATTCTTGGAACAGGCTAAACCCGAGTCTAATGAGGCGCAGACATATCGCGGACCTTGGTATTTACTCAGCCAAACATTACTTCGTCGCCGCTGCCATCATCGACGATGAACTTTCCGCCCCCACCGCCAGGGATGCCGGCACCGCCGCCAGGAATGCCTGCAGCTCCCCCTGGCATGCCACCACCACCACCGGGAATGCCGCCGCTGCCCATGGGCTTTAGCGACCCGTCGAGCTCACGTATGCCTCCTGAGGTGCTCGCTCAGAAGGCGCAAAAATGGATTCAGATGCAGAAGAAACGCTATGGAGAGAAGCGGAAAGGAGGCCATATTGATATGGGCAAGCAGGTGCGTAATGTTGCTTTTGAAAACTCGAGTTCATGCAGATGTTCGAAATAGGACTTACCGCCTGAGCATGTACGCAAAATTATCAAAGACCACGGTGATATGAGCAATCGGAAGTTCAGAAATGATAAACGGGTGCACTTAGGTGCCCTCAAGTATGTCCCGCACGCGGTTATGAAGCTGCTGGAGAACATTCCGTATCCTTGGGAGCAGGTTCGTGAAGTCCCCGTTCTCTACCACATAACAGGCGCCATTACCTTCGTCAACGAAATTCCGCGAGTCATCGAGCCAGTGTATCATGCACAGTGGAGCACAATGTGGCTGGCGATGCGGAGAGAGAAGCGTGACCGTCGGCACTTCAAACGCATGCGGTTCCCGCCGTTCGACGACGAGGAGCCGCCGCTCGACTATGGTGACAACGTGCTTGACGTGGAGCCGCTGGAAGCTATACAGCTGGAGCTCGATCCTGACGAAGACACTGCCATTGTTGACTGGTTTTACGACCCTAAGCCCCTCATTGACACCTCGGCTGTCAACGGGCTCTCGTACAAATACTGGTCTTTGTCGCTCCCTGTGATGGCGAACCTGTACCGGCTCGGGCGCACACTATTGTCTGACCACACCGACGATAACTACTTCCACCTATTCGACAAAAAGTCTTTCTTCACTGCAAAGGCTCTGAACATGGCTATTCCGGGTGGTCCGAAGTTCGAGCCCCTCTATCGGGATATGGACGCGTTCGATGAGGACTGGAACGAGTTTAACGACATCAACAAAGTCATCATCCGGCAGCAGATCCGTACCGAGTATAAGGTTGCCTTCCCGCACGTGTACAACTCTCTACCTCGCTCCGTCCACATTTCCCCTTACCATCACCCGAAGAACGTATACATTCGGACAGACGATCCCGATCTCCCGGCGTTCTACTATGATCCTCTCATTAATCCCATCTCCCTCCGAGGTTCTACGCCCAAGAACGCTCCGCTCGTCTCACACGAGGATGCCATTTTTGGACCCAACGGTGAAGAGGATGATGAATTCGAGCTGCCAGAGGAGGTCGAACCATTCTTCGAGGACCGGCCATTGGAGATCGACCTGACGGCAGACGCGATCGCGCTGTGGTGGGCGCCTGCTCCGTACAACCGGCGGTCCGGTCGTATGCGGCGTGCGCAGGATATTCCACTTGTTAAGAATTGGTACCTTGAGCACTGTCCGCCGGGGCAGCCTGTCAAGGTCCGAGTATCGTACCAGAAGCTGCTAAAGTGCTACGTGTTGAACGAGTTGAAGACACGCCCCGAGAAGGCGATGACGAAGAAGAACTTGTTTAGGCAGCTCAAGGCTACTAAGTTCTTCCAGACGACGAAGTTGGATTGGGTGGAGGCTGGCTTGCAGGTGTGCAGGCAAGGTTATAACATGCTGAACCTCCTGATTCACCGCAAGGTGTGTCTCCTTGTTGATCCAATTAGTCGCCTTTGTTCTGATACCCTAACCTATCTCTAGAACCTTAACTACCTTCATCTCGACTACAACATGAACTTGAAGCCGGTGAAGACTCTCACGACCAAGGAACGAAAGAAGTCGCGTTTCGGAAACGCCTTCCACCTTTGCCGTGAAATCCTCAGGCTGACGAAGCTCGTCGTCGACGCTCACGTCCAGTATCGTCTCGGGAACGTTGATGCGTTCCAGCTGGCAGACGCACTGCAGTACATTTTTGCCCACATTGGTGCTCTGACTGGTATGTACCGGTACAAGTACAAGGTTAGTGGTTGTCTTCTTGTTCATTCGCAATATTAATCCCTCTCTCGTACAGTTGATGAGACAGGTTCGCATGACAAAGGATCTCAAGCACCTTATCTACTATCGCTTCAACACTGGTCCTGTCGGTAAGGGCCCTGGTTGTGGTTTCTGGGCCCCTGGCTGGCGAGTCTGGCTCTTCTTCATGCGCGGCATCGTGCCTCTACTCGAGCGCTGGCTCGGCAACTTACTTGCGCGTCAGTTCGAGGGTCGTAACAGCAAGGGAATAGCGAAGACCGTTACGAAGCAGCGTGTCGAGTCGCATTACGACTTGGAGTTGCGCGCGGCTGTCATGCACGACATCCTTGATATGATGCCAGAGTCGATTAAGCAGAACAAGGCGAAGACAATCTTGCAGCACCTGTCTGAAGCTTGGAGATGCTGGAAGGCTAACATTCCCTGGAAGGTACCGGGTATGCCGACTGCTATCGAGAATATTATCCTTCGGTACATCAAGGCGAAGGCCGATTGGTGGACGTCGGTCGCTCACTACAATCGTGAGCGTATCCGGCGCGGAGCAACGGTCGACAAGGCAGTAGTGAAGAAGAATCTTGGACGTCTCACTCGACTCTATTTGAAGGCTGAGCAGGAGCGTCAACACGCGTACCTCAAGGATGGTCCGTACATCAGCGCTGAGGAGGCGGTCGCGATTTATACGGCTACTGTGCATTGGCTCGAGAGTAGGAAATTCGCCCCAATTCCCTTCCCCCCCTTGTCGTACAAGCACGACACAAAGCTGCTCGTTCTTGCACTTGAGAAGCTGAAGGAGGCGTACTCTGTTAAGGGCCGCCTGAATCAGTCGCAGCGCGAAGAGCTGGCGCTCATCGAGCAGGCGTACGACAACCCCCACGAGTGCCTCTCGCGTATCAAGCGGCTGCTCTTGACCCAGCGTGCCTTTAAGGAGTCTGGTATTGAGTTTTTCGACACATATGACAAGCTTATTCCATGTTACGACATTGAACCCATCGAGAAGATTACCGATGCCTACCTGGATCAGTTTCTGTTCTTTGAGGCAGACAAGCGTGGTCTGTTCCCTGCATGGATCAAGCCGGCCGATACCGAGCCACCGCCTCTGCTCGTCTACAAGTGGTGTCAGGGTATCAACAACCTGACTGATATATGGGAGACTAGTGAGGGCGAGTGTGTGGTCATGATGGAGACCGTGCTGTCGAAGGTGTATGAGAAGATTGACTTGACGTTGTTGAATCGTCTGCTTCGGCTCATTCTGGATCATAACTTGGCGGATTATATCACGTCAAAGAACAACATTGGTACGCTTTAAAGTACTACTCATGAATGATTCACGCTAATATCTTTATCACAGTCCTGACGTACAAGGATATGGCTCATACCAACGCGTACGGTCTCATCCGAGGCTTGCAATTCTCCGCTTTTGTGTTCCAGTACTATGGCCTTGTTCTCGACATTCTTATTCTTGGGCTTCAGCGTGCCAGCGAGATGGCAGGTCCGCCGCAGATGCCGAACAACTTCCTGCAGTATCGTGATTCGGCCACCGAGACTCGTCACCCCATCCGTCTATACTCTCGTTATGTCGACCGATTGCACATACTCTTCCGCTTCACGGCTGATGAAGCTCGGGATCTCATCCAGCGCTATCTCAGCGCCAATCCTGATCCTACGAACAACAACGTCATAGGATACAACAACAAGCGTTGCTGGCCACGAGATTGTCGGATGAGGCTCATCAAGCATGACGTTAATCTGGGACGTGCGGTGTTCTGGAACGTCAAGAACAGTCTGCCGCGGTCGCTGACGACGATCGAGTGGGAGGACACTTTCGTTAGTGTCTATTCTAAGGAGAATCCTCAGCTTCTATTCTCTATGTGTGGCTTTGAGGTGCGGATACTGCCGAAGATTAGGACAATGGGTGGGGAGCAGTTCTCGCTGAAGGATGCGGTCTGGAATTTAACAAATGAGCAGACGAAGGAGCGAACGGCACAAGCGTTCCTCCGCGTCTCCGATGATGGTGTCCAGCAATTCAATAATCGAATTCGGCAGGTTTTGATGAGCTCCGGTTCCACTACGTTCTCCAAGATCGTGAACAAGTGGAACACGGCTCTCATTGGCCTAATGACCTACTACCGCGAGGCCGTCATTCACACCAATGAACTCCTGGATGCTCTTGTGAAAGCCGAGAACAAGATTCAGACTCGTGTCAAGATCGGTTTGAACAGTAAGATGCCTTCTCGTTTCCCTCCCGTCGTATTCTATACGCCGAAAGAACTTGGTGGTTTGGGAATGTTGTCCATGGGGCACGTTCTCATCCCACAGAGTGATCTCCGGTGGTCCAAGCAGACGGATGTTGGCGTTACCCACTTCAGGGCCGGTATGTCGCATGAAGAAGACCAGTTGATTCCCAACTTGTATCGTTACCTGCAGCCGTGGGAGGCTGAGTTCATTGACTCCGCTCGCGTCTGGTCGGAGTATTCCATGAAGAGGAAGGAGGCGAATGCCCAGAATAGACGTCTGACATTGGAGGACCTTGAGGACAGTTGGGACCGTGGTATCCCTCGTATCAACACTCTGTTTCAGAAGGATCGACATACGTTGGCCTATGACCGTGGTTGGCGTGTGCGGACTGACTGGAAACAGTATCAGCTGTTGAAACACAATCCGTTCTGGTGGACATCGCAGCGTCATGACGGTAAGCTGTGGCAACTGAATAATTACCGCGTGGATGTCATCGCGGCTTTGGGTGGCGTCGAAGGTATTCTGGAGCATACACTCTTCAAGGGCACATATTTCCCCACCTGGGAAGGTCTCTTCTGGGAGAAAGCATCCGGTTTCGAAGAGTCGATGAGATATAAGAAACTCACGAACGCCCAGCGATCAGGTTTGAACCAGATTCCCAACCGTCGTTTCACTCTTTGGTGGAGTCCAACCATCAACCGCGCAAATGTCTACGTAGGTTTCCAGGTGCAGCTCGATCTTACTGGTATCTTCATGCACGGCAAGATCCCTACATTGAAGATCAGTTTGATCCAAATTTTCCGTGCTCACTTGTGGCAGAAAATACACGAGAGTGTTGTTATGGATCTTTGCCAAGTCTTTGATCAGGAGTTGGAGCCTTTACAGATCGAGACCGTGCAGAAGGAGACGATCCACCCGCGAAAAAGTTACAAGATGAACTCATCATGTGCCGATATCCTGTTGTTCTCTGCGTACAAATGGAACATTGCTCGCCCTTCACTAGTCACGGATAGCAAGGACGTGCTCGACGGTACGACGAGCAATAAATTCTGGATCGATGTCCAACTCAGATGGGGCGACTTCGACTCTCATGACATCGAACGCTACACCCGTGCTAAATTCTTGGACTACGTCTCTGACTCCATGAGTATCTACCCCTCCCCCACTGGTGTCATGATTGGCATGGATCTGGCATACAACCTTTGGTCAGCTTACGGAAACTGGTTCCCAGGCTTGAAGCCGCTGGTTCAACAAGCGATGGCGAAGATTATGAAGGCTAACCCTGCATGTCATGTTCTTCGTGAGCGTATCAGGAAAGGTCTACAGCTGTACTCGTCTGAGCCCACTGAGCCCTACCTCAACAGTCAGAACTATTCCGAGTTATTCTCGAACCAGATCATATGGTTCGTCGATGATACGAACGTTTACCGTGTTACGATCCACAAGACTTTCGAGGGGAACTTGACGACCAAGCCTATCAATGGAGCGATCTTCATCTTCAATCCGCGGTCTGGTCAGCTTTTCCTGAAGATTATCCACACCAGCGTCTGGGCTGGTCAGAAGCGTCTTGGTCAATTGGCGAAATGGAAGACTGCTGAAGAAGTCGCCGCCCTTGTGCGATCGCTGCCTGTGGAAGAGCAACCCAAACAAGTTATTGTGACCCGTAAGGGCATGTTAGGTACGGATTGATCTCGTTATAGCAGAGACGGTTAGCTGACGACTTTGTTAGATCCATTGGAGGTGCACTTACTTGATTTCCCCAACATCGTCATCAAGGGTAGCGAGTTGCAGTTGCCGTTCCAAGCATGCATGAAGCTAGAGAAATTCGGTGATTTAATCTTGGTACGTACTTATGCATCTCTGTATTGATCTGTAACTTACATCTTGTCGCCAGCGGGCAACCCAACCTCAGATGGTCCTTTTCAGTCTGTACGGTAAGTAGTAATACCAACGCTGTGTCCACCCTCACTGACTAGGACTTCAGACGACTGGCTGAAATCGATCTCGAGCTACACAGCATTCTCTCGTTTGATTCTTATCTTGCGTGGTTTACACGTCAACAATGAGAAGGCCAAGATCATTCTTCACCCCGACAAGAATACGATCACTGAGCCACACTTCGTATGGCCCTCACTTTCTGACGAAGAATGGATAAAGGTTGAGGTGGCCTTGAAGGATCTCATTCTCGCGGTAAGTCCCTGTTGAGGAGGCTATAACTTCAAATACTAATGAATGAATGATTCAGGACTTCGGCAAGCGCAACAACGTCAACATCGCATCTTTGACGGCTAGCGAAATCCGAGATATCATTCTGGGCCAAGAAATCGCAGCGCCTTCTGTTCAACGTCAGCAGATGGCAGAATTGGAGAAGAGCACGGAGGCTCAGGGTCAAGTCACGGCCGTACAGACGTAAGTTCTTTCATAGTCGTCTCTCTTCTACCGACCTTACCTTCTGTTCCCCAGACAAACAACGAACATCCACGGAGACACCATCCAAACTGTCACTACCACCAACTACGAGCAGCAAGTCTTCAGTAGCAAATCAGATTGGCGTGTCAGGGCCATCTCTGCCACTCATCTACCACTTCGTCTACAGCACATCTATGTTTCCAATGAAGATGTTAAGGACGACGCGGGATCGTACACGTACGTTCTCCCGAAGAACATACTCCGTGCCTTCATCACTGCTGCCGACCTGCGCACGCAAGTTGCGGCCTTCCTGTACGGTGTGTCACCCCCCGACAACAAGCAGGTGAAAGAGATTAGGGTTAGTCATTTTTTTATCCATTCGAAGAAAGCCATTGACTTCATTTCCTCAGGCTGTCGCATGGGCGCCACAACGAGGCAGTAACAACAGTGTAGAGCTACCGTCGCAATTGCCGAAAGACGACTTCTTGCTCAAGGATTTGGAGCCCCTCGGCTGGATAAAGACACAGGCCCTTGAACTGCCGCATCTGTCACCCACCGACGTCACGACGCAAGCGAAGATCATGGCTGACCATTCCGAGCTCGGACCCAGTACCATTTGCTTGGTGGCTTCCTTCACCCCGGGTTCGGTGTCTCTGTCCGCGCACACCTTGACAGTACCTGGATTTGAATGGGGACGAAAGAACGTGGATAATTCACCTAATCCACCTGTGTGTTATACTGCTTCCGCTACTTGCTATCAAGATACTGATTCAAATATAGGGTTTCAACCCAAACATGTCTGAACGGGTGCAACTGTTGTTGTCCGACCGCGTTCTCGGTATGACGTTGGTGCCAGAAGGCCGAGTGTGGAACTATGGTGTGGGCCTGACACAGTTGTGGTCTTCCACTCTGTCGTATTCCATAACCTTGGATACACCGTTACCTTTCTGGGCTGAGGAGCATCGACCCGCTGCATTCTTGACGGTAAGGATGGACATTACTATGCGCATACTCTTGACTAAATTACCTCTGTTTCAGTTCGCGAATCTGGAGACTGGTGACGATAGTGCTGATGTAGAGAATAGTTTCGCTTAATGTCTTGTGTGTGTAGTTTGCATTGCAATGTATTTCTAGGTTCCAAAATGTGATTCATGCTACAATGTCGGCATACTCTCGCCATTAAATCTCGGATAGCAAATTACTGAGGGATGGTCATTCTACTAGTACAACAATATGCGCGAAAGAGAACGAAGTCAAATTTTACATGAAAGAATGAGATCATACCAGACAATCCGCGGTGCTATATACTGACAATGCCAAGAGAAACAGTAGAATCGTGGTGCTTAAGCAACGTTAAAGATGAGTCCTCAGGTGTCCAGTCTTGCCCCTCATCGTGCCCGTCGTCACTGTCCGGGGTAACGACTTCCTCAGAACTGCGGCGCGGAGGAGGAGGAGGAGACAGTGACTCCGTGAACGAACCGGACACAACGTGGCCTGATGAAGCCAATGAGTTCTCAGGTAAGGCCGGCTCGAGGCTGTCGTTTTGCCGGTCAGGCGTAGGTATCGGTCGCGACGCCCGCCTGGGTGGTGGCGACAACGACGTGATCTCCGCTAAGTTAGGAGATGACTCAGGTGCAGGAGGTTCGTCTGATAGAGGAGCAGGACCGGACGAAATTGGAGCGGGGGCGCTGATGATCGCATCTTTCGGTGTATCGTCATCGCCAGACGACAGCAGGAAATCAGGGTCATTCTGATACTTGGTGATGGGTTCGCCGATAGGTGTGGACGGCGTCGCAGGCCCATGGATAGCAACTACTGGCGTAGTCGGTGGGCTGGACAAAGGACTGGGAGCTGTAGGGGCGCTGAGCATACGTATACGCTGCTTGATAGAAGGGAGACGAGAAAGGGACGAGGGAGACACGGGTGGCGGGGGCAGTGGCCCTGTTGGCGGAGGATGTGGAGGGCCAGGAGGTATCGGAGAGCCGGGTATCGGATACAATGATCGTGGAAGCCCACAGTTATTACCGCTGCTGGAGCTTCTACGATGAGACCGATAAGATGGATCATCAGGTCGCGGTGGTAATCCAGATGATGGTGGATCTCGCGGAGGAGCGAGAGAAAGTCTGAGCGCCCGGTGAGTGAAGGACTCCCGGAAGGACGTTTTGTTTGCTGGTGCCGAGCCAGGCCGCCCTTGAGACTCTTCAGCGGGAGTAGGCGGTAGTGCGGTATTAGGTGCCGGTCTTGGGGGAGGGGGTAAAGACATTCGGCCTGAAGGCATAGGACGACTTGGTATGTTGATAGCACTCGTACTTGTCGTACTGTTGCTGTAGATAGAGATACTATGACCCGAGGAACTGGAAGCACGCTTGGAAAATGTCGGCATGGCAGACAAGAAGCTCTGGGGGCTTGAAGGCGAGTATATAGATGACCCCTGGCTAGGCGGCCGCTCCGCAGCATACGGATGGAGCGTCTGCGCCTTCGATCTTTGTGAGTCCGGACTCGTTGGCGGAGCAGGCGGTGGACCTGAGGGCGGCGTTAGACGTTTGGGCAGGACTCCTTGCCTAGTCCACCGTTTTACATTCGAGTTTGACCTTTCCAGCCCCTCACTAGAGTTGAACGTCGATACCGACGACAGCGAAGGTGCTCTTGGCTTTTGCTCTGGTGTCGCGCTGCCGGCAGAGAAAACCGACACTGAAGGACTGCCAGGGGGGCGGAGGGCGGCCTCACTTGACTGGCCAACCCCAAAGCTCATACTCGCATTCACGTTGTTGTACAAAGATGTAGCCTGCTCCTGTGACGAGCTTGCTGTGGAAGACAAAGTCCATAGCCTCTTACGCGGGGGCGGCTGCAACGACGGCGACCCAGCCGACGACCGTTTGCTCTGATTCTCCTTTCCCACGTCGGAGAACGACCAATCCAGCGGCTCCCGACCCTGCATGATCTTCCTCTGCAAGTTGCGCTCGAGCGGTGTGAGTATCGGCCCAGGCGGCACTCGTGGCGTCGATATAGGGAGCAGCTTTGGCGACGACACGGGTGACTTCATGCTCTCCTGCGCATTCCCATTCGACCGGAGCAGGCTGAGCAGGTTGTTGCCCATCGAGCTGAACGACTCCTCCGTGGTGTCTCGCTCGGAGTCGATACTCGTCGCACGCGACGGCGACCTCGGACGCGACGTGAATAGGCCTTTGAGTGCGGAGACAGCGTTGGCCTGGGTGGATTTCGGAGTGGGATAGCCACGCAGAGATCCATGGGGCGATGTAGTGATAGTTCCGTTCGCGTCGCTGGCATTGAGCACGCCAGTCATTGCAGCGGGAGGTGAGCGCGGAGGACTGGCGGGGAACTCGGATTGCACGGGTGACGGAAGCAGTCCTTGCGCCCTCATTGACAGCATTACATCCATGTCGCCACGAGGTTCAGCTCCGGACATTGAATGTGAAGGGATACCTAAGCCTTTACGCAGAGATCTTGACAAAGTCAGTCCAGGGCCCGAGGAACACAGACAAGAGGGAAACGCACATACCTCTGAGCGAGGATAGCGGCCTTGATAGCGGCTATCCAGTTCTGCGACTCAGTGGAGTCGAGAATTTGAAGAAGCCACATTGTCTGGCCATTCTCTTCGGCGTTGAGTTCTCTGCGCATGGCACCTACGTCGATGCCGCCAACTTTGACCACGGATCCGCGACCACTTACTTCCTCGTCTGCGATAAAGACAACGCTGTCCTCGTTGACTTCAAGTCTCTCGAGCTCCCTTTCGTTCGCTTCCGGTGATTTGAAGAGGTGAAGATAGGAAACTGGAGGAGCGCCGTTCATACGAGTCTGTCGGGAAGGTGGAGAAGTAAGGATTACAAAGCGATTTCGCCACTGTTTTGACAAAGCGAGCATCAGTAGTGAAGGTGGAGGGTAGTATTTTGGTAGGGTAGTGGACAACTGTTCGAAAGGACTTAAAGAGGAAACGGTACTAGGAAATGGTGGGACTGAGGGACCAGGTGTCGAACTCGAATTAATACGGGATTGTGTGGAAAGAGCAAGAGATCCCGCCCGGCGGCGACCTACTAGGGGAGGTTGTAAAGGCCCTGAAGACATAGACATTGAGACTGATAAAGTCGACCCGTGTGTCGAGCGTCCACCTGTGGTGTGGCGATCAACTGTCCGCTCGTCGTCTGGTAATCTGCCATCGTCCTCGTCCTCTTCGTCGAGGCTCTCTTCCCGTTGATGAGACTTGCCGACGAGCTCCGGACCAAGGCCAATAGACAGTGCGGCAGCGTCTCGCAGACGCTCTCGCTCCTCGTCCTCTTCATCGCGACGAGAGGCGCTGATTTCAATGACCTCTGAGAGAATCATTGGCTGCGGGGGTTGCCTTAAAGACTTGCGCCGTCTCCCGAATTTGAAGTTTAACGCATCCGACGCAGCGCCAAGAATGCTCTGGCGATGTCTTTTAGGGAAATGGGGAGGAACTTCAGTGCGAATGTCTCGGACAGTCTCAAAGTTCACATATGGCGACGCGCCGTAGGGCGCCACGAATGGGTCGGGATCTTGCGATACATATTAAGCGCGCCTGCTCTCTCACAATGTATAAAAACGCACCATAGCCAGTGGAGTTGGAGTCCATAGACTCTGTCGGCTCCTTCTCCTTGCCCTTTCCAGTGTTCCTCGGTTGGGCCGCCGTCGAAGAAGAAGCTCGTAATCTTCCACCCATGAAGATGTCGGAGAAGGCACCACTTCTGTTCCCGTAATGGTCGGCGTTGGGTGAGAAGGGTCGAAAGCTGCGCGCCGAGGGTATGCTAGGGGAGGTTGGCCTAGACGAGGCGGACATGCCCAGTATCGGCGACTGGACAGTGTAACGCTGTACAAGGAAGTTAATAAAAGATGCACGATGCCAGGATGCATCAGATGTCCGATGGCAGACGCCTGTGCCCATCACATTCGTGAGAAGCGAACTCACCCTGGGCTCGTCGTCTACCCATGACCTCTGCGACGCGCTGCTCGTCGACATCGACGGCGAGGGGGACAAGGGGCCGTTGTTTAACCTTGCTGACCAGCGGCAAAAGGAGAACAAGTACTGCAGGCGAGCGTGTACGGGCGGTTCCGCTAATGGACTAGACCGGTAAATCATTTCAAAGTAACACGATCACTATATTCGACTTGGTGCCTGTCTATTACACTCGCGTGCTGATTGACCGCTCACTTAACGGCCTTTCTGTCCCTTGTACGCCACGACGCTCAATTGCAAGCCTGACATATGCCCAAGTATGCTGGTTTTGAAAGATTCAGCCGGCAAAATTACTCGACCCGAAAGCATCGCATCCGTCTCGTATGCTCCTCCTTCTGTAGTCAAGACTACGTTTCCATTCCGAGCGCAAGCTTATAAAGGCAGGTCTAAATGAAAAGCACACGAAAGTCGGAGCATTCGTGTTTCTAGAATCACGTTGGTCAACAGTCGGCAGTGGCCATTTTCTATAGGCGGCACGGCTATAATGAAACTTGATGCTCCCAGGAAAATGATGGATTCCATAGAAATTGGACCATGTGTAGCCATTCGTCTTTGGATTCTGTCGACAGTCATGACCGAGATCTAACATTTTGGTATAGACGGTGCAGAAAAATGGGGATCTAACACAGGGATAACGCAAGCATAATCTGTTGTATTGCTTGATGCACAATACTCCGAGAACATCCATTACTGGCGGAAGCAAATTGACACAGAATCCCAGACCTCATCTAGTTCATCCCTGACACGTCTCATATGATCCGGGTAGAATCATAGAACTCAAATAGTCTCAGCCCGTCCCCGGAGGCCTCGGTTTTTTGTATGTTCCATAGGGCCCGACCGATCCCGGCGGCCCCCCAAGCATGTTCTTCTGCAACCTAGGGAAGCTGGACAAGAAATTCGAGCTCTCCGAATCGGTCTTCTCGTGCATAGCAGGTCGAAGCGGCGCATCGGGTAGTAGTCCAGCCAATCTTCTCAACTCCTCGTTCTCCTTCTCCAGCCTCGCCAGCTCCGTCTCCCTATCCAGCGCCCAGTCCGCAACTGCCTGTTCGAGCGACGCTGGCTCCTCGTCCGACTCCCCATCGGGCGTCGGGTGGTGCAGTTCTCCGCCGATGATTCTATCGCGCTCGTAATCCGGGGGCATCAGGGACGGATCCTCGCCATTCATTTGTCGTGTGGCGAGCCGGAGGAGGTTCGATATCCGCGAAAGCGCCTCCGAAAAGGCGGTGCTCGCCACTAGTTCCCGTTCAAGGTCCTCCGTTTCGCGGGCGATGAGCTGCGCTTCGTACTCTTTTATCAATGCTAACTCGTGGTCTTGGACTTCGTTCTGTTACGTCCAAGGGGAATGGCGTGTCAGATGGCTGAGTGAGCAGACGCTGGGGACTGTACGTACGGCGCGATTTCGAAAGGTGCTCATCACCGACTCCAGGGTTTGCTCGTACTCTTTAATTAGAGCGCTTAGCTGTTTGTTGTCATATTGCAGGGCTTGGTTGTCAGCGGCCATGGCAGCGTTCATGCGTTCGAGTTCGGCCTCATACACCTCTAGACGATTGTAACACGCTTAGAGATCGGAGCCAGCAGAACATCCGAGAGTGATGCGCAGTACCTTTGGATTTATCCATGTTGAATCTATGTCCTTTCAGCCTCTAAGTAACACACCGCCTGACCATCGAAAGTAACGTACCTCCATAGCACAAAGCCCGTCTGGGAGTTGAATGCCTGTGTCTGATACATCGTCACATCAAGGCAATGCGTTTCACTGAAAAACAAGAAGTACCTTGACATTACCCAGCTGCGCCTGCAGTTGCATTGTCGCGTCCCGATTCTGATCCAGCTGCTTTGAGAGCTCCGCGATAAGGTCCATGAGGCGCTGGAATTCCGGGTCGCTGCTGCTGTTGTCCTTATCCATAACCGTCATATTGCTAAGGGTGAGGAGAGGAGTAGTTGAGTAGGGAGAGGGCGACCGTCAACATCCGAGGTCGATGGCCGTTGTTGACTTACATGAAAAGTCTTAGCTAGGTTGCCGGATACACCGGATCGCGTTCGGCAAAAGCCGTGGTCAGTAGCCTCTCGAACATCATGCCACGCTCGAGTATGTATTTTATTATCACTTCCAGGGAGAGATTAACATTTGGCTACTTTAGACTTACGACCCTTTCCTTTCTCTGTACCAGGGTGAGGGCAGGTATGTTGGTCCCACTTCTCCACGTCGAGTCCTATCGGAATATCAGCTACTTCCTCGTCCGTCATCCTATACTTGCATCCTGGCGCCTGGCACCCCTTGCAAGAGCCCTTTAGGTGCCTCTTAATCGCATCAGTCCTGTCACCGATCTTGTCCCCGCACACCGGACACTCCCTGGACAGGCCCAAATGCTTCTCCGCCTCGACATGCCGCGGAAAGCTCTGCCACTTGATCGTCTCGCCGCACATCTTCTCGTCATCGTCCGCGTCCCACTGGCAGTAGACTTCCCGATTTGCTTTCTCTTTCGCGCTGACCTTCGGCAGGTGCGCGGACTCGACGTGCGCCTTGATGCAGAGCCCGTGCCGGTGCACTTTCGCGGTGCAGCCGTGTCCCCATTGGCACGTTATGGACGGGACGACGGATGTGAGCCTCGAGCATGTGTGGTTCTTGCGATGTGAGGCGCATTCATTAGTGTTGGTGTCTGACGACTCTCGTTTGGCTGCCAATGCGCTCTTCTTGGTCCCTTAAGCCCGCGTGTTAGAGGAAACGATGCCGCCGGAAGCTTAGGAAGTCAGTCGTACCTAAAGCAACACTTGATCGTGCCTTCCGGAGACCATAAGAGGACGTGCGACTTGCAGACTAAGTTGCATGATGTCAACACCAGACGCATCTGGCCGGCAGGCGAGAATGTGGCACGACTTGCCTTGCCTTCGGACATGCCCGAAGTTGTTCCTTCCCGTTCAACCGACGTAGATGTGTATCTTGAATCAACGCTCATAGCGCGTGAGCGGGTACGCTGTGGACAAAGAAAACCATTAGCATCCGAAAAGTATGGTCGTTGTGAGATGGTGAACGTACAGTGACCCGAGCATCAGACGGCGCGGGGTACGACTTCACGGCAACTACCTGTTTGAAGAAACCTGCGGAACTAGCGAAATACAACGCCATTAGATGTAAGGTGGCGTAGATGAGTTGCTGATGCGTGATGCGGACATACCTGCCCAGCCTAGTGATACCATTGATCGTAACTCTGTCAGGCAGCAATCAATTAGGACACATCTTAGCAAGTGAAATTGTTTACGTGGTACGACTTTTAGGCGGTGCCCACATTCGGTAGGTAACGTCTGGTATGTCCTCGATTTCATCAACCGGACGCACTGAAGAGATCTCCGTTCTGGTATGGTCAACATACAGCACATACAGACAGAAGCAATGCACTTACTCTGGCTCCGCTTGGTATTTCGGACGGTTTTCAGGGCTGAATGCCACATGAGCATTCGATAAGAGACAATTAGGGAGAACTCACCGGGTGGTCCAGAATTGAACGTAGTCGGCAGCGATGGACATTTCGGGATATCTGCATCCAGTGTCTCATATTAGCTGGGCCATTAATATAATGCATAGAAGGAAACAGACCGTATCCGTGTCCTGGGCACAGGTAGTCAATGTGGCGTGCTTGTTGTATGTGGCGTCTATCAAGTCCGAAGGCAGTCGGATCTGTACGAAAAGTGGCGAATTACCACAAAAAACGAATTTCTGCGATTTGGAAGCGTCTGTTGCACTTGGAAATACCGTGCAGACGATAGATACTCTAGAACAGATCTTCCACCATGTAATGCCAGATCGGGCGGGCTGTAGGCGCTGAAGAGAGGGAAAGATAGTGTAAGTTGATTAATATCTGCACTGCCATTCTATGAAATGGAAAATACCCACATGTGATGGTGATGGGCAGAACGAGTGCACAGCGCTGTGGCATGGCTGTGGAAAGTAGTGATCAGGGTCCTACTTTAGCGAGATATCACGTGAGCATACGCGACCCCTGTTCTGCCTACTGCCAGTGGCGCGACTGTGGCTCGGGAAATCTGACATCTACCATCATGGCGACTTCCTCCTCGACGCTGCGAAAGCGCCCTGCTGACAATGGCATCATTACAGAAGAAAAAGCGAACTCGTCTCATGATAAGTCTGTCCCTGCATCGGAACAGAGCTCTTCTGCAGGAGTGCAGATGGAAGAGACGATCCAAGAGCAACATAATTCGGAAACTAATAATCATCGTTCCACCTTCCTTGCTATTCCGCTCGATGTACTCGGTGAGGTACGGTTTGCCGCACAGTATACATCTCGGAGAATGTCTGAACCAGTTTGCTGCAGATCGCCTACTCCTTGCGCCCTCTCGATATCCTCCACTTGTCACGGACAAACAAAGCGCTGAAAAGTATGCTTATGCTCCGAAGCTCTGCCCTCGTCTGGAGGGCGGCTCTTGCAACCGCAGTGGCTGAGGGACTTCCGCCGTGTCCGTCTGATCTGAACGAACCCCAGTATATTCGGCTCATGTTCGAATGGAGTTGCACAGTACGTAGTGGTGAGTTAAAGTGCTTGTATATACTCAACATCCAGATTTTACAGTTCTGTGGTGGAGCAACATTCTATTGGGGTCAGTGGGCCTTACGGGTCAGGTGCTGCCAAACTTGTGCAAGGGAACGGTACGTATTCTAACATGATCTTAATGGAATGTATTCCTTAATCGACTGGTTTTACTTTCATAGGCTTATAGAGCGTTGGTCTGCTTGGAAAATGTTGCCCTCCAACTATATTAATGACTATCGGCCGCTCTCCGAGTCCTTGATCTTGACTAACTTCATAGTTGAGGAGAGAAGAGAACGTGACAGTGACTACGATGACGATGACGATGACGAGGTCGATGACGAGGGAGAACAAGAACAAGATGAGGAAGAAGATACGGGAGAAGGTTCTTCAAGATTTACCTGTTGCCACTGCAAAGTTAATTGTTTCGCACGAAGTTCTTCCTAGTGGCACGTGGTATTTGAAGTCTGCGGTCGTTGCGGTGGTGGAAATAATGAAGGACGCCTTGACCGACGAGGCAAGATTTCACGATTTCCTCAGGGATAGGTTGCTTCATGTCGCACTTGTCAACGTCGTGAGTCAGCTGTGATCACACGCGCAGCCTACCCACTCATCTCTTCTATGCCCGCGCTAGCATGCTGAGCGGATGAGAGTATGGCACGTACTGCACAGCTTCGCCGGGGAAGAGGATCCAAGTCGAGACGGAAGGAGGAATGCGTAAGCACTACGTAGTTCATAGATCGTATCATTCACTTAGGTGAGAACAGCATACTTCAGCATCTCAGAAAACTCGGTTATTCCTCAGAAATTGAACACTGGTATAAGGAGGAAGAGAAACACTTTTACAAGCATCCATTAGTCAAAAAGACCCAGTCTCTTACAAAGCAAGGTGGGCGTTCAATGATTCATGCCTCCTCCCACTGTCTCAAATTTCTGCAGATTGGACAGACATCAAAGATATATTGGTTGAATACATGGAGGGCGTCAGATCTCGTCATCTCAAGGATGAATGGGAGAATGAAATTCTGCCGGGACGTCTCGCCACTCTGCGTGAAGTACTGGGGGAATACTATCTGGCCCAGAAAGAAACCAACTTGGTGCCCGCCATCGTTGATTTCTGCTATATGGCAGGAGTGTTGGAAATAGTGGAAGCGCCCTGGGATGTCGAGGTCACCAAGGCGTCATTCTCAGACGTCATCGCTAGTCTCCCAGAGATGGTTGAGGGCTGGCGCAAAAATGTGCGTGACAAGCTCTTCAAGCTTCTACCTGCGGGCGTGGTCGAGCTGGATCCCTCCCTTTTGGATGTACTCACCCTCGCCACTACGCAATTCTCTTGTGCCTGGGATAAAGTGAAAGCTCCGTTGACGAGCGACCGGCTATTCGTGCACGGCTGTCTAACCAAGTGGGAGGAAGATGGCGTATCTCGGGAGAGTATCCGCCTGCTCAAAGGAGCGTACGCCGAGAGTATTTGCTCCCTACTCGATGCAGTGCCTTGGGGAGTACAGCGCTACAAGGAGCTTGCATCTTACCCGGAGGCTTCACAATACGCTCGGTATATAGTGGAAGCATGCGACAAAGACCCCGAGACGACCACCACCCTGGACATGGACAAATTGGACGCCAGACTGGAATGCACAAAATGTAGGCATCTGCCGGGCTTAAAGTGGAGGCAGGCTGTAAGTTGCCATTCTGTTCATGCTCGTAGCAATCTGACTAAGACCCTTTCTGGACAAGGTGACTCACGCTGCTCTGAAGAACGATCATGCACAGAATGATTTCCGGATGCATAGTCCCGAGGAGACCGTCTCCATGAGGGAGGTGGAGCAGGACGTCGCCTGGCCAGATTGGGACGGCTGTAGACCCTGGCTCTGCAGGGTATGTAGGAAGACTTCTCGCGACTCTGCCCCGTGTTGCAATCAAGCGTTAGTACATCTTTACAGACAGTTATAATCGAAGCTAACTTTTTCTCTCAGAAAAATCCGGAACTTGGACTTTCCATGCGTTTATGAACCGATAGCGGCGCTGCGGACGCTTTCATATGCTATTTGGTCCTGCCCAACTGTAGGGGAAAAAAGTAGATGATCTCATTGGAAATGGTCGTCTCGTCCCGCCTCGCAGTACGCTACCGGAAGTGCGAACAAGGTTCCATGTCCAAAAGAGGTGTAGTCGTTGTATTGCATCACGGACATGACTCGTGTATATTGATTTGATGCAAGGAGTAGTACTTGTGCGACCCTGCGTTTATATGGGACCTTCGAAGACTTGAACAGACAGTACTCTCGGAATATTCATTTAGGAGGAAACGGTCGCCTCGTCCAGCTGTCTACATTCGGTCTACTTCCCCTTTGACTTATTTTCATGATCAAGCAAACATCTTCATGATACCTACTCCGCCGAGTATATTGCGAGTCTCGAGTTATCAAGATTTTTGCGATCTAGTGGCAGTGCGCATCGAAAGGGGATCTGGCCCAACCAAGTGAGAACGGGTAAGTCACTTCTGCCTGAGCGATGCCATGTAATGGGCGCGGCGCCGGACACCTAATAGACCATAAAGAGATTGAAAAAGACTCGCACGGACTGAGAGAACACGAGAAGACGTCGATTACTGGCGTTGGCAAGACAGAGACCTAACTACTGCAGCGACGCGACAGTCTACACTATATTACACAAACATGGGACGGCCTTGACCGTTACACCCTAAATGAACATCTCGAGCCATTGACGAATAACAATACCCTGGAGCAATGTACATGAGATACAGCATACTGGTAACCCTTCTTTCGATTACTTTTGAATTTTGTGTTGCGAAACGACACCGGAAGGGCCACATCCCAATAACTCCATCCACACCTCGCTCATGCCCTCCTCCTCGCACCCAATCTGCATACCATTATCTCGAAGGATATAGTACTCCCTCGCAGGCGTTTGAATTACGGCGACCGCACAGTGTAGAGGATGCTTGAACGGTCCGGACGTGGTGAAGTGCACGCTCTCAACGTGATGGTGTCTGCAGTGGGAGAAAATACGTTAATGGACGGTATGGTTCACCTGGAATTAAGGACACTTGCGCAGGAAGGTATAGATTCACTGGCGTCTGTGCATTTCTTGGAGCGGAAACGACTGTCCCGGCACTTAGCCCTGCGAACTCCTGCGCCATCTGTGTCGTTGACATCCACTGACCGCTCACGCTGCAGGTGCGATGACCACTAAGTACTCATAAGTACAATGAGCCGTAGGTCGATCACACACCTATTCGCCACCACGCATGCCAAGACATACCGCTCCGCGACAATCCGCTTCGCTCTCCCCACCTCACCTTCACTCTCAATCCGCTTCAGCCAAAGGCGGCTGATCCCTCGCTCATACTCCTCGTAGTTGGCCCACCTCAGCTGGCTGAGGATCGAAGCCGACGTTGACTGTCCTGTTGCACGAAGTCGATCGATATATGCGGACCAGTCCGCTCGTATAGGGATAGCGGAAGCATCAGGGCCGTCGATATTGGGATGCAGTCGTCCGATAACCTCACATGTCGGCTCGAGAACGTAGAAGGCCACTTCATTAGCGCCGTACCGGACTTTGACAACCCAGATATCACCAACGACGACCTGAGCCGACGTGACTACACCTCGCACCCAGTTTGACTGCAGTTTCCCAAGGGAGATCGCAAACCACAGTCGAGTCATGACAAACCTGAGGGCCACAGTGACCTGCTTCTCGTCATCCGGACTCGTCCACATGAGCTCTGAAATGGATTGACCGTCTTCAAGGAAAGAAGCCAAGAAAGTTCTGCGGTAAACATTATCCCAAAACACTCGTTCACGTCTGCGCTGCCGAAGGTAAGGCCAGAAGTTTGTCATGGCCAGTGAGTTTGGGTATTTTTGCAAGACAGCATCGAGCCGCTTGCCAGGGAACTCCCGATGGAGGACGACGGCTGCAGACAAGTATATTGCGTATCGAATCATTCGCGAGACCTGCGCACACTGTCGGCGCTCCGCGTCGGACACACCACTGAGTATGACTGCCCACCATTGGACGCGCTTACGCTGAGATAGAGACGGCGGCATGGTTATGCGAGGACACTCCGGGATTGGATGAGAACGAGAGGCGAGGAGAAGATCCTGAGCACAGTTGACGTGGACTGAATCTATTGATGTTGAAGATTCAGGTGGTTCCAGAGAAGGCTGGGGAGTAGATACAGCAGAACATGGTAGAGTAGCTTTGCATGAAACTAAGGGTTTGAATTTTCGGCCTGGTGGTGTTTTAATGTTCGAGATTGCATGTTCGGAGAGCGGGGTTGGAGAGACTAAGGATCTGTTTTGAAGGCGAGATATTTTCGAGGGGCTAGGCCCTAACCCTGAAGAAATGATGGGGGCGGACATGACAGCAAGTTTAGCAAAGTGTTTTAGAGGCGGCGCAGCTGGAGGTCCCATGCGATACTGAGGTGTTAACCGATGTAAGGCTATTGTCTTTGCAGAGATCAGATTATCAGCGGTCTTCATAGCTGCAGGAGCATCGCATGTACCCAGGACCTGAGGTTTTTTCAAAGTGTTCAGCACTGATCCGGAACAGGTTCCTGAGCCAGAAGCAGTAGCAAGCTCAGTAGAACTCTTGAGCGAAGGCACACTTGGAGGTCGCATTGAATCCTGAGGTGTTGAATGGAGTACAAGAGCCTTCGCTTCTTTTGCGGCGCCATGCATTTTAGTGGACTTTCTAGCTTTCTTGGATTGTGAACCGGAGAGATTGGCACTCGGATCGGCTGGCCGTTTCTTGTGCTGAGCAGAATGGGTAGGCTGAGTTTCGTTTGAGCGTCCCACGGAGGTTGAGAGTGCGTTGATTTGCTTGGAGTTGATCATTGCAGAGCGTGTAGGATCGAGATTTGGAGCTGAAGTAATCGACCGAATACCAGACGGCTCCAAAGGCAATATCGAGGTGTTATCCTTTGATGGCACAAGGCCTTCAATTCCAGACTCTGGATGTTCGACTCCGCGAGACGGTGCTAGGTCCCCAGTCGCCTTGACCACGGGAGTCCTGGGTGTCTGAGCAGCAGAGACTTCCACACAGTTGCTGCTCTTTGTGAGAGAGCTATGTTTTCCATCAGGGATAGGAAACAGCGAAGTAGCTGCAGCATGACTGGATGCGGATGCAGAGACACTTTTCACGGGCATATTCGATTGTACAGCATCCTCTTGGTGACTAAGTAGCCCATCGCTTCCGGGTAAAGAGTTCCTAAATGTCGATACCGGTGCAGGAATAGGAGCCCCAGTACTAGCTGCAGAGCCTGTAGCATTGTCATAATCGACGATCTTTTGGACCAACGCAGGTTTATTCAGCTTCGAGTACCCAGTAATGTGTTTGTCTTTACATATAGCTTTCAGTTGCGCGACCGTTAGTTTCGACAAGTCGTTTGCAGTCGTCAGAGTGGCCATAACGCCTGTGTAGCCCACGGGTTTGAAACGTCGAAGTGAAGTTAACCACGACAGTGGGCTATGGCTATAGGGGATTGCCTGATTCGGCCATTGTGGCTGCAGCCCGATTCTGTATGCTCGGGAATCACTCTGATCAAAGTGCCCACACCATAGTCCGATGGAAGCATGGGTCCACCATCATGATTACCAGTTATAATGGGACCAGGAGCCAGTCACACACGTCCTAGCCTCCCAAGTCTTACAATTCAAGACATCTCTGAACATGGCCATCTACCACATAGGTAAGCGGTACACCACGATGATTCAGGACCTTGAGCTTGACGCGCTGTGAATTGGCGAAGTCCTTGTCAAGTTCGAGCCGGGAGTCACAGAAGAGAAGATAAAAGCATGGAAGGTGCTGGCGTCGCAGCTGCCATCTAAGATCCCCGAGATAAAGAAGTTGGAGGTAGGGACGAAAATCCCTCACCAGTTCGACAGAGGCTGGGATGATGGTATACATCAATAATCCTCACTGGTAACAAGGATGAAGCTAACAACTTCTCACTAGGCATTATCTTCCATTTCGATAACGAGATAGACCTCAAGACATACCTACCACACCCCGACCATCTTGCATATATGCAAGCATGCAGCGGCACCATCGCAGGCAAGTGATGTCCGTGTCATATGAATTGTATAGCTGATGCGTGTTAAGCAGACCGCTTGTGCTTCGATCTCCTCGTGTAGAGTATCGGATCCAATGTCTTATATTGCCATGAGTGTTTAACTAGTACAGAGTGCGCTTGATATGATACAGGTCTCCTGTCACGACCATGTAAACAAGACAGGAATGAATCCGAGTCCCAGTCCGAGTCCAAGTTTATCTACTATCAGAGTCGTAATTTGGGGTATCTTTAGTCGTATATAGGCATAGGCAATAACCTGTACGAACAAAGTCAGAGACAAATATACGAACCATTCAAATGATCAAAACGTACCTATCAGTATTAAATAAGAAATTATTGGCTATATCTTCTCCCTCCAGGAAGCGAGTGGGATATATCACTGATAATCCTCCTAAGTATCACTATTGCACAGTGGAACCAGGGGACTCACCGAGATGGCCGTTCAGTTCACTCAACAGCTTCTCCATTTCCTCCCGCTCCCACTTTTCGAACGGCTCGGCCCCTTTTGCAGGCTTCCGGGTTTGCTGATTCGTCGGCGTACTGGCAGATGCCTGATTCTCAGATCCGTCCGCCACACGCGAGGCACTCCCCTCGGAGGCTGAGGCGCTGTCTCCTACGACGTCGTTCGTGGTTTCAGTCGGCGGGCCGCCTTGATCGTCGGCCAAAGCGTCGGCATCTCCACCCTCGGAGGGCACTCGTGCCACAGGCCGTGGATTCTCCGTCTCTTTAACCTGTAGATATTCTCATTAACCATAATAGTCGCGACAACTTCAAGCATACGTGCCGGTTTGTTTAGTCGCTCGTGGTGAACGACGAACTCCTTGTATTGTTTCCAGGTCGTAACCAAATCATCAGGTATTGAATGGAAGACTTTGCGGAAAATCTCCGTCTAAAATCGAGGAACCATCAGACGCAATGATTGCCAATAGGGTACGAGCAATACGCACGTTATGAACAGCAGAGGCAACCCAGACGTTCTTCCAAAACTCATCACAGATCGGATCCTCAAACTCGTTGGGATCGACCGCAGGCCTCGGCGTAGGCAATGTCCACTTGGTATTGAGGCGCACTGTGAGGTGCTGGCGCAGAATAGATCTCGCACCAGGGACTTCTTGCTCTTCCTCGGAGGCGTCTGCCTTGTTTGCATCAGGCTCAGGTGGCCCGTCGTCCCTCTTCGGCCCATTGTGGGCCTCTGCAGGGGCGCCGTAAAGTTCACCTTTGTCCACGCGTCCTTCAGGTGGCTCGTCATCAGTTTCGGCCTTATTTTCCCTTGCCTCTGCCTCCAAGACTTCCTTGATAGGTTTCCCATTTGCCTGGCTCTCAGGCGGTCTGCGTTCTGTAATAGTCTCCTCTTCGAGTGTGGGCACAGTAGCACTAGCGAACCCGCGTGTCTGCTGGCCGTTCCGAGTATAAGTGGTCCGTTCAGCGTTTAGCTGGTCCTCTCCGACAGTCGCATCCAGTTGATCAGTCTTCAAACCGATCTTACGGAGCATTTGGGCAGCGTCCTTGGAGTATGCGGATTCGGTGCCATGAATGGCTGGCTTGAGAAATGAGTGGAGTGTTATCATTCATCGCGTGCATGTGCATACCTTGTTCGATTTCATCAATCGTATCATGGATGATACTTCCACGCTGCGGCTTCTTCAGGTGAGTGAAAGTCTTCTCGGTACCATGCTCTTCCTCGGATTCCGGATCCCAGACGTCTTGTTCGTACTCATGCTTGACCGGCTCCGACGCCATCAAGTCATCTTCATCTATTGCATCCACATCCACGCCAACGTGCTCTCGCATCAATCTGACACGAAGTGTGTGGGCAAATCTGCCAACTTTATACGGTTTTCCCGCCATGGTGCTAATTACTATGTGAGAATTCTTTGTGTCACGATACAAGTGGTCACTGCTTACCTGTTGATGAGATCTGTGTCACGAATAACGGCAGCTATTTCAGAGTCCCGGTCACCGCGTTGAGATCGTTCATTGATATTGGCACTCCCGATGATTGCCAGACGATCATCGACGATACAAATCTAAACTCTAATCAGATCCTGTGGCCTCATGCCGACGCATACATAACAAACCTTTCCGTGGATGTAGACCTGTCCATGACATGTAAATCCACGTCAACTACGTGTAGCGATTAGCCTTACCAGCTCCGTCGTAAGTACATCTCCACGTAACTTGCCCCAGTTGCGAAGGGAGAAGATGCTGATATAATCGTCGGGCTAACCTTCCATCAGGAGGATAAACAAGTGGAAGGGGATATTACATACGTTAATCCCTTCTTTCCGAAGACGGGCAAATATAGAGTCGGGACCACGGAACATCGTTCTGTTCTGACACTCAAGAATGATGCGCAACTTCAAATTAAAGTTAGCTTCGTGCTCCTCTGACCAACACCAAATACTCACTGCGCTGGCATCGCTGTGATCCACGGGGAAAGCAAACCCTGGCAGTAAAGGTACCATTATGCAGGCCCTCCACGGCGTGCCCTCGAGATGTGCACGAATGATCCGATGCACAAGGGCATCCCCGATCTTGTTCTCGATCTTGACATCGTTCACAGTAGTACTGCGGAATCATGAGTATCTCAATATTAACTTGTGGCCTTACTGTGCTCACGACGAGATGAAAAACTGATTCTCGATGTATACAAAATGATCCGATAGCTGAATAGCTAGAAAGGAGGATCAGCTAAGGCTGACCAAAAGAATGGTGCGATGGACCTTTCAAGTATGCGTTCTGGATGGATCGCTCTATCCGGGTTGGGGTACCGAGCGACCAAGGGCCTGCGGATCTGCAAATTTGCATTTCAAGAGTACCAGTTAGGCCCATCTGTGTCAACTCTCCTGGCCTGAACTCTGGAGGCGGAAGTAGAAAAGGCATAACACGAGAATGATTCTATCAGAT
This sequence comes from Neolentinus lepideus HHB14362 ss-1, assembly GCA_001632425.1. NCBI lineage: Eukaryota > Fungi > Basidiomycota > Agaricomycetes > Gloeophyllales > Gloeophyllaceae > Neolentinus > Neolentinus lepideus. The sequence goes on along the minus strand of KV425562.1, from coordinate 294,202 downwards.
TGTCAGCAGGGTGCTGTGAAAGATATACAAGTTTTCGACCTTGATTCTCAGTAGCCAGTTCCATCTAGGCACTGTCAGTTATGATCATCCTGATTCAGAGTGCAATCATACCGTTGCACAAAGTGTCGGGCGAGGTCTCTTGCCGGCTGTCCAACCACTTGCATGCCTACGTCGTGCCTAAGGACATCCAGGATCAGAAAAGGCCTAAAATCCACGCAAAACACAAGCACCATGGCATACGAGGAATCTTAGTTCGGTCATACATGTCCTCATCGGGCTTATCCAAGGTATGGAAGTCGTGTATACGTGCATTACTGTAGTCCTTCCCTGGGAGCAAAAGGTAAGACTGATGACATCCGTCATTCTGCTAAACTCACCCGGCCAGATTTGAGTGCCATCCTGGAATTCTGCATCGTCCACAACGACATGCTGCGGAGTATCCCATCTGAAACATGATACTAGATCGTACTATGTCTTCGCATAACAGTGGTCACAGCTCCTTACCGTCCAAAACAAAGATCAACGCCGCCCAAGAAGGCGATAGTTTGATCAATAACACATAGTTTTTCATGCTAGCCGCGGGTTGTTAGATATCGCTTCGAATGCGCAGTGTCTACACTCACGTGTGCCCAGTAGAAAGTTCCAGTCTGAAAATGCGAAGGTGATCTCTGAACCATAATGTTCGGGTGCAGGGCCATGAGCTTTTGCTTCGCATAACTGGAGAAATCAGAGGTATTCCAAGGCATCAAGTCACCACGCTCACTTGCTATCTGTCGGTGTCGTGCGGTTAGATACCTCTTGACTACGACATTGTTAACATGTTTATTCGATCAGAAGCGTCATAACTCACTAAAGAATCACGGAGATCTTGACCCCCTCCTTTGCCTTTCTCTCTAGGAGCTTATCGAGACGATACTTGTCCATGTGCGGCCGTCTCATTTGTAACTCTACGGCACAACCGAGGTCAGCATGTATGAAATAGTGCATATTGCCGACTTTACCAGGAGATAGCCACCAATCATGGATATAGATGCTCTCTTTGGCCAGGAGGAGGGCTCGAGAAAGGTTCCACATATAATCTCGCTATAACGGACACCATTAAACGAATTGCTGCAGTAGACGGCAAGATGGACCTACGCCATCGACCAACCACTGCGCAGCAACGTTCAAGCGTATGGGTGCAAAACTATCAAATCTGTTGCTCCCAGTATAGTGGGACTGAGCTGCAGCTTTCTCCAATCCGGCAATCCATTGCAGCATCTGTCTCTGCGAACCGTAGAGCAAGTCAGCTTCAAGCATTTCACCCATACTTCCTGCGCTACCTCATTTCTCGCATACAGCTTCAACCTTATTTGCGAATTCTCAATATAAAAGGTATGCTTCGAAACCTCGTTATCCTTGCGTTTCTTGCGTTTCTCCGCTTCCTTGGAATCCGCGGGAGGCCTCAAGTCGTTGACATTCCGATCATGCGAGTCCGGATCAATCAGCGGGTTTGTATTTGTCGATGGGTCGAGCATGGGTGTCTGCGGTCTGGATATCGAGGAAGACGAAGACCCAGACGATCGCGAACCCGATCGCGGTCTGCCATTGGGAACAGACGCAGTGCGCCTTCGTTGATGGCCCTTGTCGTTCTCGTGGCCCTCTCCGGTGGTATGGTGACGACGATGATAATCCTCGATGTGAAGGGCTCTCGACATCCGACTCTTGATTGTCCCCAATAAAGAGGTTCGATCATCATGATTATCCTGCCCATGCTGCAATTTGTCCTTGACTCCTCCGAAGGAAATTGCGTCGTCGTCATCCGTGCCACCATGTAGGAAATTAAGCCCTTGTCGATAATAACGCTTCGGCCGTTCGATCTTAAAGTCCGGATCGAAGCAGAAGACGTCCCATACTTCCAGCTGATAAGATGAGCAATGACGATTGGAGAAGACCACATAGTACGCACCTCTCCCGGCTCCTTCATGACCACGAGATAGCTCTCGCGGACAGCGCACCACCTATGTTCTCGCCTCTCCTTCCAGCGAGTTCCTTTGCGGCCGAAACCACCGCTGCGACCACCGGCAGTTTCGATACGCAGATAACCCGCTTTGTACTGAGCATCGCCTGATTGTGCCAGGGCAATACTGAGCGAACTGATCTCAAGGAAGCCAGCGAGACGATTAGCGGTCGGATGGAACATCTACGGGACTATAAACATATGCAGAAATTGATCTTATTAACAACTTACAACCGCACGGATTACACCGACAAGATAGTTCTCTAGTCCCTGACGCTGCATGCGAGCGAACTCAGCTTTACCGACATCGTGCCCTTGTGTCCTAAGGAACTTGAAGTACGGGAGACCTACGAAACTTGTGAGCGCTAATACACCCCCTAAGCCTCAGGTCACCCACTTGTCTTCGGGAAGTCAGGCATCGTCTCGACGTTCCGATTATACGCATTGGAGAACGTATAATGAGTATGAAGGGAAACAAAGTCCCTGAGCTGGCGGTAGATCACCCACTTCGCCGCCCCGTTCGCATACTCGCACTCGATCCGAAACACGGCTTTGGACCCATGCAACGGATGCAGACTATCGGTGATGCGGATCTTCAGACGGTGAAGCAAAATTGGCACGCGTCGCTGGTCCTTCTCGTCGCGCTCGAACCATAGGCGCAACAAAAGCGGGGAAAGGCCGCTGAACATAAGCTCATCTGTTACTTTCACAGTGTGAGGTGCCACAGTCGAGGCCTCTGGGACCGTTGATTGGGTATGATGGGTGATATTCGGAAGCAGCGAACGGAGTCTACGCCACGTCGGCGCTGACGGTCGCCTTGCCCCTGCATTAGAATCGTTCTTGATATGCGGAAGCGACTTCGAGCGGAGAACATGCTGGAGTAGAGGACGGGAGGCTCCGGGAGTCGATCCCGACTTCTCCTGCTTGTTGCTGTCCTGACCTTCCTGGTGCCGGTTCTCCTGTGTCGTTTGTGCAATGCCTTCTTGTTTATCCTTCTCCCTGCTAGCATCGACATCAGGCTCCTCCGTGCGCGGGGCGTCTTGGAACCAATTCCTGAGGTTGTTCCAACCTTCATCGAAAATCCCGCTGTCTCTCCTTCTTTCCCGCTCTCTCTTCGAAATAATTTCGCGCTCTTTCTCTCTTTGTTCTGGATCATTATACTCGAGAGCACCTCTGAAGTCAGACTCCGGCCGTGGAGAGAAGTAGCTGTCTTCAGGTATAACGCTCCGCATGGTGTCTTGCAGCACCATGTCCCCGTCCTCTTGATGTGTATTGGCCCTCGAAGAGTAGTTGGAGTGCGGAAGCGAGTAACTGTACAGGAATGAGCATGGAGGACCAGTTCTCGCCGACGGCGACCCAGGTGTGGCATTTCTGTAAGCAGAAGGGGGATGCCGGCGCGTACTAGATGCGCTGGAAGCAACAGAGTCTTTCTGCTTGTGATCTGAGAGATTGGGAGACCCAGGATTGCTGAATTCGCTCTCGTTGTGACCGGGTGGTACAGTCTGAGAACGCCTGCGAAAGTTGGCCGTGTGAGTTGGAGTTACTGGCGAACCAGTATAGTTTCCTTCTTCGAAACTAGTTGTGCCATTCAGAGGCATCTGCGGGCTGATAGATATCGATGTTATGGGAGATTCTTGGCCGTGCTCTGACGTGGAAGGTTCTATTGACCCATTCACCCGGAATCCATCGCGAGGTGGTACAGAGTCTCCATGCTGATGCTCTTGGTCCGCCTTGGATTTTGATTCCGCGGTATCCTTTCCTTTGATCTTTGATGCGCCATTTGCTGAATTGCGGGGTACATCTGCACCGCCTGCATCTGCGCTATGCTTGTCGCGCTCCGCCTTGATAGCGTCTTGAACAACGCCCGCGAGGCTCATCAGCGTCCCGCAGATACACAGATAATGCTGGTATAGAGTCTCAAGCAGGAAGATAGGTAGTGCTGGGATGCGGATGGATGTTAGTTAGATGTACCCCCAGTGACGTCGGCCACGCTGACTTGCTTCTTCGGTCCCTGGGCGTGACAAACACCGCGTTTGTCATCAGAGACAATGCTGTGCCCTGGCTGTGCTAGGCGCTTTACGGCGTGTTTTATATAAATGAGCGCTTTAAGGCTTTGCAGTAGCCTTCTGTAACAGATCTAAGCTATTATCTGAGTGGGTATACGGGAATAAAATTATTCCATGAGGGAACAGTCAAAAACAGCCTCCGCGAGATTTGGAGGCAACCGGGGAGGGAGGAGGGGCGGGACCTGGGCAGCTTGTGAGCGACTGCGCGGCCTGTGCATTAAGTTAATATGAGGTTAATTAAGCATAACGGAACTGCGGCATGTTATGTATAAAAGATATCATATCTGATGATCCAAATCTCCAAATATAGCAAGGTATATGCAGATTTCAAAGTCGTAAGCCCCAGCAGAGGGAGGAAATGGAAGGAATAGACGCAGACTGAAAACAAGTCTTCAAAGCTTCACTGGTCAGTCGAGAAGGGTGGCATACATTTTGGCGACTGCAAGATAAGGCTACCAATGCTACTCATACATAGATTTGCTAGAAAAAATAGAACATACACAGGGTCTTTGGAAAGCATTTATTCCTCACTTACTCTCGGTCTTAGCCTTCTTACAGAAGACCTTGTGATTCGGCCACGCCTGTTTCTGACACTCAGGGCTGCAATACCTGACCAGCTTACACCTGCCACACCTAGGCATATCATGCGTCCCGACCTTCTCGCAATATGCACACTGCCGCGGGTTCTTCTCGTTTGCAGCAGTGAAAGCCTTCATCGCCGGACGGTCCTCCTTCTTTCCTAACACGGCAGCCATCACGCTGGACGGAGGCCGCTTCTTCGAGGACTGCGACCTGAGGTTGTCGATCTTCTCAATCTCGGAGGACAGAAGCGACGGAACAAAGTTCTCTGCTGTAATGTGGAAGATCGGTGGGCTAGTTTTCGTACCATCCTTCGGCCCCTCCAAGGAGTTCAGGAAGTCGGGGTCTAACGAACGCTTCGGCGTCGTGGTGTAGGTTGCCCGAACCCTAAATTGGGGTGTTAATCGAGTCACTGAACGTCAGAAAGTCAAACCACGATGTACCAGAGTGGCTTAGGATCTTCATGATGAATGTACTTGAGCAGGGACATGAATCGATCAGCATGCCACTTTACGATGGCATCGTAGTCATGGTGAAAGGGATTGCCGCAGCCTGAAGAATGGGATATGGCCGACTAAGTGCGTAAAATGTATAGCTGGACATACCACAAGTCGGCTCTCCGAAACACATAACTAGGAGATATCTCTTCAGGGTAAGATCTGTGAAAATCAGGTGACCCCAGTCGCGCTAATGCTGGACATTCAGTTGTTACATTGAACCACCAACGGACGAGATGCATACGTTTCGCTTAGCCGAGCCCTTCACAACCTAATTTCCTCACATGAATACCCTTCAGTAGCTTGATCCCTTGAGAGCTAGCATACCTCATACTGGTAGAGAATTGGCACCCATTCATTCTTGTAAATCACCTGGGGCTCCTTATTCTGATGCGCATCGACCCAGGCTGCTACTTCGTCGACAACTTGCTTTCTAGCCAAGAAGTCCTCTTTTGTGAGGTCCGGGACGCCCTCCGGGTCCTGGTCGAATTTGGCAGAGATGTCTAGCTGGTACACGCCGAAGCCGGTGCATTGCGTGAGCTTGGTCGTCGCACAGGTTCCCGAGCGGTTGATCATCATCATCGGGTTGAAGCTGCATAATTGTCAGTACTTCCAAAGGAGCTCAGGCCTCTTAGGTTGTCATCTACATACTAGGGCAGCCCACTGAAGGCAGAGGCGAGGTCCTCCATTTTGTTCTATGATAAAATCGTGCTAGTGAAAAAATATGGCAGATGTGGATGACTAGGAAGGTTGTTCGAAGAGCGTACAGTCCTTAGTCACAAGCTTGTGAGACGGCGGATCTGTTTGCGAAGCCCTATGCCATCAATATATGTCGAAGATGGTTTCAACTGTGGCCGAGACTGATGGCGTTCAGGTTTTGTGGCTGTCCCTCACGTGTCTCAGGGAGGTATTTCATTCACGCTGCATCACTCGTTGGGTGTCTTGGATGGAATTGCATGCAAGAATTCGGTTCTCTGCGACGACTCCGTACCACGACTATCGGCCACCAACGGCTTCTTGGACGGTCATATGATATAGCATTCCTTCGCCCATACGACAGTTGCCGTACTGCCACTACACATACCGGATATAAATACAGTACTCCTAGATCATCATCCTGGTCTGTCTCTTTTGCAGAGTATCTTTCCCAGGTCTATAGGCAGGAACGCTGCACGATGCCCACTTTTATAACGCAGTCACTTGGTGTTGGCATTCCAACGGCCCGAGGAAGTTGTCGCCCAGCGGCCCGCTCATGAACATCTCGGAAAATGACTGTTTATATTTGTACGCCTGGACTGTTCATAAAAGCCCAACGAGCGTCGCTGCGAGTTTTGTCGGCGGCTTCCAGCCATACGCGAGACGTGACTCTGCATCAGAATGAAGGCACGCTTGGTTCTAGCATTTATTTCGAGTTTACTGGTGCTAGACGCTGCAGTACTAGCCGTTCCTCGGACCTTCCCTCCTTTTGGTTCGGTAGTTGTCAGAGCTGGTACCGCGACGTTCGGTGAATATGCATCCGTGCAGGCTGCAGCGCAATCCTTACCGAACGACAATTCTACTCGAAGTATTTTCATCTACCCAGGAACGTACACTGGCCAAGTGAACATAACGAGACCTGGCGTGACCCATGTACGCGTCCCCCGCTATGTCTATCGAGACCTCTATCCGAATGATAGCTGCTTGTAGGTATACGGTTACACCACCAACGCCTCGTCTTACAAGAACAATGTCGTCAACATTGTAGCAAACGGCACCTTGACCTCGGCTGGCTCAGACGACCTTAGCGGTTCCCTCCGCGTCCAATCAAGCGGCGTGCGCTTGTATAATATCAATGTCAAAAATACCTACGGACCCGGTGTACAAGCCATCGCTCTCAGTGCCTATGGCACCCAATTCGGTGCATATGGATGTGGCTTCTACGGCTATCAAGTAAGCATGAACACGTTGATGTACCTTTCTGGTGCTGATCGCTTGGTCCTTAGGACACTTTGTATTCCAATCAAGGAACTCAGGTCTATCTCAAGTCTTACATCGAGGTGAACACCTCCCGCATGCACTGACCACCGTAGGACTAATCATCAAGCTCAGGGCGCCGTTGACTTCATATTCGGACGACTTGGACAAGCGTATTTCGCGGGTAATACAATCGCCGTCTCCGGCTACGGATGTATCACAGCCTCTGGTAGACAAACGAACAACTCTGCGGTCTGTGAGTATGCAACAGTCCATCCCCTTCCTGCATCCTTTTGGTATTGAATAGCGTGATCGTAGACGTGTTCAACGGAAATCAGATCGTCCTGGCGCCTGATGCACAGAGTGACATTGCAGGCAGAATCTTCTTAGGAAGGCCATGGGCAGGTACGTTTCCACTTCCTCTCCCCCCGTCCTCATATGTTTCCCTCGTGTCCTAGACTACGCAAGGTATGCAGCCGTTCTACCTACGCCTCCCAATTCCATTGATGCTTCCTCTTTCAAAACAGAGTGATATTCAAAAATACTTACATCACTGCACCTATGAACAATACCATGTGGTCCATCTGGAACCCGGGTGACGAGCGCATCGATCACGTCCTGTTCGCCGAGTACAACTCAACCGGCCCCGGTATACCGTCAGACGTCCAGCGCCCCAGCTTCGCGACCATGCTGACAGCTAGTCAGGCGGCACAGTATAATATTACGAGCGTGGTGGGGAGCGGATGGCAACAATGGATCGATATGGTGTACCTGCTTGATGCAGATATCGCTGGTTTCAGTTGATGATTTGATGATGTGTCATCTATATCTTCAGTAGCCTGCCAACTTCGCCGCTTCTCTCCCGGCCTTGCGGCCAAACACCGCGCCAGCAGTGAGCCCACTCCCACCGGGATAGTTTCCGTAAAACAAGCCGCCCACTAATTCCCCGGTGCAAAATAGGCCCTTCACGACTTTCTTGCCTGGAGCGTCCTTCACTACGCCAGCGGTCTCCGGTTCGATTGCAAGACCTCCAAATGTGAAGGTAATCCCGCACGCAACTCTTACAGCTAGAAAAGGTGGCACGTTGATGGGCAGGGCCCAATTGGATTTCGGCAATATCATGGATGCATCGGTCGATAGACCGTCTTTCACGGAAGGGTTCCACTTAAGGTTTGGGTGTTCGGCCTGGTGAACTCGGATGGATTCGTTGAACGTGTGAACCGTGTGTAGAAATTGAGTTTTGTCCTTCAAACCCTTCTCAGTAAGTTTGTCCGCCAACTCTTCGAGCGTATCACCCCAGATTTTCTCCACGACATCGTCACCATACTCTTCCTTCCTCAACCAGCTAATTACTTTCGAGTCGTATACCTGCAGAAAAACACATGTTTCTTAGCAATCTGATAACCAGAGGATACCACTTGTGAATCACGAATACCTGAATCGCCATCCCACCCTCCTGCTCTAGAATCCTCTTCCCGAACTTAGCATAGGTATAGTTGCGAAAGTCTTCACCCTCGTCCACGAAGCGCTTACCAGCGGAATTAACCATCACTCCAAGTGGATAGCCGGACTTGGTATACTGATTCGAGAGGATGCGGTCGCCATGCGAGAGGGGGGCGTTGTAGTCCCAGCAGGTGGAGTGGCATCCTGCTTCAGAGAAAGCGGAAAGCGGAGGCTTTATCAGTGCGCCAACCTTTTGAGCAAGGGTGAGACCATCGCCGGTATTGTACGGTGTCCCGCGAACCTAGGATGCATCACGGTTTGGAAGACATCTTCCCGGTGATTAAGGTAGACACGTACGCGAGCAGACTCCCATACTTCACCAAGATATTTTCGACGCAAGTCTTGGCTGGCTTCGAAGCCACCAGTAGCAAGTATCACTGACCTGCTCCGTAGCTCTATCAGCCCACCGTCCTGGCGAGCAATCACACCCGCAACGGCTCCATCTTGTTCCAGCAGCTCGATAGCTTGACAATCGTACCACACCTCAATCCCATGTCGTTCCAGCGCCCGGTGATGAGCGGCTATCAGGCCTTTACCACCATCATCTGCAGATAGGACCATGCCTCCCCAGAACTTCTGTCGTCCGTTGATTTCATAGGCCTGTCGGTGAAAGCTCAGAATAAATGGAACCCCCACGTAGTCTTTCAGCCACTGAATCGCCTCTCTAGACTCATCCACGACAGCTTTGACAATCTCTGGATCAGAACGATTGTCGGATAACCTCATGACGTCCTGGGTAAAGTCGCTCTTCGTGTACGGCAGCATATCAATTGTCTCGGCCTTCTCGGGCGATATGTTCGATACAATAGGAAGAAGGTCTTGCAGTCCATCGTGCACGGTACGATAAGCAGCTGCTGTAAAGCATCCATTTCCTCCAGCCCACTCGCGCGGGCATTTGTCGATCACGAGGACCTTCTGGCAGCCGTGTTGAACGGCGGAGAGGGCAGCGCTACTTCCAGCATGGCCAGAGCCCACAACTATGCAATCATATAGAATACTCATAATTTCTGCCACTAGATTCTGCGCAAGTCAACATTCTCAGTGAACGCGGGTGCAGATGCCTCGACCTATAAGACGTGGTACGTACCTGCACTAGTCTTTAGTTTCATGTAACACGAGAAGCTCGTAAAGGAGTAGCTGTGGTCACAACCTGCTTGGTTATTCGCGCTTCTGTACCTTTATACCGAAATCTGTCGCGGCGCCGAGCTTATAGCTCCAAATATAGTCTTAGACTCAGAAGGCAGCTGTAGACACATGACCCGGGCGCCCCTCAGAATATTATTATTGGTGTTACGACTGTTACAAGTCACAATCACGTGATATCGACGGACATCAACGTCGACTATCTTAGTCGCAAGGTATCTTTACGCTCGTTTCGCAATGACTAATCTAAGTATACAACGTGTCGTCTTTCCTATCGCCTCACACGCAAACCATGTCGTCCGAGTCGTTCAAATTCGAGCAGATTTATGATCTGACGGGACGCGTTGCGCTCGTGACAGGCGGAGGTACGGGCATCGGACTGATGATCGCGCGGGGGTTCGCGGCGAACGGTGCGAAGGTGTATATCACCGGACGACGGAGGGAGGTGCTGAACAAGGTCGCGAGTGAGTGGAAGGGTTCTGGATTGCTGGTTCCGTGAGTTTTCAGCGCGAGCGGTGGAATCGTGTTTTATCGCTTTGTAGATTGGTCATGGATGTTACGGACAAGGAGAGCATCATGAAAGCACGGAAGGAAGTCGAGGGTCAAGATGGCAGGCTACACGTTCTTGTAAACAAGTAGACTGTCCTCCTTCCTTTCTCCCACTTCACCTCAATAACCGCCCTTCCACAGTGCCGGCCAAGAAGGCCCCTGCTCTGACTTCATGAACGACCCAAACGCCCCCGAACGCAAGGACGCCGACACATACGGTCTCTCCCTGTTTGCGAACGAATCCATGGAAGCTTGGAAGGATCTGTATGCCATCAACACCTTTGCGATCTTCTTCACTACTTCGGCCTTCCTGGGGCTCCTAGACAAAGGCAGCAAAGACCGCGCGCGGTACACGTCGACTGTGATCAACATTACGAGTATCTGCGCGGTGTCGAAGCTCGCGCACAACCACGTGCGTATCCTTCTCCTCTAACATCGGGCTCAAGATGTTCATCGAAATATTTGGGATCGGCACAGTTTTGCTACAACGGCTCGAAAGCCGCGACGTCGCATCTGACAAAGATGATGGCGACCGAGTTCGCGCTGAAGGGCTTCGACGTGCGCGTCAATGAGATCGCCCCTGGGGTGTTTGCGTCTGAGATGACGTTTCTCGACATTGAGAGTGAGGAGCAGACGGAGAAGGTCGCAAAGGGAATAATGCCGGTTCCGCTCAAGCGCGCTGGGACGTAAGTCGTTATGCGCTGCTGGAATGACCACGCGCTGACGGTGTGGTCGATGCTTGTAGGGCTCAAGAGATGGCTGGCACTGCGATTTACCTGGCCTCCCCTGCTGGGTGTTATACAAACGGCCAGGAGATCGTCGTTGATGGCGGGTTTGTCGCGGTGAACCCGTGCAGGGTATGATCCGGCTTTTGCATTGGAACGATCCGACTGCTTGCGGAATGAAGAATAATCAAAGTGTAGGAAAATACAGATGTACATGTATCAAGAAGAAATTTCAATTCTGTCCATTCCCGTTACCGACCCAAGGCTCTACATGACATGGGAATTCCTCGACGTTGCGTACGTTCTCGCATTCATTTATCCATCACATCCGCAGACCCTGTGATCGAACTGATTTTCTCTTGATATGTCTCGCAATGTCAGAATATCAAGCGCCCAGTCCGGTAATATAGATTGCGTAAAGACGACGATAATAATATGCATTGGATGTGAGAGCAGACGACGGTGTCAACCTGCAGGATATTGTTGTATACCTGTCGGAGCAAACATTACATGTACAGTCGAGCTCTGACAGCTCTACCCTTACTTTTTGCTGGCCACCGAGTTTGCGGACGGCCGAAATTATTGCATAGACCATACCCCATCCCCCCCCCTTTTTTTTGAGGGGGGGATACGGTTGCCCTGGAGGCTCAGGTCTACAATCGTGTGATTGAACCACGCGATGTGCTGATGGTCCCTCCTAGGGTCTCGTAGTGACTCGTCACCATGATATATAGACCTATGATTATCCTGGTTAATGATAATATATAGCACTTTAGTGTTATTGACTATTTCCTGTACTGACTGCATAACAAATATATACAAATATGCGCGGAGATGGCAATGACGGCAGCAAATATTCTACACGTCCAATCTCAGAAAGTAGCGCAAAACACTATATAATATAATTAAAAACTCATCGTTTCTGAGAATTGAACCTGAGAGCGTCAGTAAATTCAGGCACACGCGCCACGTCAGAACTTTCCGTACTCGTTATAATCGAAAAGATGGATTAAAACAATATTACAGCGCTTCCGGAAAATAATGATGTGCGCCGTTTCCAACATTCCGATTAATCGAACTCCTCTACCCCGCGAGAGGCGCGAGTAGATCAGTGATACGGGAACACGACTGCCCCGAGTGTCGGAGCAGTCTGAGGGTTGCATTACGAGGCATCGCGGACCGTACATGCAGGTATTACATTTACAAGCGGAGAGCAATCGAAACAAAAATCGAATAAAAATTAAGGGAGGCAGTTACGGGTGGGCGCTCGAAGCCTAACACTGTGAGGACAGCAGTAAATAACCGGTCGGTAAGCGTTGCCGAGGGCAGCGATGAATAATGTGCTTACCTGGGAGGACAGCAGTAAAAAACTGGTAAGGTCGACTGGGGCCCGACAACCAGCTTTTATGCAGTCCTCCCGGGCAAGCAGGACCCTCGTCGATCACTTCCGCTGTCTGCTGAGGTGAGAGGAGGGCCAATAGATACGCCGGGCAGAGAGTCCGGGATACGCCGTACTAACGCGCGGAGCGATACGGGATACGCTGCCCAGCGTGCGCGGCGCTGGGCAGGATACGCTGCGCTAAGGCAGGTGCACGGAGTCGATTAAACTCGTGTAAATCCCCTGCTTTAAACCCGATTAATCGAACTCCTCTACCCCGCGAGAGGCGCGAGTAGATCAGTGATACGGGAACACGACTGCCCCGAGTGTCGGAGCAGTCTGAGGGTTGCATTACGAGGCATCGCGGACCGTAAGACGTAATGTGGAGAGATATTATATTTGAGTGGTGGTTACTGTCGAGTACAACGAGAAAGTTAAATTATGTGAGAAGTAGATGGAGAGAGATGCCGAATAACCTCGACGAGAATGAAGGAGTTGACGAGAACAAAGGAGTCGACGAGAATAAAGACAATGGGAGCAAGAGAAACAACACGTTGCCGGCGGCGAGCTGCTATGTCGCAGAAGGTTCAGGCACCTGCAAAAGGGGGCGCCCGAGAATAAGGGCCTGGAGGAGGACGGGGTTCTTCCGGATATATGCCTTGAAGGCATCAGACTTCCAGCGGCCGATAGCTTGTATCCTGTCGTCAGGGACACCAGCTTCTGCGAGCGCGGTCGCGCCGCCAGCACGCATGGAGTGGCCGGAGACATTTGAAGATGGCGGAAACAGGCGTTTGAGACGACTTTCGAACCAACGCCGCTGAGGGATTGAGCCGTCGGCTTTGATCCACAACTGGGGGTTGTGTGGGAAGGCGCTGTCACGAGATTTGAGGTACTTGGTGAAGTAGAGGTAAGGGTTTACTGTATCGTCTCGTTTTTGAATGATGATCTTGCTCCCCTCCCAGAACTTGTCTGCCTTATGGCCGGGGAGGACGAACCCGAATCCATTGTCGAACCAAACAACGGTGTGGCGGAGAATGACCCGGCGCCAGTCTTGGAGGTTCTTTTTGTCGGACCAGCATAGCTCCCCAAGTCGCATAAGGCCGAAAAACCCGCATAGCAGCTGCGCGATGAAGAGGAAGTCGTCATGGCTGTTAGAACTGGCATAGTGTAATATGACTTTTTCGAGATCGGGCACGGACAGAGGCGCTTTGCGTGAGATAGGCTTGCCATAAAGTTTTTTGCACCCTTTTAGAGTCCGTGACACCAAAGCGCTGTTGCGCCTTTGACGGACGAGAGGATAGTATGGCTCAAGCTCACTGCAGATGCCGGCAAGGTACGATTGCACGGAAGACGGATTGATATGCCTTGACATGTAGACCACGTAGAAACTTAGAGTGTCTTCGGTGGGCTCGACAGGGCGGCTGTGCGACTTGCAGAAAGCTAGATATGACTGAAGGGCAGAGGAATAACTGTTGTGAGAGCTCTCGGAAAGGGCGCTTCCGAGAGCGATGGCGCGCTCGGATATGAGGCGCTCTAACGTCCACGGCGTGCGCACAGGTTGCCGGGACGAGGTGGGTGATGGGATCATTTTTTCATTGCCCCCAACGGCCAATGAGGGGGTTCAAACGTGGAGATCTGCAGCCAGGGGCAGATCGAGAGTGCAGTGTCATTTTTGAATCGCGACAGAGCGTCCGCGATAGTGTTTTGTTCTCCAGGGATGTGTTGTACCCGAAGGTCGATTCCCGTGCTGATGAGGATGTCGACAGCGCAGCGTAGAATGTCATTGTATGGCGGAGACGCACGGAGACTGCTGAACATATCAACCGTGTTGCTGCTGTCGGAGAATATGGCTAGTCGGCTGGGGCACGGTACGAGCCTCGCGGCATATTTGATCGCAGATAATACGGCGAGTGCTTCGAAGTAGAAAATCGCCTCCACTGGAGCATTGGCTGGGCGGTGCGCTTGGAAACCTTCTGCGCGTGCTGGTGACCAGAACGCAAGACCAGCACTAGTCGCAGCATCAGTGAGGAGGTGAAGGTCTGCGTCTTCGCGGTCCCAAATGAGTGCCTTCATCATGTAAATGCCATCGGAACTCTCGAGGTGGTCAGCAATCCACGCCAAATCGTCGACAACTGCCTTATTCAAGTGGATGGGGGCGTTCGGGTGGCTTTTGCCCGACATTTTTAGGTAGACATTTGCCAAGCCGGGCCGAAGCAACGGGAAGGCATTAAAAGACCAGTTTATCCAGCCGGCTAGGCGTTGCCATTCACGGAGGGAGCGACGGCGTCCACGGGCCTTGCAGAACTCTCGGATCGCATTAACGAGTTGGAATTTTGACTCGTATGGCATAGTTACGCGCATAAGAGCCGGGTCGACATCAAAACCGATGATCGTGAGATTAGGTGCGTACTCCTGTTTGGGCTTCTCATGCGGTAGTCCGATCTCATCCCAGAGCATCAGGAGTAGCGCTTGCTTCGTTGGGTAGTACTGGCCATAAGGCGGGTAGAATAGTACCTTGCCGAGAAACTCCCAGCTGAAAGTGTCATCGACGTAGCCAAGCAAGTCCAGAATCGCCTTTATATTGATGGCAATCCAGAGGACCAGACTCATGAAAGTGCACCAGAGTTTGCCACCCGCTCTGTTGCCAAAATTATTGCATCGGTCGACATGGCGTTCCTCCCCAACGGTGACCACTTGACGAATCTGCCATAGTGGGTGCATTGGTAGGCGGCGGTATGCTTGGGACACATCGGACTTGAACATTACGAGAGGGACATTACCGTGCTGTTGCCTGGCGTGACGGAGGCACTTGCCCAGATCGTGAATGTTGTCCAAGCATATACGCGCGTCCTCCTTACTAATCATTGCATTTAGGGCATGCTCCCCAGCGCTGTGGTCCACGACAAGTCTCAGTTTGTCGGACCGAGGCTTTGGGACCACCCAAATGGGAGTGCTGGACATTCCCGGAAGCAGGTCCGGTCCGAAAGCTTCCGAGAAACGACCGAGCTTGACTTCCTGGTTGCGTTGTTCTTTGACAAACGCCATGTGGGCGGGATCCTTGAGCTCCCGCTCTGATGACCCGTCCCACGTCTCTGGTCTCGTGTCCTCACTGGTGTCGGCGTACGGCCAAAAACCCTCTCTCAGGCCTTTGCACACAGAGTTCACGAGCGGCCGGTTTGGGTGAGTCTGCAGGAGCTCCTCAAAACGATCAACGTTTATCGGAGTGACTATTTTGAACAGTTCGGGATGTTTTGCGATCGTACGCAGAGCGGTCAAATTGGAGCGTTCTTGCAGAGGTACGTCGGGTACTGGGGGAGCTGTTTCCGAGGCCGTCGCTGATGGCGTGCAGCTGACTTCGTGCGTTGCCCACAGGAAATCGCGTGTATAGCGCGGTTTCTTAGGCGGTGGTAAAGTTGGTTGGAAGGACACAAAGCTAGTTGGCGCGTGCTCTGTTAGTGCACTGTTCTGCGGTATGCTCTCTGGAGCGGCAGGTGGAGCAGATATGGGTGTAGCGGCAGCGTGCAGCGTCAACGGGGCACCTGCCCTCATTCCACCTGCGGCAGGCTTCAACACCTTTCCCTGGACGCTTTCGGGAGTCTCCTCCTCGGTTCGGTCTCGCTTGAGGCCTTGAGTCTTCGTCGAGGGCGACTGCACCTGAGCTGTCGATATGGAGCAGGTGGAGGTCCGCAAAGCGACTGAAATCGGTGAGCGAGAGATCCCGTCTAGCACTAACTCTGCGTCTGATTGCCTTCTCGTATTGTAGGACTCTATGGTGCCGAGATGGGTGCACAGCTCCGAAGAGTTGGGTGACATAGCTTCCGTACTCACGGAGCTCCCTTTCTCGATGCGGGAAAGCAAACTGTAGGGC
Organism: Neolentinus lepideus HHB14362 ss-1; assembly: GCA_001632425.1. NCBI lineage: Eukaryota > Fungi > Basidiomycota > Agaricomycetes > Gloeophyllales > Gloeophyllaceae > Neolentinus > Neolentinus lepideus. Next base: position 277,942 of record KV425562.1, on the reverse strand, counting down.
TTCCGAGGCCTTGGTCCACGCGATAAGCCAGTCTCCGGCTGACTCGATCCGTTTGGACGGTTTCGTCTCCCCGAAGGTAAGCTCGAGCTCACCCAGCTTCTCCGTCCGGCGATTGTCGAATGATGTGGAGTAGTGGCCGGCAAACACGATGTCAAGGTTGATCGGTTTACTTTCGATAATGTTCGACCACTCGCTGTCCGGGAACTCGGGGCAGCGAGCCGCATTAGTAAGGGAAGCCTTGTACTGCTTCGGGTTGCTGGACCATAGCTGAAGTGATTCCCGGGTGAGACGCAACGAGGGCGGCAATTCGATTGGATGCAAGAGTTCATCGATGACCCAGGGCAGTCGAGACTCGTCAATTGACCGCTTAGCAGGTTTTTCGCTGATGTCCTCATCGTCGGACTCGGGAGGTGATCGCGGTCGCTTACTGCTGCTCCTATCCTTTCGAGCAGGGTCCCCCTCTTCGTCTTCGTTGTCCCCAGTGTCTCCATCGACGTGCTGCTCTCCCCGCTTGGCAGCACTTGCTCGGGCTTGGTCAGCGCTGTCGAGCATACCGACGTACGACTGAAGTGCCGACTTAAACTGGTCCTCCGTGTCGTCGCTTCGCGGGATGATTGACTGCAAGCGTAGGATGGCGTCAACCTTCGAAGCAGTACCGGCACGGTACTCCTCGACGACTTCGTTGCACTTAGCCGAGACCTCGCTGTTGAGTGCGATGGACGGTTGGTTGACAGTGTCATCAGCGGTCATTGATTAGATAGATGATATTGGTAGAATTAGATGGGAATACGCTATGACAGTATGACGCTCGAAGCCTAACACTGTGAGGACAGCAGTAAATAACCGGTCGGTAAGCGTTGCCGAGGGCAGCGATGAATAATGTGCTTACCTGGGAGGACAGCAGTAAAAAACTGGTAAGGTCGACTGGGGCCCGACAACCAGCTTTTATGCAGTCCTCCCGGGCAAGCAGGACCCTCGTCGATCACTTCCGCTGTCTGCTGAGGTGAGAGGAGGGCCAATAGATACGCCGGGCAGAGAGTCTGGGATACGCCGTACTAACGCGCGGAGCGATACGGGATACGCTGCCCAGCGTGCGCGGCGCTGGGCAGGATACGCTGCGCTAAGGCAGGTGCACGGAGTCGATTAAACTCGTGTAAATCCCCTGCTTTAAACCCGATTTTTGAAAAATCAAAAATCCCGTGGTGCAGCTGGGATCGAGGCCGTTTCAGGTAACCGGCGGCCCACCCGGTAACTCCCGTCCATCCCTCCCAAGTAGGTTTCGGCGATTCATTTCACCCCCTGCAGCTTGCATTTTAGCATGTTCTTCTGTAGATGCAAAGGCCATGATGACAAAACAAATTTTTTTTTGGCTTGCAGATTTTGTCCAGTGAGTTGTGGAGGCATCCAGTGTACTGTGGGAGCTGTCTGCCATCCAGATTACTATGCCATATAACTCATGCTTTTGTATAGGTACAATGAGTATTTTTTTCCCTTTCCCTCTTCCTCAGGATAGTGACATCTATATAGCCTGGGATTTCATCATGGATAAGCTGGATTCCCGCTGCAGGTCTTCATTTTGCTTAGCTATACACTCAATTTAATATTCATTTTCTAAGGGTGACTAGTTCCATAAGCAATACCATCATAAAATTGCCTAATAAGGGATTGGTACCGGGTCAATTACATGCCAGACAACATTTATCTGCTTGGCCTCGAAGCCGCACCCTGACATCAGTCACGAAGGGTGACAGGACCCCAGAGGTAGCAACGTGGTTCATCTCATTTTAGACCTGAGCCTCCAGGGCAACCGTAGGGGGAGTGGGTCCATACTTGCGCCAATTTCTAACATTTCACCTGATATGTGGACCAAAAGCGGCCGGGCTGAGTGACATCGTCTAAACCCTGTGCAAACGATTGCGATCGGCACTTTGGAAGATAGTAGACTATCCTCGCGATTGTGAGGTCCAGGACAAAACATGGACATTCCGCATGTGTAAGATGCTGCGATCGTAGAGTATGAGAGCCAACCGTGCGATAAACCCCACGGTTTTGGGCGTCCACCGACAGGTATGCATTGATAAGGCAGAGTCGACTGTAGCACTCACTTCGCACAGTCTACACAGCATCTGTTGACGTTTGGCGGCTGGGCGTTGTTATTCGGGAAATGACGGGGGGTCGATATGTCCTTATAGACGATTTGCAAGTGCGGGCAGGATAATTCCGAGCGGTGGTGAGACGGATACCTCACCAGAAGCCCTGTGCGTAAGGTAGCGGCAAGGACGTCGTCGCTGGGCGTGACGTGAGCGCCGGAGGTGAAGTGTACCTGGCGGGCATTGGTGCGGCCGCCCAGGAAATGAGTAAGAGCAGGTCCTTGACGTCTCTGAGCTCGTGAAAGAACTGTATCTTACCCCGGATGGCTGCAAATGAGTGGCCAAGAAAGCTGGGTAGCTATGGTGACAAGAGTGCCGTAACACTGCAGCGGATTTCTTTTCGGCCATAGAGCGGAGGTGTAATATCCGGTGTGGGCGGGATAGCAGTCAATGCTCGGGTAACGATGTGCAGTAATGATGCGCGCGATGAGGTACACCGAATATCGAATGTGCGAGACAGGAGGCGGTCGAGAGGCCTACACCGTATCCAGGCAAGCAAGACAGAGGATGTCGATGAGCCGTTGTGGACGTCATCGTCTGTGATATATAACACTCTGGCTGATAGTTGGGTATGGAGTGTCGTCGCGACAATAATATTGGTGATTGGATGAGCCGCTCCGGGGGAAAGGCGTTTTGGGGTGAAGGCAAATTTCGCGCGGGGATCTCTGTCGGACGGGTGCTTGTACAGCGGGCGGGACAGGCGACAGGCATGGGTAGAGTTTGACATGGCGAGATGTATCAACGTCGTCGCCGGGCGGTGCAGTGTCGAGAGGCTTATAAGCAGCGCGGGGGACGTTGAGAACAGCCACGGGACACGTTGAGAACAGCCACGGGACACGGTTAGCGCAGCCACCGGGGCGAGTCCAGACCGCCAAGTTCATCGGCCCGAAAAGGCAAATCACGACGACCCTTGCTTGGACTACAAAAAAACATTCGAATTTCGCAGTGTGGCTTATAACCCGGGGGTTGTAACGGCATGGCCATTTGCTTTTTCCCTGCACCCGGCGAGCACTCGGCCATCCGCGACCAAGGACAGAGCGTCTACCACGGAAAGAGCGTGCATGCCCTTCGCGGCGACGACGAGCACGAGCACGAGTACGACGCCTTTGCTTTCCTGGGCAAGACTCGCGCAAAGACTACCGCCGAGTTTGACCCGCGCGCAGACCAGGTGAGCCCTTCTCGGTCTTTTTGCCATTCATTTTCATCTAAAGTGTAATACGCGTTCTACCTTGTTTCAATGCAACTCTTTTGATACCTACGCTTGCTGACCTTGCGACAGGCCACCCACATTCCTTTCGCCGCACTCACCAGGACACCAAGCACATCCTCGCCACAGTCTTTAACACACACGCACAGCTTCCCCCGCTGCAAACCCAAAATGCCCAAGAAAAGACCGTCCCTCCAGTCCATCTTCATCCCGTCCTTCCTCTCCCCCACCGCTGCCCACGACGCCAGCCTCCCGCCCACCCCCATCTCCGCACCCTTGCCTGCTCGCGTGCCCGCCCTATCCGAGGCTCCCCGCCCCGCCCACTCCCGGCAGCAATCCTCCTCTTCCCTCGCTTCGTCCTACGCCGACTCGATCCACCACAACTTCTCGCTCACACCAGCCTTCGACATCTCCCCAAACCCAGGCCCGTCCCCGCCCTCCCAGGACCTGCTCCCCGACGACCCCTTCGCCAACCTCTCCCTCTCCCCCGCCGCGATCGCCTTCCCCTCCATCCTAACTTCTCCAGCGCTGCCCCCGCCCCCGCCGAGCACGCCAAAGTCCCCGCTCTCCCCTGCCGCCCTGGACACCTCCCCGCTCTCCCGCCCCCGCCCCCTCCGCACGAGCGCCTCGACCAGCACGCTCCCCATCAAGGCCCGCCCCGCGCACACCAGGCCCGCGTTCAGCACGCGCCCGAGCCTCCCGAGCCTGCGGGTCCTCGCACGCACGTCGGTGGTCATGAAGAAGAAGGTGAGTGCCCATTATTTCCGTGGCGGCGCTAGTGAGAGTGACGCTTACGCGCTCAGGTGAAGAAGGGCACCCCGGGCGCGCGGCTGCCGGTCGAGCCGTGGAACGACGCGTCCCAGTCCTCCCGCCCGCCGTCCCCGCCCAGCCACCCGGTGCCCCCCTCCTCGCCCAGCCGCCCCGTCTCGACCGCTTCCGACGAAACTATGCGCCTCTCACTGCGCCCCGTCTCGCGGTTCGCGCTCGACTTTGACTCGCCCGCTGACACCGAGGACTTCACGCTCGCGCTGGACGTGGACGAGGCGGGCTCGGGGTCCACGACGCCCGCGCTCACGTTCAGCTCGTGTGCGGTCAGCCCCGAGGCGGGGCAGACGGAGTTTGCTGAGTGGGGGAGCGAGGGCAGGCTGGCGTATCTCTGTTCTTCTGAGGCGGCGCAGAGCGGTGGGTGTATCATGTTCTGCTTGATTCGAGGTGTGGCTGAGTTGTTTTTGAAGATGATGGTGATCAGCAGGGAGAGATGGATTCCGGTGAGTATACGGGTGCATTTAATATATCTTTCTAACTTGCTTGGAATCGCAGACCCAGAGATGGCAGGGGACGCGGCTCGTCCATTTGAAGTTCGCGCATGTGTTTTAGCACCCAGCTCCATCTGCGAATCCTCCCCGTCTAATTCGGATTCGGATCGCATGCCTTTGCCAGGCGTGCCATTAGATACCGGAGCATGCCCCGCTCACGCAAGCACGGCGCTATACATATCCTCCTCGCCCCCTGCTCTTCCTCTTCCTCTTCCACAGCAGCATTCAGAACCAGATGCCTCGGCCCATGATTATTATGCCGTACGCCGCTCAGGCTCCCGTTCTCCCACAACGCTATTCTGGGCGCCACGTGCCCCCGAGGAGGCTTCGGATCCGATGATTGGTCCGCAGCCGGGCCTAAAAGCAGCAGATGGGTTTATAGATGCGGAGGCTGTCGCCGCGGGGCAACTCATCGGTGCAGGCGTGCTTGCTGATCCCACCACCAGCTGCTGGGGCGATCTCCGTGACAGCAGCGACAGTTGCACATCGCCGGCTTCGAGTGCAACCTGCTCCGTGTCTACGTCTACGTCGACGTGTGTGTCCTCGCCGCGTGTTTCTTCGAGTTCGCCGTGCGAGTGCGAGTCTAATAAGCCTTTGCCGCCTTTGCCTACTTCGATTTCGACCGAGTCTTTGCCAGCAGGTATCCCGTTTCCAGGTGCCGACGACGATATGCCGAGGCAGTACAGCGCGCACGACGCGGACGCTGCGACGGAGGTGTCCGAGACGGGGCGCACCGAGTTCTTCGACGCGCTTTCTGACGTCGGGTCCGACAGCACCATCCGCGGGGGGTACGTGAAGGTCGGGCCGGAGGCGCTGGGCGGGTACAAGGATAGGGTGCTGGGGCCGCCGGGCGGATGGCCGGGGGAGAGGGCGAGCACGTATGGGTTTGTGCATCCGGGGGAGAGGGAGAGGAGGGGGAGCGCGGCGACGGTGACGGGGCAGAGGCTGTCGTTGACTTTGAGGAGGGAGAGCGCTGTGGCGTCTGCGCATGCCAAACGGGCCTCGGTGTCGTCTGCGACGCCGGCGGCGACTTTCCCCAGGACGCGCAAGGTCAGCGCGTCGGTGCCGTCTCCTGCGCCACGGCAATCTGCTGCGTCGACGTCGCGGGTCAGCGCCGCGCCGTCCGGGAGCGTCAGGCGATCTGCTGCGAGTGCTGTTTGTGCGGACAGCGTTTCCGTCGCCAGCAGGCCTGTGTCGGGCAGTGTTCGCGATGAGCAGCGCTTGTCTCGCGCGCCTGAAAGAGCGAGCTATGCGGAGAAGGAGCGAGGGAGCAACGTTCGCGACAGCGCGAGTTTGCGGGCGGCTCAGCGAAACACGTTTGGAATTCAATCGTCGACGCCCTCTCCTAGAGATGCCTCCAGCTCAAAACTCTCCATCGCCGGACGAGAAAGCACATCGCGCATCACATCTGCTACACTGCCTGCCCCGGTTCCGATAGACACGACAGACAAGACCGCCAACAACAACGCCAGCTCATCTCAGCCGCCGTCGCCGAGTACACTGTCGACGGGCTCGTCCTCGTCGCCGCCGCCACCCATCCCGCCGCGCTCCGGGCGGAGGCCGGGCAGTCGTGCCGGTGGCGCCGCCGCGAGTGATCGGCAAAAAGATCGGGCAGTGGGGATCGTGGTTGGGGCCCGCGCGTCTTCTTCGTCGGCGTCGCCTGCTGGCTCGACACCTGCCACGACACCCGAGAGGGAGAAGGACATGCCCGCGCTCAAGAGGACGTCGCATTCGCGGTCGGTGTCGCGCGGTAATGCAAAGTATTTTGGGGAGGTTAAGCAGGACCCGCTTGCGTCGCGGACGCCGCCGACGAATGGCGCTGTGAGGGCGTTTGTTGTCAGCCCTGGCGATACGGAGAGGGGGAGGGTGAGCTACGACAGTTTCAAGGCGAATGGCGCGGGCGCTGCGGGCAAAAAGAATGGGAGCGCGTTTACGGGGCTTTGGCAGTACGAGTTGGAGGCCGTGGATGGGGAGGACAGAGGCGGCCGTAGTGGTATGGGTGGGAAGCCCGATGGGAGTGGGTACAATAGCCAGTGGTCATACGGTGGTGGAAGCGCTGCTGGGAGGGGAGCCGGTTATGGAAGGAGCAACGGTGCTGGTGCCGGAGGGCGGGATGATGATGAGGACGGACGACGTCGGCGACCCGGTCCTTCGTCTTTTTCCGACTCTGAGGATTCGGAGAGCTCTCTGTCGGACTCGGATGATGTCGGGGATGAGAACAGGACAGAGGTTACGGACGACGACGTCCCGCTGGCGCAGAGCATCCCCACGGCGCTGATAGCGCAGAAGACGATCAGGCGCCAAGTCAAGGATGAACGGAAGCAGAGCAGGCGGGAACGCTTGGCAGAGAGGCATGCACTGAGGCACGAAAGTAGCTACGAGGCGCCGATGCAACGAATAGTGGATGTCAACCAGCGGCGAGCGTTCCCTGGTGATGACGATGAAATGGAACCCAGAGGACGAGAAGCTGCCAGACCGAGGCGCAATACTACTGTACGTGCCCAAGCTGTCGACCCCTCCACCTTTCCGCCTGTTGCCCCTCCACCTGTCGCTGGCGGTAGCCGCGCTCGCACCAAAACATTACCGGGCTCTACGACAAATCCTTTCTCTGTGGACGAGTTGACGAAGAAGCTGATGACGGTCAAGACTTCGGGTGCTCCTCCTTCATCTCTTACCAGGCCTCCTTCCAGAGACGCTGAGGCCGGCGGTTCTGGCGGGTTCTTCAAGAAGCTCTCGAGACCGGGCTCGAGGGACGGTGAAAACGGCGGGGGCAGCATCTTGTCGCGGATGAGATCCGCGAGGAATCCAAAGGACGTTACTGCTGCCGCGTCCAACGTACCTGCCAGGAGCGGGACTGTTCGCGCCAGCGCTGCGTCCAGGCATCCGAGTGTCGACCGGGAGCAAGAGCAGCATGTCGCCAAGATGCCCAATGAGGAGCGCGGCCGCGCTGCGTCCAGTTCTACTGGGTACAAATCTGGCGCCTCTGTCGTCGAGCGGGCGCGCAGTATGTCGCGTCCGCGTGCCGCGCCGCCTTCTGACCTTCCTCCGCCTCCGCCTGTGCCGCCTGTCCTTCGTCAGAACTTGCAGCTGGTGCAGCAGCGGGTGTTTGTTGGTGACCTGCAGCGTTTCCACACCGTTGAGATCGGGCCGGCCACGGTGGCTGAGGACGTCGTCAAGATGGTGGCGAGTCAAGGCGGGCTTGAGGATCTTGTCGGCAGTGGGGGGTGGATGCTTTGGGAGGTGGCGCAGGACTTTGGCATGGGTGGGTCTTTTTTCGGTGCGCGCTAATCGAGTGCAGCGCTGAGTGCGGGCCGTAGATCGACCAATTCGGGGCTTCGAGCTCCTGCAGGACGTCTTTGCGTCCTGGAACAAGGACAAGATGGTCAACACGCTTATGATCAAAAGAACACTTCTTGAACAGATCCTCAGGCGCTCTGTGAGTGTAACGATCACGCACTTCCTTCCTAGGATCTCAAACTGATAACGCCACGTTCTTTAGGCTCTGCCCTCCGCCTCTCCTATCTGTAGGGGGTATGTCGAGTACGAAGTCAAGCGTGGCAAGTGGAACAAGCGATGGCTGGAGCTCCGCGAGCACAGTCTTTATCTTGCCAAGCGCGACAATGTATGCCCATCGTTGACTATGTGTACGATCTTCATTACTTATTGGGACACAGGGCAAAGACGAGACTTTCCTCTGTTCGCTGTCCAACTTTGACGCATATCATGTCACCAGACTGCACAAAGCTCCCAAGCCGTATACCTTTGCCGTGAAATCTACCGATAACCTATCCTTCTTCGAGAACACTGCGGACTATGTTCATATTTTCTCCGTGCCAGAGAAAGAGGGTCAGATGTGGATGGAGAAGATCCTTCTCGCGAGGGTGAGCAATTCATTTTGTCTAGGTTTAGTGAACCGACCTGATGCCCGTTTCAGTCGTACATGCTGATTCAGGAACGGACCGTCCTCATGGCCAAGTCTGGCGGCCTGAATGGTACTGCTGGCAGCAAGGGCCTCGCTCGTGCGCCTACGCGGAAGCAGCCGCCCCGAGCTAACCAGACCCTCGTTGCTGCTCCTTCACCGGCCGTCTTTGAGCCAGGCTCGCTCTTGGCTAAGCGGTAAATTCGTGTCCCTTTCGTCTACTTTCTTCCTTCTGGTGAAGTTGAACTTTTGTATATGCCTGACGTTGCGTGATCTGGCGCGAAAGGTCATGAATAACTTATTGCATTTGTAGGCCCATCTTTTAGTCCATCTATTCAGTTCTATCATCACATGTCACATATGTCCACTATCCTCACAACATATCCACTTTCGTTCTACGTGTAGGTTGCGTTGTTGTAGGTCGCGTCAGGCGAAATAGCAATACTTATCTGGCACGCCGGTTCTGTAAATGTAAAAGCAGCTGTGCACAAAATATACCGTAGTCGCAAATGATAATATATCTGTCTGATGACGAGTGCAGTATGATCTGTAGAGTCGGAACATACGTATCTCGTCAAGTGGGCAAATCAACATATGTGCGGGTGGCGCAACAAAACTTGCCTCGGATAGTCGGACTCTCCAGATCGCAGCTAGGATGGGCAGGAGCGCCAAACTGCACAAACGGGTGGTATGCTTTCCTCACAAGTAAATGGTATCACACACTTATCACCATTCGCGATAGGACAAGAAAAGGGCCAGACAGGCGAAATCTACTACCTCAAAGCCAGACCCCGCAGCTGTGGCTGCATCTTCAAGCAGGAAGGCAAACCTGAAGGGAAAGACCGGGAAACGCAATAACAACGAGGGTCATGTACTCGGAGGCGCCGACTACGTCGACTTGATGATGGGAGGACGGAGAAGGGCGAGAGCGGAGGCAGCCAAGTTGCCCCAAGATGAGGACTGACGGCCCACGCTATTCAAAGTGTGCAAGTCTCACCACTGTGCGTTAATTATGGTGATTGCTTGTTGATGATGGAGAAACTCATGGTCGTAAAGCGTCGCAGCAGTTTAATGCACTTTTACCCGAACTTGATGCGAGGTGGAGGAACTCCCTATCTCTGTGGGAGTGTCCAGTGAAGATGATACCTCGAGTCATCCTACAGATTCGGAGGGGTCCTCTGTCCTGTTATGGTGACAAGCCGATGTGTGTCCACAGTTGTCACTCTGCGTGTCCACTGCAGGATGGAAGGCAGCTTCGCAGTACATGATGATGGTCCTGTCCGTTTGGAAAGGATCTTTGACAGGACGGCTCGGATTTCTGTTTCGCGTATCGTTGATGGTCTGTTTACACGAGGCGAACCTCACTGAATCACAAGAAGACGTGATTCTCGCCGCTGGATGTCAGAATAATGGCCAGGGTCAAGCCCACTAATCATGCATGTTTCTCACCAACAATCACTGATCTCACAGCGTGGAGCGTGATACTATCATACGTGTAGTTCTTCTCCAGGATCCAGTGTTTCCCCAATTTCTCTGTCAGTAATTCAGTTTCAGGGAAACTTTTGACATAGACCTTTGCAATATGGTATATCCTATCATCTATCCTAAGAGTCCACTAGCAAATTATGAACACAGGGTTCATCGGCATTAATTGAAATACTGAGTTCGGCAACGCTGGGCATAGTTCTTCTCCATCCGTCTTGGACCTGTTTTCACAGTTCTGAATTGATACATACCACAGAAATGTGCCAAAGATTGTATATACCAAGTTCCAAGTTATTCCATTCAATGTTGAATGCACAGGAAGTGACTTTATCTGTAGAGAACATTCATACCCGCAGAGAAGAACTACCCATGTGATAGTAGCCATTCTCTGATTGCTGCGTGATCCACCCTACCAATATTTCATCTAGTCAACTTCCGGTGCAAAGGTCCAAATAAGCATGAACGAAGTGACATTCAACCAATTGAGCATTGACGAGGAACCTCCCTCATCCGTACGCGCGTAAGCACGACCTATATAATACAGTTTGTTACCAAAGCGTATGACTCCAGCCTTATCAAAAGGGATACAGTCCGAAAAGTACAAAAATTCTCCTACAGTGTTGTAATAGCGGCAGATGATAAGTTACAGTCAAATAAGCTCCGACTGGCACCAGCGCAAGAACGACTGAGTTATAGTAATAACTAACCGTGGGATGGCCTGCCAATCGCGCTATAGCGCAGCACCCGTGTAAGACGATGTCCGGCTTCCATCATCCGCTAGCCTCGCCCTGGGAGGCGGAGCTAACGAGCTGATGCGTGTGTAGTCGGACACGGGCGTGTAGGGAACATCCACGCCCGGTTGGTCGTTCGTCGTTGTAACAAAGGAGTACGCCGGTGACTGAGGGACGTTCAATTCCTTCACGTCTTTGCGCGGCGAGTCGAGGTTGAATGCGGGGGGAGGTGTGGAGCGAGACGGCTTGTACGAGGGCGCGGCCTGGACGGCATCTGCAGCCTCTGCCTCGGCTTCTTCCCGCTCCCGCCGCCTGTCCTCCTCGTAGATTGTGGCGCGCGCGAGGATCTGTTCAATGTCGAGCGAGCGCAGAGTCTGCATACTTGGCCGTCGTTTGCTCCGGCCGAGACTTGCTTCACGGCCAAGAGAGCGCAGGCCGGCGGACTGGAGAGCAGGCGAGCGCTGGAAGCTTAACCTGTCATCGTCTATACGCGGATATTGAATGAACTCGGGCGACATGGGCGATTTTGTGAACTTGGCGTTGACATACGCAGGGTTGTGGCGTACGCCTAGCAACGTGGGGGACTTGATCGGAGACATGGGAGCCGGTGGGAGTACCATGAAATCATCTGATACGCCCCTTGGCTTCTCGTCATAGCGAGACTGGCGCTCAGCGTCCATTTGTATCTTGAGAGCCTGCCGCCGTTTCCGCTCGCGCCATATGTACAGACCGAGAAGGATAAGAACACCCCCGACTATGCTACTTGAGACGACAGCGATAGCAACGAGTGCACCGCTGATGGCTAATTAAGTCATTCAGTCTAAAACATTTAATAAATGGCTCTCACCTCGAAATGCCCTTACTAGTGTTCGCAGCCAATGACGATGTAGAGGAATTGGAAAGATGCGCGGAAGAGATCTGCGAGATATTGACGTGGATACAGCTCGCTGTACTCGTGCTGTCTCCAAGGATAGACATGATAGGCGTCGTCTCCCGATGGCCTTGGCCGTCATCAAGGAGAAGTGCGACCTCTAGTCCACGTAACCCCTCCATCACATACGTAGCGGCTCCAGTGGAAGGTGATTCGGATGTTTCGTCCATGAAGAGCGAAAACCCTCGCGGCATGAACCCACGTACTCTCGGCACGCCGACTCCTGCTGCCTGGTCGAATGTGACATTGAACGGTGCACATTGCGCGATAGTGGTGGGGTCGACGTTGAACGAGCGCTGAGTGCTCTCGGATGGGGGAGGAAGACAAGATGAATTTGACGAACTGTCGATAGCGATCACGTCCGATACTAATCCGGTGGGGTAGCCATTTGCATCATCGAGAGACGCTACGAATGTCGCGCCAGCTGGTAGGGGTAAGAAGGTGACTGCGGCGCCGGTGCTGGTGGCAGGGTTCCAAGCATCATTGGGAATGGGGATGGAAATGGGTGTCGAATTAAAAGGAATGATAGTCAGAGTCAAGGGGAGAGCCAAAGGAGCCTTGCCTCCGGAAAAAGTGACAGAGAATGGTCCGCACTGCTGAATGGACGAAAACTCAATTGTGTTGAAGATGGAAACAACGACCTGCGGTGAAAAGGCCAAAATGCCGCATAGCGACAGCACCAGGGCTGTTAGCATGACCTGAAGGCTGAAGAAAACGAAAACCTCAAGTGTGCTGGGACATCCAGACCGGGGACAACCAGGATGTTACGCGTAGTTGTTTCGCTTAACCCAAAGGCCGCCGGCTGGTCGGGAACGTCGTAAACAGTGTTCCAGTGCAAATTCCAGTACTACTCCTTATAACGCCTGCTTATTCGATTTGCAGGAATTCAGAACCCATCATGGGTAAAATAAGACGATCAGGTAATATGCATCAGGATCCTCGGCGCTTCACCAGTACCTGTTCTATTTTCTGAACCCAGACGAACTACACTACCGCCCTCCAGGGCATCTCCGCCCTGACTATACAACCTTTCACAGACATAGGAGAGCAAACTATTCCACCAGATACGGATGTGCAGCGGTGCGCCTGCTTCGTCACGTCAAATCACAGGCCCGTTTCCAAGGCATCGCGCGAGCTGCCAAAAACTAAGCCAGCGTGGGTTCATATTAGGGAAGTTCCGCTGGGTCAGATATGACACCGCAAAAATCTTGAAGGAGAGGAACGTAACCATACTGGAAGCCAGTGGTAGAGGTCAGGGGCGATACCCAGGACAGGGTCTTTGTATTCCAAATTAGCAGGGTCAGCATTCTCACTGCTCAAGCTATGAATGGATTGCAACAAACGAGCGGTCAAAGTTGAATACAACATTTTGTCTTCGAGGCGGAGCAACGTCGACAGACATAGCATCACTCATAACAAACATACCAGATGAAGCGACGGAGCCATTCCAACTCCATCGGAGGTTTTGGTCGACTTCTTGATCTAGACTTCGTTAATTTAGAATACGACCACTGACATCGGGTAACAAAGACATCAGATCTGGAGCTTATTATGATATTGCCTGGGTAACCCAGCAACGACCATAAGACCATTCCACATACAGAGTTTACATTCCAGAAGATAGAGAATCGCTCGTACCGACTCTTAAGAAATCCCAGACCAGATCCAATAGAGGTGATCCCGTCCTTCAAGAAGAGCTTAAGGGTCGCGCCGTGTATCCTTGCACAGGAAGATTCTAGAGATATGGAAGGGCAGTCAGGCGAAATACGTTTGGGAAGGCGCGTTTATAATGTCTATCTTCTCGGGATTAAAAGACGTAATGACAATTGTTGCTTATCCCGTCTACGCTGCCATCAGATTGCAACCTGGGCTCCTATGAGGATGCCACTGACGCAAGTCTGTCTCGTGTCGAACGTAGAAGGACGGCTGCGGCTGGACCAAAACTCGATTTTTGTGAAAGGACTCGAAAATCTCGGCTGCTCGGGACGTTGGAGGAACCGCGACATAGAAGCAGTATTTGAAGAAGCCACAGCTGGTTCAGAATTGGGAGAGACGCGTCATGCGAAACTGCTCGAACAGCAACTTGTTCGAAGCGTCTGATAACCGCGTTGCTTGAGTCCAAAATATGTGGCCCTGGCATAAAGTTTCCACAGGGGTGGAGCACTGACGTTGATAAGTAACGACCTGTACGGTCATCGCGGGGATGAATTCACGGCCGTGCAGTTATCGATCCAACTTCGGCTTGTGTCGTGTCAAACGACAGATAGAGCCGTGAACGAGTGCCCAAAATACTGTCAGAAGCGCGATGACTTACAAACTTCGACCTGCAGATTGAAATTATTGCGTGAACTGGTGGGAGGCTATCCCACATATGTTTATTCTACTGGCCGGGAGTATACTGACGGACTAACGAAATCCTGTTGGAAGGGGTTACGAGAACGGAGGTAGAGATGACGCGTTTGGAAGAGCATAGGCAAAGCTTACGTTGGTATCGCAGCTCGTGATCCATAATACAGGCGGACGGCACGACCAGAACTGAGAAAAGCCGGGAAGAACGGGATGACGTCCAGTCCTTCAAGCAACTCTGAAGTGCTCGTCCAGGTGAATTCCAAGTAAGCAGTTGTCGCCCATAGAGCTAGGGAATCTGATACCATGAACTAGAGTTGCGCATCTCCCAAGTGTTCGTTTGTGTGAACCAGAGTCACAATAATAATAGAGCGTATTTGCAGCCAGGCTCCTATAACCATCCGTCCTCGCGTTCTCGTTCCTCAATCCGAGAACATGTGAGAAAACATATTATATTAGGCAATGACAGGTGATTGACAGGTGTTACATAAGACTACCTACCATAAGAAGAAGGCGAACGTGAGGAAGAGAACGCTGTAGGACGGCTGGCCAAAGTGGTCGCCGGGGATCACCGAATGTGACAGCAAGATCACGACGGCAGCCAGGCCGCTGACTCAGCAGCGGTGGCTGAGGCCTTTCAACACCAATTAGCGAGTGCGCTGAACATTATATGTAATATTATGTTTGGTAAAAAGCAATGTGAAATGTACGTTGTTCAATATATTTAGAATAAATGGGAGTCATAAGTGCATCTGGCTTGAAAAGCACCTCTTATGGGTGTCTGATGAAGTGTTCTGCATGTGACTTAGAAGAATGTTCACAACATTTCAATTAAACCTCTCATACATGTTTTATGTCATCCTGGTTCTAGTCTTGACCATGATTTAAACAGTATTAGCTACACACCCGCCTCTGAGGCGTTGCTGAAAGGCCTCAGCCACCGCTGCTGAGTCAGCGGCCTGGCTGCCGTCGTGATCTTGCTGTCACATTCGGTGATCCCCGGCGACCACTTTGGCCAGCCGTCCTACAGCGTTCTCTTCCTCACGTTCACCTTCTTCTTATGGTAGGTAGTCTTATGTAACACCTGTCAATCACCTGTCATTGCCTAATATAATATGTTTTCTCACATGTTCTCGGATTGAGGAATGAGAACGCGAGGACGGATGGTTATAGGAGCCTGGAGAAAATTGCGCTATGCATTCGGTTTTGGATGTCCACGTGACCAGCATAGCATTGCTGACTAAGCACACTAAAATGAATGCGGGGTGATGGTGCTGATTATAGCTCAAGGTCCGTCCACTCGTCCTTGAAGAGCAACTTGAACTGCATGACTGCCAATGCAAGTTCTACGGAGAGCAACGCTGACATCCAGGGCAGTCAGAACCTTACAAAGTGCAAGACGATGGCTTCAAAGCCCTTCATTGACAACGGAGCGGCACGGGTATTTGCCTGACTCTCAATCGCCCATCACGCCTGAGTTGAAGTTCTTCAACTCGGTGACGGACCATGGAGGGAAAATACCGACCTACAGGGTACTTGACGGGGTAGGTATGCCTATTGATGGGGCTGAAATGCCTGAGGTAGGCTAGCACCCATTCTATTAGTGCTGGAAACCAGACTGAGCGTGGTATAGATCAGTGAGACTTTTGCTAGAAAGATGTGAGTTTTAATGTTCATTTATAATCGTGGTTCTCACTTGAAGCAAGCTACGAGAATATGGTTCTCCTTCCAACTCTTGACACACTTTTATACAATGTACAGCGACAGGGGAAGATCTCGTTCTACGTGAGTGCCAGCATCACTCATGCCACTCCGTTCACTCACACTTGGATTGAGATAGATGACCTCGGTAAGCCACGGAAGTTGTCCTAGCTTAGGTTCTAACCTTACGGAGTATTGTTATCAGTATGGGGAAGAAGCCACGATCATAGGTTCTGCAGCAGCGCTCGCCCCAGATGACGAGTGAGTTGCATCTCCATTCACGAGAGCCGGATAGTGATGGATATCAGAGTACTAGGTTAGTTCAGTTATCCATTGCACCTGAAATTACCGACCTTCTTGTCTCAGGCCAATATCGAGAATCTGGGGTTCTCCTATGGCGTGGCTTTGGATTGGACAATATAGTGGCTCAATGTCTAGGCAATGAAGAGGATACTTCTGGAAAGGGCAAACAAATGCCGGTTGTGAGTTCCTGTGTTTTCTTCACGTCCCTCTTCAATCTGACCTTCTGCCAAGCACTTCGGCTCCCCCCAATTCCACTTCCTCACCATCTCTTCCCCTCTCGCCACCCAAATCCCTCATGCAGCCGGCGTAGCGTACGCCATAACCCGCTCTCCTCGCCGAGGGAAGAACTGCGCCGCCGTCTATTTCGGCGAGGGCGCTGCCTCCGAAGGCGATTTCCATGCCGGGATGCTTTTCGCATCCACGATCCCTTCGCCGACTTTGTTTATCGTCCGGAACAACGGATTTGCAATATCTACACCTGCGGCAGAACAGTATCATGGCGACGGGATTGCGGCACGGGGTCCAGGGTATGGTGTATGGACTGTGAGGGTGGATGGGAATGACGTACTGGCCGTATTAGGTGCTATTAGGGAGGCGAGGAAGAGGTGTATCGAGGAAGGGAGGGGGGTGTTGGTTGAGGCTATGACATATCGGTCAGAAAGTCCTGATTAATTACACTATGTCTCACCTAACGGAGGATATTACAGAGTCGGCCACCACTCCACATCCGACGACTCTTTTGCCTATCGATCTCGCTCCGAAGTCGAGGACAAGAAACGAATCGACAACCCCATCACCCGCTTCCGGTTGTTCATGGAATCCCAAGGGTGGTGGTCCAAAGACGAAGAAGACGCCCTCAGAGCTCGACTGAAGAAGGATGTGATGCAGGCGTTCAAGCGCGCCGAGGGCATGCAGAAGCCAGAATTGCAAGAGATGTTTACGGATGTGTATGGGGGAGAAGAGCCGTGGAATATTGTAAGCATAATCGTTCGGGAATTTGTTTGTTGTGCTGATGCATTTGGAATACAGAGAGAACAGAGAGAGGAGTTGGCTGGGTTGTTGAAGAAGTATGGGAATGACTGGGAGCCGTGGAAGAGTGAATTAGAGCGATTCAAGGGGAAGGGTCAGGAATGGTTGAAGAAGTAGCAATGAACTGATCAGCCGAGTGTAGAAAGTGTATCTTTATCTATTATGTGTATTCCTACATAATGGCGAAGCAATGCTATGAGCGCTACTCGTACAGAGATATTTGCAACAAACAAGCATAGATAGGTCCTTCGCGCCGGTAAGTTCACCCGTCAAATACTCTCCGCCTTACTCCGCCTTGGTCTTACAAACTACTTTGTGGTTCGGCCACGCCTCCTTCTGACATTCAGGACTACATGTACATTATCTGACCAACTTACCCCTGCCACACATAGGCATACCGTGCTTCTTCTCGCGGCACGCACACTGTCTGGCGTTCTTTTCATTCCTATACAGAAGCGCCTTCATCTCAGGGCGGTGCTCTTATCTTCCTATTACTGAGTTCATCACGGTGGATGGAGGGCACTTCTTCGAGGACTGCGATCAGCGAGTATGGCTGGGGTATGGGGTACGGCAAAGATATGCAATTTTGGCTGTGCACCAACTCGGTGGACGGTGAAAAGTATGGGGTATAGGTCATTAGAGCTATGAGAGTCAGACTCAACTGTACTGCTTGCTCCGACAGACATGCGACAATATCTCAGATCTCACAGTTTGACACCATGCCTGGCCGTCGTCTGCGCTGCTAGACTGGCTCTCACATGATGACATCCAATGCGTATTATTATCGTAGTCTTTACGGAGTCCATATCACCGGACTGGGCGCTTGATATTCTGGAATTGCGAGACATATCAAGAGAAAATCAGTTCGACCACAGGGTCTGCGAATGTGGTGGATAAATGAACGCGATAATGCACGCAATGTCGAGCAATTCCCATGTCATGTAGAGCCTTTGATGGGTCGGTAACGGATGGACGGAAGTGAAATTTCTTCTTGATACATGTACATCTGTATATTCCTACACTTTTACACTTTCATATTTTCTTGATTCCGTGGATCGTTCCAATGCCAAAGCCAGATCATACCCTGCACGGGTTTACCGCGACAAACCCGCCATCAACGACGATCTCCTGGCCATTCGTATAACATAACACCCAACAGGGGAGGCGAGGTAAATCGCAGTCCCAGTCATCTCTTGAGCCCTACAAGCACCGACCACAACAACATAGTGCTTGGTCACTCCAGCAGCGCAGGACGGCTCTAAACTTACGTCCAACCGCGCTTGAGTGGAACCGGCGTTATTCCCCGTACGATCTTCTCCGTCTGCTCCTCGTTCTCAATGTTAGGAAAGCTCATCTCAGCCGCGAACACCCCAGGAGCGATCGAATTGACACGCACGTCGAAGCCCTTCAGCGCGAACTCGGTCGCCATCATCTTCGTCAGGTGCAACGTCGCGGCTTTCGAGCAAAACTGCACCGGTCCCAAATATTTCGATTAAAATCTTGAACCCGATTTTAGAGCAGAAGGAGACGCACGTGGGTGTGCGCGAGCTTCGATACAGCGCAAATACTTGTAATGTTGATCACACTCGACGTGTACCGCACGCGGTCCTTGCTGCTTTTGTCCAAGAGACCGAGAAAGGCCGAGGTGGTGAAGAAGATCGCGAAGGTATTGATGGCGTACAGATCCTTCCAAGCTTCCATGGACTCGTTGGCAAACAGGGCGAGCCTGAATGTATCGGCGTCCTTGCGTTCCGGCTCCGTCGTCCGGTGATATACACCTTCGCACCGTTCGCCGCGAACCCCTGCGCTATCATCAGTCCGATGCCCGCACCTCCGACTGTCACGAGCGCAACGCGTCCCGTCAGATCATAAATATGCTCGAACTTGAGCGACTCGGACGACACGTTTTGCATGTGAGGCGATAGGAAAGACGACCCGTTGTAGACTTAGATTAGTCATGGCGAGACGAGCGTAAAGATACCTTGGGACTAAGATAGTCGACGTCGATGGCCGTTGAGATCACGTGAGTGTGACTTGTAACAGCCATAACGCCAATTTTCTGGCGCCCAGGTCATGTGGCTACAACTGCCTTCTGAGTCCAAGACTATATTTGGAGCTGATAAGTCCGTCCACCATATACTACAGCACAAAGCTCGAGCCTTTCGTGCATCGCACCGAGCTTGTTTGTCAATATGCCCGGGATACAGCGTACAGCGATACTGGATACGCTGCCCAGCAGACCCGGCGTTGGGTAGGATGCGCTGCGCAGAGTTCATTAAACTCGTCTAAATTCTTGCTCTAAACTTGCCGCCCGCCTCGCCGTGACTAATCTGAGAAGACCACGGCTCGTCTTTCCTATCGCCTTCACACACAAACCATGTCGTCCCAGTCGCTCAAGTTCGAACAGATTTATGACCTGACGGGGCGCATCGCACTCGTGACGGGAGGAGGCACGGGCATCGGACTGATGATTGCACAGGGGTTCGCTGCGAACGGCGCGAAAGTGTATATCACTGGACGACGGAGGGAGGTGCTGGACAAGGTCGTGAGTGAGTGGAAGGGTTCTGGGTCACTGGTCCCGTGAGTTTCCAGTGCGAGTGGTGGAATCGTATTTGATCGAGCTTTGTAGATTGGTCATGGATGCTACAGACAAGGAGAGCATCATGAAAGCACGGAAGGAAGTCGAGGGTCAAGATGGCAGGCTACATATCCTTGTGAACAAGTAAATCATACTCTTTTTCACCCACTTCACCTCACTAACCGCCCTTCTACAGTGCTGGCCAAACAGGTCCCCGCTCCGGTTTCATGAATGACCCCAATGCCCCCGAGCGCAAGGACGCCGACACATTCGGCCTCGCCCTGTTTGCCAATGAATCTATGGAAGCTTGGAAGGATTTGTACGCCGTCAACACCTTCTCGATCTTCTTCACCACCTCCGCCTTTCTTGGTCTCTTGGACAAAGGCAGCAAAGAACGCACGCGGTACACGTCGACCGTGATTAACATTACGAGTATCAGTGGGGTGACGAAGCTCGCGCAGAACCACGTGCGTATATCCCCGCTTTCAACCCGAATCCAAGATGTTGATCGGAATGGGATCGGTGCAGTTCTGCTACAACAGCTCGAAAGCGGCTGCGTCGCACCTGACGAAGATGATGGCGACCGAGTTCGCGCTGAAAGGTTTCGACGTCCGCGTCAATTCGATTGCCCCTGGGGTGTACGCGTCTGAGATGACGTTTCTCGACATTGAGGGCGAGGAGCAGACGAACAGGGTTGGACAGTCGCTGGTGTCAGTTCCTCTCAAGCGTGCGGGGACGTAAGTTGCTATGAGCTGCTGGAGTGACCAGGAACTGATATTGCTATGGTTGATGCTCGTAGGGCCCAAGAGATGGCTGGGACTGCGATTTACCTGGCCTCTCCTGCTGGGTGTTATACAAATGGTCAGGAGATCATCATTGATGGCGGGTATCTTGCGGTGAACCCGTCAACGGCATGATTCAGCTTTTGCATTAGGACGATCCGACTACACGCAGGCAAATAGAAATACTATCGGAGTGTAGCAATATATAGATGTGCATGTATCGAGAAATTTCAGGTCTATCCATACCCTCAGTAACTGCTTTCCCACACGATTGCATTCGTCTCGAAGCAGCGCTTCCGCTTTAGATTTCGTGTTCGCTCAGACCGTCATGACGAGAGACGTTACCTATTCATTGTCAATTAATGTCGCAGAAACAACATAATTTCCCTCAAATTCCGCAGATGTGTGTGGCATAGCTTTACTAGCGACCACCACTATGCCTCGCGATCTGCCGGGATTGTATTTCGACAAGGAGAAAAACCGTTACTTTCCACTGTCATCCAAACCAAAGGAGAGGCTCAAATCCCCATCCAATGCAGCAGACGAAGACGAGGCGAGAAGCAGAAAGAGGAAGCGAGGACCTTGGGCTGTAAACAGTGAATTGCGTTCAGGTCCCTCATATGCCCGCAGGCAACGTCTGGCGCAGTAAGTAACGGAAACTGTCCATATCTCCACTGAGTTTGTCAGTCTAAGGTGTACTTGTCCTCGGCAGTGAGTTCTTGTCCGAACAAGTTGCGTCAACCTCCCGCGTCCACCCTATATTTCTCCCAGGCAACATCTCTTCATTCTGCGTGAGCAATTTCAAGTACTTGCATTCGAGTCGCTTTCTGATGTTAGACTTGACAGGTCGGGCGTATAGAAGATCGCCTGCGCTGCGTCATCGGCGACAACAACGGCTGGCTGTACCAGGTGTTCAGCCTTGGTAAGGGACACGCTGATCCCTGGGACGAGTTGGGTTATCTGCCTGAAACCTTCGAAGAGATTAGGGATCGTCGCATAACCTGGAGGTGGGATATCAACCTCAGTTCCGAGGTCAGGGTCCTGATAGTATCCTTCCTGTAGATCGCAGTCTCACCCTTGTATATCTCATTCAGATTAGCTCCATACATTTGGACGGATCACGATCTGTGTCCGTAATGGCTCAAGTCATTCTGAACTGCAATTCGGCTGAACTCACAGCACTGCAGGGCTACCTCATTCGGTCCAACGCCCAAGGTTCTAGTCCAAGACCTGTTGAGTCGTGTCCTTTCTTCCATTAAATGTCAACTATCTGACAGTAACCTTTAGAGTAACAAATCCAGATCGCTCCTTCGTACTAAATTTCGGAAAAGTAGCGGATATCTGGACATCATATCTTGACGGCCGAAGCCTTGTCTTGGGTAAGTATAAGATATTCTAGCGCCTTGTATTGAGCACCCTGCTAAACACTCCTCTTGCCAGGCGCCCGCAAGAAAGCCGTCTACATTCCTGACCTTGAAATAACGCGCACCATCTACCTCGATAATAACTCGGACGTTTTCGCAGTCTACAAGGATAAGGTGGCAACCCACGTACACGCATTGACCGTGCTGCGTACTGATGGAGCTCACGCAGGATTTAATATACGCTGGTGCACGCAATGGTTCATTAAACCGTTTTGACACTCGCATGCACAACCAAAGTCAGCACGGCCAGGACATCCTGAATGGTAGGTATGCAGAAAAGAGAAGTTCAGTGACACATATAGGGCTGGTGAAGAACGAGTGGCAGCTAGTCGTCAATGGAATAAACGGCGACGTAAGTATCTGGCAGATCTTCTCACATATAGTGCGCTCCTCACTGTGTTGCATATAGCTGGAGATGTTTGACCTGCGGTTCTCCGGTAAAGGCACTCCGGTAATGTCATTTCTTGGACATATCAACACCTATACGCGTGAACTGGTAAATATTGGCCCCTCATCGTCGCTGCTCTAAGCTAATTCCAGCTATGTACGTCAGGGCTTCGCCATTGACGCTGACAATGACCTGCTCTACGCTGCGGGTCAAGACGCCCGTATCCGCGGGTGGTCGATGCGCACTGGCGAGCTTTTGCATCCACCGAGCCCGGAAAGCCTCGTCGGCATAACTAATCCGTTTGGCGCAGTGTTTGAGAGGCCTGTGCGAACACTACAACTTACTCAGTCTGATGAAGAGGTAATACTGTGGGCTAATACTAGCCAACAACTATGCGTGTATCCTCTAGGTCACAGAGCGCGAGGCATTTCTTGAAATTCTCCGTCCGTCGTGATTGTAGTGTATGATGCGTAGAATAGTACGTATACATGGATTTTTGGCATCTCGTGTGTTGCAACCATAAGGTCTATATTTAGAATCTTGTGTACCGTCGCAGTCTGAGTGATGCCTGGACTAGCATCGACGTCTTCCAACATGTAGGCAGTGCTGCCCCGCGAGCGCTTTATTCTTGCTACATCTGCCGCTACCGTTGCTCCTTTAGCCTGAGCTCTTGACGCCATGTCAGGCGCGGTTGGTGTTTTGCTCATGTCTCTCGCGCTGGGCGCGGCCTCCTTCGGTATAGGCGTGCTTCCTTTGTCTTTGAATTTTACGGGTACGTGGTCGAGTCGAAACTGGATGCTTATGATTCAGCTAGCTGACGATAAAGGAGACTAGGCCCTGGTCTCGCGGGTTTATCTGCTGTTGGGACTGGCTTGCTACTGGGTGCAGCTTTAGGGATTATCATTCCCGAGTATGTTGTCCTTGGATTTCCCTCATTTATATCTAACTTGGTCCAAATCGCTATGCGTTCATCAGAGGCGTAGAAACTACTGCAGCGGCATATGCTGGGAATGAATTCCCTACGTCCAAGATTGCTTTGTCTCTCCTTGTGGGGTTTATCTTGATGCTAGTCGTGGAACAATCGATAGCCTCACATGCCCAAGGACCCTCCAACGCTCTAGGAGCCAAGATAATTCAAAGTCGTTCTGACGTACAATTTGATGCAGACGTGGACGATATTGAGCTCGGAGCCAGTCCTCGTGCAGCCGAATTCTCTCCGGCCGATCGCCCGCGTTCAATAATCAGCCGCGAGGGTAGAAAGGAAGCTGTTCCACTGACTGTGGGCCTCTTCATCCACGGCCTGGCTGATGGGCTCGCTTTGGGAGTGTCAGCCTTGTCAGACTCGCAAGCCGAACATACATCGGAGTTGTCACTCGTGGTCTTCGTGGCTATCCTGATCCATAAAGGTAGGAGTAAAGAATATGGCGAGAGAGTCGCCGTCCTAACTCTTCGTCTTTACAGCTCCTACGACTATTGCTTTCACTACGTCGCTTTTGTCTACTCCTCTGCCTAGGTCGGAGATTAAGAAATATATCGCCGTATTCGCCTCGTCCACGCCCCTGGGTGCGCTAGCATCCTATGCACTGTTTTACATCCTCGGCGCCGGGACCGCAGGCGATATGAGCGGCCTAGCCTTGCTTGTCTCCGTAAGTTCTGTGATCTTCCTTTTTTCCTCCGTCTACTGACAGGGTTGCGGCAGGGTGGGAGCTTTATGTATGTCGCAACGGTACTCCAGCCAGTCTCCGATCACTCCGAAGGGGCATCTCTGGAACTTCGAAAGAGCACTCGGACACTGCTTATTGTACTGGGCATGGTGGTACCTTTCTTGATTACTGTTCTCGTAGGACATGGTCATGAAGCCGATAGTCAGAGGACCCCTTCATAATGTTGTATACACTCGTGTGGGCTGCACCTTGTATAACTATGCGCGTTGATGCCTGTCAAGGATGGATCGAAGTGTATTCCAAATTTCCGTACGGATGAGAAAATGTAACCTTTGGGAAGTCTGCTTCAACCCATTTCGTCCTCACTATTCCTGCACAATATAAAAGCTAAACGGACCCAATGCGGTTGAATGACATCGTGGAGCTTACCGCGCAGGGCTATATAGGACTCGCCGGGCTTGATGAAAGTGGTGTCTTGCCGAAATAAACATGAGGGTGAGCGTGATTCACTGCAGTCGGACCCGTTGTCGCGGTCTGGTATGGATCGCTGCCCGGCGCAGAGTCAGAAAATGCCTTCAATCCTGCGATGACATCTAGTGTCTGACCAGCTCCTTCATATTCGACCGCAAAGCTTCGTGCGCTTCTGGTAGTCGTGGTCTGTCTATCTTGAGAAGCGTCCGACCATCACTGCGCCAACTCTCCGTTGAGTCTAACCAGCATCTGCCAAAATCGCTCTTGAACTCTGCTCTGGATCTCTCGTTATGTCAAAAGTCCTGGATTACCGAGAAGAAGAGTCATCTGGATCAGAAGAAACCGCCGGAAATGCGACAACACGGCCTTTAAAGCGCGCACGCCACTCTTCGCCCAGACAAAACTCATCGAAGAACTCGAATGGCAGTAACGAATACATGTCTGCAGCTGCGTCGAACTTGCCCCCACTGTCGCTCTCTATCCTTGGAGTTGAGCCTCTCGATGAGTTCATACGCGAAGTAGCAGACTTCGTCCACCATATGATCAGCACGAGACCAGAACAGCTTGGAGGGAACGTCGAGCTGGAGGCAAGGATTGGGGTAATAAAGGACAAACATTCAGGACAGAGATCGCAGTTACCTGTCCTTGTTGAGACTAGTACGTATCAATATCCCTGCTCTTTGTTTGGTTTTTGACTGGAGGGGCGTAGTCCTGAATCCTGAATATGCGGATGTGCGGTTTGAATCGAATATGTCTATAGTGAGCCTCCTCCAGACCTTTTCATACGACCCTCCCTCCCTGATCTGCACAAGGCACAACATAGGCACTATAATACACTGCTCAATAACCTCATGACATCGTCTTTACAACCTGGTCACCTATCCACACCCCTCCAATACACCCACCAGTACCTGGTTGACAACTTTTACGCCTCGGACAACCCTAGAGATCGGGAGAGGATAAGAGTAACCCGAGACGAAAAGAGTGGTGCTGTTATTGAATGCATGAAGAAGATGCGACTTGCCGACCTCAATGTTTATAGTCCCAAACGCGGCGCAGACTGGCGAATATCTGTCAGTCTCGAAATTCCAGGTGAGAATATTCGTCTCGATACCCTACTTTATGCCCTAATTGTTTTATCAAGTTCCACCACCGTCGGGTCCGCCCACACATACGCGAAGGAAAGACCGTTTGCGTTATACCCATGAAGAGTTCGTCATAGATCTGACACAAGTAACATCGACGACAGGCCCGAGTGCCCCAGTAAGTCTCTGTACTATATTGCGACATATTTCTAGCTAAGTGTGATCGTCTCCACCCAGCCCGAAGTTCTTCACGAATTGGAACTCGAAGTGGCCCGGCCAGAGCTGCTACTCGTCGCAGCCGCTAAGCGTAGCGATCCGAACGTATCAGAGCATGAACGCTCCGCCTTTGATGAGCTCATCCGGGCCTTCGTCAATAACGCCAGAATCCTGGTCCGAAACTCGGGCGACAGCGGCTGGCACTAATTCCCCCCCTCCCTCGGACTCCATGATTCCTCTGTGATGTATCACTAGCACTCTTGCTTTGTTGTCCCGTTGGTAGAAGCATACCTTATTGCGCCTGTCATATGTATAGTAAGTTGCATATGTCCTTCATGAAAAGCTGAATGTCTTCTTGTATGTCTCCGTATGCAGCTTCAGTCGTATACCCTTTGCATCACATCCCGCATGATCAACCTGTTGTCTGCCATCAAGGGTCCTGCGAATCAGCTGGTTGGATCATTCGTGCGGCTCCTGGCTGTGGCCCGGTTGATACGTTCGTGCTGTCAGTCTAGCAACAGTATCGGTGCAGCCTTAATCGGCGCATTGACGCCGCTGCCGGTGAACGTACCGCCGGGCTTGTCCTCTCTTCATGTCGAGACTGCAGGCCTGCGGCGTGCAGGACGTCCACTCTGGCTGGAGCTTGGGAGCAAGATTCGTGTTCATGTCGTACATTGGTCCACATAGGGTACATTACCGGGGGATATCATACTGTAACCCTAACAATAGTAGAAATGCACATTGGAAAAGGATCCGCAAACTTGCAAGTCGATGGAAGAAAAAAGAATAATTATGACCAGCATAAGATCATAAACCAACGACCTCAACCAAATCACCGTCCTCCAGATCTGCTTCTGAGATGGGAGAGGAGAGTGCCATCTTTTCACCGTCTACCATTAGACTCGGACCATCACTCCCGTTCTTCTTTCTACCCTTCGTACTCTTGCCTTCTGTATACTTATCACTGAGTCCAGCGGACTTCAAGAACGCCTTCACGATCGCAGCACAGGTCGTGGTGGGTCTCACGGTAAGCGTGATGTCCTTGGGCGTGACAGCAGAACGGAGAACAAGTTTGAATTTTTCTTCGCCTTCCGTCTGCGATTCAGCGCCCGAGTCGGACTCCGCGTCAGATCCCAATTGAGCGGTCTGGGAGCGTGCACGCGATAGCCAGTGATCCTCGTCCCCGGTGGGGGTTGGAACGGACTGGTGACGATGGGTTCTTGTGTATTCGTAGGTCGTCTTATCACAGGCAACTAGGGAAGCAATGTCAGCCGAGTATCAGGAGACTGCGAATGGTGCCTGACGAACCTAACTCTCCTTCAGCCCAGATACCGATTATATGCGGTGTGGACACCGAGAATAGACGACTGCCATTGTGCGTGACGATCAGGTTCTCTTTCAAAATCCCTGCCTCGTCCGCGGTTTCTTCAAACAGGGTTTTGAACGTATCATGCTATATTAGGGTCGATAAACGAGGGTTGACGTCATTAAAGTCCTATGCCTACGCGTTTAACCTTGAACTTCCACACTTGAGATCGTCCGGACTCGTCTTCTGGGTGGGGTTGCCATTTAACTGAGATGATGACATCTTCCGGACCCCCAGCAAGCTCAGGATCAGTCGAGGAGTCGCTGATGAAGGACCCAGTTTGACTTTGGACCTGCTTGGCTATCAACAGAAGTTCTGGGTTGAGAATGATTGTTGCAGTGGAATCGCCCTCATCTTCGAATGGCGGCGGTGACTCAGGCCGGGGATCATCGATCTCAAGTGCTTGTCTGAGTGCAATAAATGGTAACGATTACATGGCGATAGATGTTGAAGGATGACATACCGCACCAGGTCCCTAGCGTTCTGTATTTGATGGACGGACAACGCCGGAGGCGGCGTTATGGACCTGGACCGACTACAATGTCGCTTCTGGCGTTTGTGGGCCTCAAAGCGCCTTCCAGGCGTTATGTTGTTGATACTCTGCAGAGCATCTTCTCCGTCGTCATCATCTGAAGATAGCAAATTGATCATCTTTTTCCGTGTCCAGTTGGGCAGTGGCTTGTCATTATTCTTGGTTTTCTTCTTTCTCGGCCGAGGCGACTGGTCTGCTGCGTCCCAGTCCTCCGTTTCCACCCCAGAGCTCTGCTCATCCGTTGTGGGAGTACCTTGCCTTTCCTTCTCTGATCCCCGAAAGGTCAATATCCTACTAATGACATTGTTACCGAATAAGGTATGTTCTACCTTTCACGAGCTGCTCTAATTTCTTCCAACCACCTTGGGTGCGATTCTTCATGAAGAGTGCGTCTTCATCGTACACATTAACAGTTGCTATCTTAGATCGCGGGTTCGCATCGCTGGCCGTTGAGCTGGATGGGTCTGTGTTCAAGCTTCTGGACGCGACGCGGGCGCGCGGACGAGGACGCGGGCGAGCCGACATGAGAGCAAGGGGAAAAGCCGAATGCGTGGGAATTCTTCAACGCGTCGGTGGCGAGCGTCGGAACATGAATAGACTTCAAATCGATCTCATACCTATTTCTTTACATTAACAATGGCAGACAATCCGATAGTCTTCAAGCGGACGAAGTCGAAACATGTACAAAGAACTAGAGAAACCCCAGCGGAAGGAAACAACAGTTCGACAGAGGCGCTGGCTGATGTTGAAGACTCCCCGAGTACGCTTGCAACAAAACTTAAGAAGAAAGCTCGAGCGAAGCCGAAATCGCGACTCAGCTTTGGTGGGGGCGATGAGGTGTGTTTAAACCCATTTGTATTCTAGCTTGGCAGCTGATTGTCCTAACTCATCCAGGCCGAGGAGGGTGAGGTATTCCAGATCAAGAAGTCGAATTTGAGTAGAAAGATATCGTTAGGCAATGCTCCTGGTTCTCCTAGGTGGGTGACACTCAGAGCTCTCTTCTGGAATCTGACCGTCTCTCAGGATTTCGTCAGCCGAGAGCTCGCCCAGACCGAATAGCGGCCCTGTTTACGATGCGGCATATCTCTCGCAGTTGAAAGCGAGCACGCCTTCATCCCGGCCGAAACTTCCTGATGAAGAGTCGTTTAACATGTCCATGAGCATGGACGGTGATACTTCGATGGTTCTGGCTGACGTATCTGGTAAACTAATGGCATGCTTTCTACTCCATTAATGTACTCATGTCTCGTTATTGACCTCGTTATTGTAGTCGATCCCGACACTGTCATACCTTCAGCTTCATCCATCCAAGCAGCAAAAGAGAAGCGTGAACGTCTCCGAACAACAGCTCCGACAGCGGAGGACTTCATATCGCTATCCCTAACAAAACGAGATGATGGATATCAGCGTCCGCATCCAGAGAGCCGACTCATGCGCGAAGACGATGAGCTAGGCGAAGCTGAAGAAGGTGATAGCAATCCTGATCGCACTGCTGTCTACAAACGACTGAGAGTTCTGCAGAATTCGCGGAATACACCAGTGCGCAAGAACGTATTGCTCTGGGTAAGAAGGCTAAGAAAGTTGAGGCGACCAAGCGAAGAGAAGAAATGCAAGAATTGATTGCTGACGCGTGCGTGTCTCTAGCAGGTTACATCGTTAGGCCTTCTAATCATGGTTGCTTGTAGGGAAGAAGTTGACGAAGAGACAGTGGAATGGGAACAGGAGCAACTTCGCCGTGGTGGCCACCTACAGGAGCTACTGGAACCCGTCAAGGAAGTTTACAAGCCTGCGCCAAGTACGTAATTAGCGTTGTACCTGATTTTCTTTCTTAACACGATAATTCATAGTCCCGTCCGAAATGCCGATACCGACTTTAACTGCGGCCATAGGACGACTGACGCAATCTCTAACAGCCTTGACTACGTCGCATACTCAAAATACTACGTCTATTGAATCACTAGCAGAGGAGCGTATCCAATTAGAGGCACGGGAGAAAGAAATGCGTGAAATGATCGTGAAAGCAGAGGCCAAACGTAGCTGGTTCGCGGCTTTCAGGGAATGGGTCGAGAGTGTTGCGACTTTCCTGGACGAGAAGGTACTCGTATCTAAATTCATAGTTTATGAGAGCTGATGATGACCTGAATAGTATCCTGAGCTGGAGAGACTAGAAGATGAGCATGTGTCACTGCTGAAGGAGCGTCGTGATATGATCTCAAAGAGGCGTCGTGATGACGATGCGGACGACCTCTCTCTCTTCCTTGGCGTACCGCCGGTTGTCTCGACAGTGGGCGTAGATGAATTGCGCCGCGTAGTAGACCCACTCAGCTCTGCTAGTAGGAAAGATCGACGCTCGGCCCGGCTAGCCCGACGGACCCAGCGCCAGCAGAGGAACACATCCGACGAGGAAGGATACTCCACCGACTCCTCGCTGGAGCCCGCCGACGCTACCGATTATGAAACTGCGATAGGAGATCTGGAAGGAAAGGCGCGCAACGTATTGGCTGACGTTCGCGCCAATGATTTCAGAGATCCCGGCCTGGGCCTCGGAAAGTGGTTTGGTGAATGGCGCGGAAGGTTTGAAGACACGTATACGGGTGCCTGGGGAGGCTTGGGAATGGTTGGCGCATGGGAGTTCTGGGTACGGCTGGAGTTGTTGGGCTGGGATCCACTACAGGTGCGTGGCAATCTCAGGAGAAGAAAAAAATAGTAGATGAGGACATCTCTTGCTCTATGTAGGATCGTAGAAGTTTGGACAGTTTTGACTGGTACACGTCGCTGTACCAGTATTCGCGGCCACTCATTGAAGATGAAGAACAAGCCTTAGGTCCGGATGGAGATCTAGTCTCGGCGATGATATCCACAGCAGTACTCCCACGACTCGCCAAGATGGTTGCTGGAGGTGCTTTTGATCCCTACTCGGCGAAACATGTACGGAGGATCGTAGACCTTGCAGAGGAGGTCGAGGCATCGATTGAACCCGATAATCTCAAATTTCAGGTCAGTCTCTGTGTGCGTCGTTTCCATTGGTAGCTGAGGTCCTGCCAGACTCTCTTGAAAGCAGTCTTTGAACTGTTCTCGGGCGCTGTCGAAAATATGGAGGCCTTGTTATTACCTTATCTGTCCGTAAACACTCCTCGTTTCGACCCCGAAGCAGTTCCTGCTCGAAGACGCATTCTGGCAAGACAGATGAAACTTCTCAACAATATTCTGAGTTGGAGAAAGTACACATCGGAGAGATTTAGTATTGGTGAGTTGGGAACTCGGCTTGTCCGAGATTCTATACTGCCTATTGCCGAAAGTGGCTGGGAGGTCGGTGGGGAAGAGACTGCAAGGAGGGTAAGCTTGACAGTTGTCGCTGAATAACACGCGCTGACTCTCTTCTTAGATCGCTGCTATTATGCCGAACAAGCTTCAGCCAGCATCGCTCCAAGCACGCTTGGCTCATTCCTAGATCACAGATTGTCTGTTGTACATATGGTGGACACAGTATAACACGAAGAGCGACTCTGGCATCCGCAAGGGATGGACATAATGCGATTCCATCCGGGGGCCAGCACTGCATGTGCCATTGGTGGTGGCGAGGCAGCTCTGTAGGCCCTAGTCGACCTCAGCACCACACGATGGCTCCCGGAAGAACAACTTCGGAGCCTAAATGACCCGCTTGCAACGTCTTGTGATTTTCTATGCATTGCGTGGCTCGTTCCGCTGTCGAACATTTCAACGCTCGAATGTGAGTATCATGTTAGGTTGTTATTGCTATATTGCTGTTGCTCTTGTATCTTAGCATCGTGTTTACAATGGAACTAGTTTTCATTCTTTGTGCTGCGTCTCAGTCGTCCAGGGCCACGCATGCGTGTGGCGCAAATTATAACCTTTACTACTAGGCTTAAAACGTGTAGTCTCGTCCTCTTTCATTACGTCGACTTTGGCCCACTCTCCCGAACCTTCCCTTTGTCCACGGATGCGACACTGCATTTCATCTCTTAGATTCCTAATTTAACCCTCGCCGATCATGAAGTTTCCCGCATGGCGTTGCCAACCCGAATATTAATTTCGACGATCTGTCGTTCAGACTCTGACATGTCTCGCGATCCAACGATTCTGACCGCCCCATCCGAGTGCGACACATCCGTCTATCGTCAGTCAGCCGCAGCTTTGGCAGGATATTAGGATGAGGCCAGCATTCACTCTGCTGGATCTACACTGTCCGCTACGTCTGAGAGATCATTCTCTGTGTCTGGAACATGTCCCCATCTGAGCATCGTCCTTCCATAGACTCGGCAGCGACCGCTGCACCCAGTCACTCTAGCGGTGATGCAGCGGACGGGAGGCGACAAAAGTCTGGTGGTGGCCGGGCGAAGGAAAAGCGACGAAAATTGCAAGTTGATCCTCTGAACCCGAGCCAGCCCAAACCCCCGCCTGTGCCTCCGGTCCAAGGCAATCCTGTACCAGGGCGTGAGCTCGACGTTCCGGGGGAGGTGACACGATACCCGAATACATGGGCAAAGATACGGTGCGGTCTTTGTCGCTACGAGTACTGTTGTCATATGCTGATACTCATCATGGATGTGCAGGAACTTCATCCGCGAGCCTGTTGCGGAGTTTTTGGGCACAATGTTGCTCTGCATATTTGGCAACGGTGTCAACTGCCAGGTGGTGTTGTCCACCAACAGGGACATCTCGCCAATGTCGAAAGGGGTAAGTGGACAACAGATTCTTTGATACTGTATGTCATATTCTTTGCAGGATTATCTGTCCATAAGCTTCGGGTGGGCTATTGGTATGTTATGTCCATATCTCAGATGTATTTATGCGTGACTGACGACCATGTATATAGGCCTTGCTATAGCGGTCT
Organism: Neolentinus lepideus HHB14362 ss-1; assembly: GCA_001632425.1. Lineage (NCBI taxonomy): Eukaryota > Fungi > Basidiomycota > Agaricomycetes > Gloeophyllales > Gloeophyllaceae > Neolentinus > Neolentinus lepideus. The sequence goes on along the minus strand of KV425562.1, from coordinate 245,463 downwards.
GGATATCTGGCGGTGTCTCTGGCGGACATGTCAATCCCGCCGTGAGTCTTTTCATCGCCACGATCATTCTGTGTATGCGTAGCATTTAAACGCCGTTCGCAGGTCACCCTCGCGTTGGCGGTGCTTCGCCGGTTCCCTTGGAAGAAGGTCCCTATTTATATGCTCGCGCAGCTGCTGGGCTCCTTGTGTGGCGCTGGCATTGCCTATGCGAACTACTACCATGCGATCGACATCTACGAGGGCGGTGCGAGAACTGTCCCCGGCACGGCTGTCCTCTTCAGCTCTTACCCCGTGAGTGTTTCGCTTTCTGACCGCACATCAATTAGCATGCTCATATCCTACTTACCTGCAGCTGGACTATCTGACAAATGCTTCGGCTTTCTTCTCTGAGGTGCGCGGCTTTCTCTGCACGTTTCGTGCCGTACAGGTTAACACGAGTGTAGTTTCTTGGCACTGCAATCCTGGTACTTGTAGTGTTCATGCTGATGGACGCGAGCAATGGTGCTCCGCCCACTGGTCTGGTCCCTCTCGCGTTGTTCGTCACTCTCCTAGGTATTTCTGCCTCGTTGGGCATGGAAACAGGTAAATAGTTATTTCAGAATGATTAAGTATTCCGTTGCTCCCCTCACTAATAATGTTCTACGCACAGGTTTCTCAATCAACCCCGCGCGGGACCTCGGACCCCGCATCTTCACTGCAATGGTTGGGTACGGAAAAGATGGTGGGTGTCACTTGCTATACATGCGCAGTAGATTTTTTCGGCTGACGATGCTATGCCAGTCTTCACATTCAAGCAGTAAGTTGTTCCGGCCACTCACTCTATCCCCACTGACACTCGGCAGCGAGTGGTGGATCTGGGGCCCCGTAGCCGGTGCGTTTGCAGGCGGGCTTTCCGGCGCGCTCGTCTACGACGTGTTCATCTTCAGGGGTGCCGAGAGCATCATCAACACACCGTAAGTCGTTTATATTGATTACCGTATTCATTTACGTCCCGCGCCTGATCCTTTCACTAGAGACGCGGCCGCCAGGAAACGTGGTGCGCATGCGAGGCACGAGCAACGACCGAACCCTGCTGGTGTCGAGATTGTTTGATCGTTGGGCCTGGTATTTCGCCATCGACGTTGTGATGGATGCTGTGTTTATTTATTTCTGGCTGTGCTTTGTGGGCTTTCTATGATACACTAGAAGTATTATTATTTTACTATGCGATCAATAAGGTCTTCGGCGTACGAGAATAAATTCGTCTTTGTCACTTATTTGTCCTTGCGTATGACAGTCTACGCCACAGCACAGCAGTCTTACAGCCTCGAGTTCAAGATCAAGGAATATCACGTTCTTGCACCATCCGGCAACATTCCGGTTAACAAGTCGGACAAAACTTTGGATCAGGTATTTGTCCTCGAGTAAAGGCAATTTAATTGAAGCGTTGGAGACTGTTAGAATTAATTGGCAACAGTGTGGTCCGAGCTTGTCCGAGAGCCGGCTCGATCATTAGTGGCTCTCGAGCGACGACGCCTCGAGCGACGTCTGTTCCTCGAGATCGGGAAGAACACACATTTGTTGTGCATAGCACGAGACCCACACGACGTTCTTCGTGGACGGGAGCGTCCGTCGATGTGTATTATCAGGAGCGATCGTCTCTCAGAAAATACAAGTATGTAGTACAACAATGGTCCGGCGCACATTCTACGTGGGGCCCCATGATGCAGGGTGGGGCGCAAGGGCGAAATAGACGCCACATAGACAAGCACTACGGCCGAAACTAAAGGGACCCTGACGAGGCCACTGAAGATCTGCAGGCCACAAGATTAGGTGTCTCAGCGGCCGAGATCACCTATCAGGTCAGCTGAATCTTTTGCATCAGTGGCATCCTGAATCGTCGAGTGCAGAGCGACATAATGCAAGTATGACCGGTCTTCTATTACGGACGCGAAGAGCCGAGTTGATTGCCAAAGGCCACAAGTCGACTGCGGCTGACCTCTGCGATATGATTGCGATGGATATATGGGTCTATGGGGGTAGAGAAGATCTGTCAGAACGTAAATGCAACAAGAATAAAACAAACAAGAGTAGAACACAATTAGGAAGCCTCATTTCTGAATGAACATGAAGATGCTCGAGGGACGTCCGGCGCGGTGAGCCGGAAGGCAGAAGTCTGATGTTGAGACGTCCTCGAGAGCATGCAACGTACTTTTATGGTAATCCAGAGTGGATTTCTGGCGAACGAGGAGAGATCTCACCGCGAAAGGCAGGTCTGTAGTGAATGTCCGCCGACGACCACCAGCGGTGCACAACGAAAACGAACAGAGTCTTTCACGTCGGAATCAGACCCCACAGTAGAAGTCTCTGCAAGAATCTCAGCGATATGGGGAGTGTGTGATGGGGTCTGGAGAAAAAACAAACTGCTGCTTCGATCAGGATAACGAAACACAAATCCATCATTGTCATACGCGAGGTTCGCGGCTTGGAAGGACCATATATAAAGCTGATCAGCCTATCGTCTCGAGGAATGGGTCCGAGCATAGTAGCCGTGTAGAACATCCCTGGAAGGGTCCAGATCATGTGTCGGGTATAGAGCATAAGCTCGGCATTTAACAGAATGAAAATAAGTCATCAAGACGTCACTTTAAAGAACGAGTTCATCCAGCAGACGAGTGTCGATGCTTTTTCCAACGACTACAACGACGCTCTTTCCAACGGCAGGTCTATCCAACAGACGAATATACTGCGCGCCGCATGCTACGATCAGGGCCAGGAGGCAGGCGTGCGGAAAAGGGCGGAAGCCTCTCGATAAGGAAGGATCGTAAACGGTTCTTACAAGTCCCGGCCGCGAGCCCGGCGTTTGCCGTCTGCGGTTCGCCTAGGCACCCTCTCTCCAATGATCGTTGCTCCGGGTCATCGTTCCGTTAAAGCCATGTAGTATATAATGCCCCACCTCTACCGACCGCTTCTCCTGGACGTCGGGTCTGCGCGCTAACTTGTAGGTATTTATTTCTGCACGACTTTCACGACAATGAAGGACTCGGAGCCAACGATTCAGCACATTGATCGCAAGATTGATTCGGACGCGAGCTCGGTTACTCGCAGTTCCATTCCCCAGAGATATGGTGACCACGAGCATGTCGAATTCCACCAGCAGGAGGGCTCCATGGCTGCTGAAGAACCCGAGGAACATATTACGCCTTATCCAAACCGGTGGGCACGGATACGGTACGCTTGGGTCGTATCTCTCGAAGAAATCTGTCCTGACGATGGAGACAGGTCCTACCTAAGGGAACCTGCTGCTGAGTTCCTTGGGACGATGATTCTGATTATTTTCGGAGCGGGTGTCGACTGTCAAGTCGTGCTTTCTTCTAACACGAAGGTCGCATCGAGCCCCAAGGGAGTAAGTGTCTTGTTATACGTTTCTGCATCCCGGTATTTAGCTATTCCTCCAGGACTACTTGTCCTTGAACTGTGGATGGGCAATTGGTAAGTTTATACGCCACTTAGCCAGATTCCACTGCTTACCAAAATCCCACAGGCACTGCTCTCGGTGTTTGGATATCAGGCGGCGTCTCAGGCGGACACATCAACCCTGCCGTGACGCTTGCCTTGGCGACATGGCGTGGCTTCCCCTGGAAGAAGGTGCCCATCTTCATTTTCGCCCAGCTAATGGGAGGACTCGTCGGCGCAGCGATCGTTTACGCAAACTACTTCCACGCCATCGATCTCTATGAGGGTGGCCGTGGCATCCGGACGGTGCCTGGCACCGCGAGTCTGTTCTCGACGTACGCGGTAAGCATGACTTCGGCGTACAGTGGAGAGCGGCGTACTTATTGTGTTTGCCTGCCAGCTCCCCTACATGACATCGGTCTCCTGCTTCTTTTCGGAATTTATGGCTACCGCGGTGCTGCTGCTGATTGTTCTGTCGATCACCGACAAGGACAACGGCCCCCCTCCGGCAGGACTTGTTCCCCTCTCGCTCTTCTTCGCCATTCTCGGTATCGGTGCGGCCCTGGGTATGGAGACTGGCTACGCTATCAACCCCGCGCGTGACCTCGGCCCTCGTCTTCTTACTGCTATGGTTGGCTACGGCAAAGATGGTGCGTCCATGTTTATTCAATGTTGTATTGCACAGGATCCTAATCTTGACTCAAATATTCAGTCTTCACATTTAGAAAGTGTGTCTACATCTCGCCCTTTCTTTCCATAGGTACTGATGAGTGCCTTTACTAGTCAATACTGGCTTTGGTGTCCGGTTCTCGGACCTATCCTAGGGGCACAAGCGGGCACGCTCATCTACGACAGCCTCATCTTCACCGGCGCAGAAAGCATCCTAAACAAGCCGTAAGTTTATCCCGAATCTTATCTAGCGTTGACGCTGACATTGCGTCTGCAGTGACGCACGAGCACGGGCGGAGCGCGTACGCGCGGCGTACAAGCAGCGAGAGAAACCTCCTGCAGGAACAGAGACTGTATGATGATGGATCCTCATTTTCCACAGACTAATAAAAAAGCGATACCCTGCGCACGCCATGTTGTTCTTATATACACTGTGTCTAACTTTAAACTAATTTACGCAAGTAATGCATTATCAATGTACTGTACACTAGTTTGTAGTTCCTTTCAATTGGATTGTGGGCCAAGATCAGCTTGGGCTTTTGGTTATCCCTGTTCCGTCTATTAAGCTTTTTTTCGGATCGTTGGTACCTCATTCATTATGCGAACTCATAACGCTTGAGCTTGAAAGCATGACGGCTCTATACTCCGCTCCCGTCTCTCACAGTTCACACGATGGAAATTTCCGCAGCCGGCGGATTCTATGCTACAGCGGTCTGGTTCCCCGCCCTTCGACAGGCCTCGACTGCTAACCTTGCTTGCGAGCGCTATATGTCTCTCACCCGTATCTCCTCGCTAGTTCTGACTCCAACGTCCTCGATCTCAGCTGCAGCTCATGGTGACGACTCATAATCTGGACATGGAACCTCCGGCTGGTTCTAGCAGACGGCTCTCGACGGACTCTTCCGACGGTTCTGTACATTCCAGCCTCAGCTCCACGACTGCTCTTGTGCTGATACATGATTCCGAGGATGGGATCGAGGAGTCGCCATTCGATATCTCCCAGGAAGACGTTGATGACGACCAGGACGATCTGGGCGGCGTGCAGGCCGACCGCCTTAGAGCGTCTGTAGTCCCCCCTCTCCCCTCGACCACGATTTTCCTGTACCTGCTCTCTCCTTATCTGAAGCTCGGCGCACTCCTTATACCGAGCCAGCAGGCGGAGCTTCCACTCAAGTATGCGCTACCGGCGCTGTTCTTCTTTGCCGTGCTGTCGGCGTTCACCAGGCAGATATGGTACATGCTTGCGCAGTACTTGAGGAAGGCGGAGGTGGAGGAGGTGGTGTGCGATGCGTTTGCGCGGGGCGGGGGAAAGGAGGGGAGGAGGCGCGTGATCAGGAGTCTCGTCAAGCTTGCTACGGGTACAACTCGTGCACTACTGGCTGCTATATACCTACGGGGTCAGTCTCATAATCAATGGTGTCGCTTAAATGTGCCTCTGAATGACCGAGAAACGTGAAGGTTCAGTCGATATGCTTGTCTCATTGATTCCGGACACCTTCGTACCTCGGAGAATGTTGTTGACCGTTCTCCTCGCTGTCCTTATCCTCCCGCTTTCATTGGCCAAATCTCTAGCCTTCCAGCGTGTCATATACTCAACATGGTTATCTATTGGCGCATATATCCTATGGATGGGCTTCGAGACGTACGCACTGATGCACCATGCTCAGGCAGTCGATGCAGGGCTTAGTATGGGCACCCTCTGGCAGGGCATCAGTACGTCCGCTATACTGAGTGCATTCTTAGGTCATTGAAAATAACATTCCTGTACAGCTATCATAGCATTTGCGTTCTCGACGATGACCACACTTCCACTATATGCGTCTCTTAAGGGGACCGTACAGCCCATAACCACAGCACCCAAATACTCACCCTCGTTCAAGATCCTGTCGGCATTGTCAGTAGCAATAGCTACAGTCCTTATGTTGCCACTCATCATCGCTTCGTCCTCGTCAAATCTGCAGGTACGGATAGTGTCCTCGGGCTCGTATTGGGCAGCTGGACTAACGTCCAAACAGGCTTCAGGTTTCCCGTCTACATACGTGATGGCCGTCTTGAAGGCGGTTATCCTTGTGTCGTCGATCCCTTCGTTGGTCATTACATGCCCTGTCGTCCCTATACCGCTGGGGATGCGGAGAGTATCTGATGTACCTTTATCCAAAATCACCGTGCTTGCTATGGTTGTTCTATTGTCCCTCATTCCAGGGAGGATAGTGCACGTAATGGAAGACGTTTTACTTGTCCTTATGCTAGTAGGAACGTATACGGTCCCAGGTACGCCTGATACTCACCATGCACTCTGGTATTGGCACTGACGGTCTTTACCAGCGCTTGTCCACATTGTCACCTATCAATTCAAGCGCCCGTTATCAATAGTCATCCCGCACACACCCGCTCTGCACCGACGCCACTCGTCCGACTCTGTGTCCTCGCACGACGAGCTTCTCCAACGCAAGGAGCGCACGCTGCAGAGACGTCGTCTATGGCGACGCGTCGTCTGGGACGTCGGCGCATGGGCCGTGCTTCTGCCTGTGTCGGGTGGGGGCTTGGCGTGGGCAGGCGGCAAACTCCTCGGAGTGTGGTGAGCCTGGTGATCGCTGTCAGAGATTTTGTGGTATACTGTAGATGTGTTTTGAGGTTTGGTGTAGTTTTATCTCAGACGTTGATTTGTTATTTGTATCGAACTATGTTCTGTTTGATTGGGCTGCATATAGTGTGTGTTTTTATCGTGTCTTTTCGAAATCGCAGGGACCCGGATACTAGTAGTAAAGTCGTTGGTATCTAATAATTTGTGATCGGACATCTGTCGAGCTTGCGGCATTTCCCATGTCTTCCTCGAGCTCACACTACTTTCACGTTCCAGCTGTTCTAAGGCCCGGACTTCGGCGCGTACAGCCAGGACTCTCCTTTACAATTACCTACTCGTTCCGAACTCGCCCTCAACGATGGCGAGCACGTCTCAGGTAGTGCCGGAGTCTGTACGTATCGTACCTCGAACACGAAGCTGGAGTACGCGAACAATGGCCTCGGAGTCTGCTCAGTCGCCATCACAATCGCTGGAGCCACCGTGCAAGAAGAGAAGTGCGGTCGTGGCGGCTCCCTGGCAGCTCGACATCCTCGTTTGTCTCTTCCAGCAGACCCAAAATCCTTCGGAAGAACAGAGGAAATGGGCTGTATCGAAGACGGGACTGTACGTTTGCGTTGTTGTCTCTCGTAGGCTAACTGTATATATTGGTGTTATAGAGATGAGAAGTGGATTTCGAACTGGTTTCAGCGGCAGAGGAACCCGAAGAAGCGCATACATATCATTGCGAACTTGACTGGGGGTGCGGCGGACGCACCGTCTCCTGCATTGTCTGCCGCCGCTCGTACTGGTTCTCCTTCTCGTTGCGACACACCTGAGACTGGCTGTCCTGCCGCAATTGCATACTCAAGCGACCTTTCAAAAAATTCGATCGATCTAAGGGAAGGACAAGTGTCTCCTCACGAAATGTCTCTGGAATATCCTCCCTTGCCGGATCCGTTCGAGTCTAATAGCCACGCTGGAGATAGGACCTCTTCTGCTGTTTCTCCTTTAGTCTTTTCGAGCAGAATTAACCCAATCAACCTGACATCTCAGCCCTACGAGTATACCCCTAGCGGCATTCGCACTGGCGATATACCAACTCCGCACGATGCTTTCTGGCCCTCGGGTGGCTCTTCCCACTTCCCAGGACAAGGCGAATCGCAAGATAGCTCTCGCAATCTCCCAGATATCTCAGGCTTTCTCTTCGACCGCGAGCCTTACGAGCGACAGCTCCTTGGTCTGGGCCTCGGGGTACTGCCATGCTCACCGTCCAATCAATTCTCCTCAAACATGGCTACTATCACCCCTCAGATGCTTAGATTCTCGCTTCCACAGCACGACTCGCCCGTAGTCGACAGCTTCAATGTGGCCCTGCACGCGATTCCTCCACCTACCCTGCCGATCTCGTTCCCTGTTCGCCTGTCGGATCTTATCAGTCTTACGAGGAGGTTACGCAAGACGTATGCGCAAGACGTGGCGCAAGCCGTCGGAGAAAGTCCGGACCCAGCTAGGAATTCTATCGTGCCGGAGATTGTTGATAAAGATGCAAGTAAGTGTTCCTGAAGCATCTGCTAGAACATTGAAATTGAGCATTTGTAGCCGATGGAGCACCGGAGAATCAAGGTGGACAGAACGCTGCCGTCAAGAAAGAATCATCTAAACTCATCAATGTCGAAGACGACGCCGGGAACAGCACGGACGAGGAACCGGAACTAATCACTCCTCAGGACGAGGTCAATCTGGCGTTTCCCGTCCCAGAGAAGGAGCTCTCTGCAGCCGCGCTAAGTGCGGCGCTAACTGGTGATAAGTGATGCGCAACGAATTCCTCCTCTATGTTCAATTCCAGCATTGTCGCCCTTCGCTGTTACGAAAATTTCTTCCTTGTACCATTACTATGTATATTATATCCTACAGCAGGAAGCAAGGTCTGGTAGCAATATTAATCACAGCAATTTCAGATCGTGAGAACATAAGAGTACAATCAGTTGCTACCCAACATCTTCCTGAAATCGTCCTGTCCCTTCGCTCCCTGCGACCCTTTTGATGTGGATGCCTGACGAGCAGGTACTACAGTTGTCTTTCGCTCCCTCCCTAGTCCGGCTCTCGGTCTCGATACCGCAGCGCGAGGGACAAATAACCCTCCGGCCTTGGGTTGATGCGCAGCAGGTCTTGAACTGGGACCTGTCTCTTCGGAGATCTGTAGAGTGGCCCCGTTGAAGATAATACTATCTGGTACTAATAATAGTCTCCCTGCTTCCTGTACAAAGATTCCATAAGATATCATGTCTTAGGCAGGAGTCACACTGACGCTCACAGCAGCACTGTCGAGTTCTACAGCTGCCTCGTTCAAGTTCTCAAAAACTTCTACTCGCTTGACGTGGGCGATCTTCGCCAGAGCTTGTTGCAGGAGGCCTTCCTGCGTACCAGGAGGGAGATTTCGGATGCGTACGGAGCGGCTTCGGACTTCGTCGCGGGTATTTCCATCCTGACCCCTACCGAACATTGCAATGAATATCAGTTTAACTCCTCCAAGGATAGGAGACTCTACATACCTCTTTGCACGGACGCGCGTGTCTGCTAGCGTTACTGCAATTCGGCGGTTCTTTAGCTCGTGATTATTGGCTGCTAGAGCGGCCTGAGCGTCCAACTAGCGAACACAGGTCAGACTTCCAATCGCTATATCGGAGAGGGCATGCATGAACACTTACTTCTCGCTCGAACTCCACAAACGCAAAACCCTTCGGCTTGCCGTCTTTATCCTGAGAAAGCCTGACCTCCTTGATGGCACCATACTGAGGAAATACCAGCTCAACCACTCGACCCAGCGTCAATCCGACTGAATGTACTAACCGTCTTGAAGATCTTCTCTAGATCTTCTTTCGTAGTGAACTTGCTTAACCCAGCCACATATACCTCACGGGCATCAGCATCAGCATCGGTGCGTTCCTTCCTCCTCTCAGGATTCGATATGTATACGTTCAATGCTAGGCCCGGTTCTAACTCAACGCCATGAAGCATCAAGGCTTCTTTCGCTGCCGACTAGTAATTTGATAAGTCATGGTGAACAGAAAGAAAAACAATAGTTACCGGAGATATATACTGCACGTAAACGAACCGGCGTGTGGCTTTGAACTTCTTGCTCGGCCATCGCACATCGAAGACCTGTCCATACTAGATAATGCTTCCATTGGTCAAGTGAATATAGTCCACCAGCGCAGAGCCTTACTTTGCCAAATAGGTTCCGTATGAAGGCATCATCAACATTTTCTGGGAAATTTGTGACATATAGCGTAGACTGCCAGGCCATATTGACAGCAATTTCTTCTCCCCGTATTCGCTTCTTGTCCTTTGTGAGAGCAGCAGGTACACTATCCTAACGAATGAACCGATCGTCAGCGAGCCCAAACGAAGGTAAGTTCCATAATCCAACGCCACTTACTCGCTCTGAAAACTCGACAGTAGCAACGACCGCATTGGGCAGTCGTGTTACTTTGATCTCCCGTATTTCACCGCACTATCAGAGACCGAGGAAAGGAAGGTCAGATGAAGTCTACGAAGGAACCGCAATTATCGCACATCTTTGAATAAAGCCCGAAGCTCCTCTTCGGATGTTTTCGTAGGAAGCTCAGATACGAAGACAGTGCAATTTTCGCGATCTCTGTATACAGAAAAATCAGTCGAGGAAGCAATACGGTTAAAATGATGAATTCTGACCGTCTTAGCGTTGGCAGCTTCGATTCTGCAGACATCTTTATCAGGACAATCAACACATTAACACACCAGGCTCACCCATCCTAGGCCTCTTGCTTCCCTCGGCCTCGGGAGCTGGGCTCTCCTCCGCCTTCCTCTTCATTCCACCGTCAACAGAAGCCATGGTTTGCGGCACATCAACATCCATAGCTTCCCTGGCAGCAGCCTGCTCCGTCGGCGGAGGGGGGACTTCCGTGACAGGGACATTTGAAGCCTGCTGTTCTGCTGCCATTTGGAACGCCTGGTGCGACGCCTTCTCAGCTTCCTGACGCAGGCGCTTGGTACAAGACATCTGTTAGATAAGGCGGAACACTTACTCTCGCCCGCCTCGCGTTCACTTGGTTCTGAGCCCGCTCGATCTTGTCCATGCAGATTTCAATATCCTCCACGGACCCATATAAGTGCTCGAATGATAGCCATGCTTGCCAGATTGCTTCAGGCCAGTCTACGTTCTTTGTTGAGACGTCCGCATATACAGCACGAGCCTTGTCGTATTGACTTTGCTTGCTACATTTGCGATTAACCATGAGCACATGAATGAAGATGAGACCACATAGGGCTTACATCAGAGCATCGGCATATGATGTCCACGCCAGGTAGCTCGTTTTGTAGTGCTTAGCTGTGGATTCCCAAACTGCTACGGCTCGCTCGGGTGCCTCAAAGAGATTGACAAACTAGATGAATAGTTGGCGAAATGCCGATTTAGCGTAATTTCAACAATACGTACCATATCTGTCACATATTTCTCTAATCTCAATCCACCACTGTCCCCAGTCTTCGAAGCTGCAGTAGTGACAATTAGTGCAATTAGCGGACTTCGCAGACAATTATCGACTCACACTTTCGAACCACGGTTATGCCTTCCTCCAGCAAGCCAATTAACCCATCCAAATCCGGCTCTGTGAAAGATACTGAGCGAATCTCCGAACCGCGCAATGCAGATGATATTGTTTTACCGGATTTCCCGCTCATGATCTGTCGCTTCCAATGGCCTGCACGCGCAAGAACAACGGGAATAATCTGTTCCACGTCTTTTTGGATGAGGTTTGCGGACATGGCACGGGTATATGCCTCTGCAGCATGGTTACACCATAAGATCCAATAAAGGAGAGATAACACAAACCTGCTACAGTTTCGGAGACATCCAGTTCCTCGTCTGGTTCCTCATCGTCCGCGATCTTTTCCTACACCACCGAGATGCGTTCCACATCTACCCGCAAGGAGCAAGATAAAATTTGGACTTACCAAGAAACGGAAGTATCTCGCCCATACTTCCCCACTTCCCGGCACGCTCTTTGTCGCCCTCTTCAAGGTATTTAGCTGCACTTTATCCTCTGCATCGTCCTGTCTCTACCCGCACCATTAGTATGCCCTCGTATATCGCACGTGAATTGGTGCTTACGAGGAAGTCACAATATCCAGACCAGAACATTCTCAGCGCATGTTCAGCGCTGGGATCTTCTACGAATCTCCGCTTAGCTGCTTCTGCAATGGCACGCTCATAAAGAGTCGAAAGGATGAACGTGTCGGGGCTGCGAGCTCGACGTTCCGAGGCAATATATGCTGCATAGGTCACTAGTGCATAATTGGATTGTCTCTGTTCCAAGAATTCAGTAGAAAGACAGACAATCGTATATGAGGTAGATGGGACCCACAAGCTGAGACTCGAATGACTCTCTCCTATCGTAGGCTTTGACCGCCTTTGAACGAAGCTTCGATGCAGAGACAAGTAAAGATTCGTACTCTTGCGCGGACTTGAAGTTTGTGGTGAATGTGGAATAGGACTGGAAAGTCTCTCCATGATCTGGAAGTTCAAGGTGGTTCAGTACGAGTGATGAGAGTATAGAAGGCACGCATAACGCAACTGGAATGGGGCTGCTGGAGGCGTGTGAGGTATGCAGAGTCAAGGTGTCCAATGAGAAGTTCTCTTGGAAGAGGGCAGTATTTAGAAGTCAGTTCATTAGGTAGGAGGGCAAGTATCATACCGCTCGACTCCTCGTGCACTTTCGAGAAGTTCATGCTCCCAGTCTTTCTGGAGATCCCATAGTATATGGCTCTTCGTATATGTCATAAGCGCCATGGAGAACCCTCAATACTTACAACACATACCTCTGTTATATGTCCTACCCCTTTGGCCACTACGGATGATATAGCAGCAAGGGTTGCCTCAGTAGAACATAGCTCCCTCAACTCAGACTCTGCATCAGCATTTTCGACACAAAACGCGTGTCTCCCAATCAGAAATTCAACATGCTTCCGAAGAATTGGGATGGCTATGAGAATACACTCAGATTCTAATCGAAATCACAGCATCTTACTAGCACACGCACACAAGTAGTCACTCTCGGCGCGTTCATAGGTCTCTAGCACCTCTTTCACACCTTCCATCGTTCTTATGTCGAAAGCTTTTTCTTTCGCCTCGACCAAGGGCACCCAGACTTCGTCCGTCACGGCAAAGAAATTCGCAAACATCTCCCGAGCTTCATTCTCCTGCTCCTCCATTCTAGTGGCCGAAGCAAGCCGCAGGTGCTGCACATGCAAAGAGAAGTCATATGGGCTCGTTGACAACTCCGTCAGCAAGTTGGAAAGGGCCTCCAGGTTGTCAGACTCGTCCATGTCGGTCGTGTAAGCACCAGTACACAGTCGGACTCAAAGAAGGGACTTGACGCGCACTGCACTCACTACAAGTCGCGTACGCTACCTATATGAAGCCACGTGGATTCGTCTTCCCGTCTTCTCGCACTGGTAAGTTCTTCCTCAGTCAGTCCATCCCAGGCTTGGAGGCTAGCTCTCGCTGACATGTATTGCGGTAGGTAAATCCTTCCGCGCTTTCGTACTGAGGGACCGGAAATCCGAATCTAGTCATCCGCGAGGTCGCTTCACAGGCCCGTGCGACCTGGTTCTGGCTCAACCACTGCAGATGCCAGAATGCCTTTCCCCGTCATTGTCTTTCGGGGTGATGTCAACATTCCAGTATGGAAGGGCTTACCATCGGACCTGCAAGTCCTGCGTGGATTAGCCTAAGCATCGGCTGAAAGGTCTATTTAACTGTCTCAGTCTTGAGTTTCACAACGCTCCCCCTATCTGCCTCTGGTATAATAAGAGCTGAGCTGGCACCCCTATGGATCCCTTTTCTCCTCCTCCTCTTCCGTATGCGTCTACTGTGCAGGTGGTGGTGCAAGTTGAGTGGTTTCTCGAGACCAGAATGTCCTTCCCGAAGATGAAGCGGTCAGAGCGCAGGCCACTCTCCCTGACGCGGTCCTTCTTCAATTTTGTCAAGTTGGACTTGTTCGTGGCGTATAAATCAATTCAAACCGTGGCACTTACTGTCAACTCTCAGCAGCTTCGATTCTAAGCGGCGTTCATCCTCGAAGACGGAGACGAAGCCGAAGATGCGCCTCCCATCTGAGTTCATGTCAAAGCCTATGTCCAAGTCACCTCCACCCCGATCGCGCAAATCCAGTGAAATTTCCCGCCCGTATCCAATCCACCATTCTAGCCGGAAAGCCCAAATTTCTCGCCGCATCAGTGCGTTGCCTCCCGAGCTTCTCGCCCATATCTTCGTCCTCGGTTCTGAGGATGACTCCATGTTTCCTGTTACTGTCTCCCATGTATGTTCCTCTTGGCGATGGCTAACTCTAAGTACCCCATCGCTGTGGAGACGCGTGTGCCTAGACGATAGGACAGACATGTGGAAGGAACGCATCCGACGTGCAAAGGCCTGTTCTTTAGACATCCAGCTCTCGTCACGGATATACCGGGACGTAGAGTCAGGCAGGCTCGTGCGCCATCAAGTGCTTGACTTCTACAACGTGCACTGGTACATGCATGTCGCCAACCCGTGGATACACCGGTGGCGGACCTTGGAGATTGTATTTCACGACTATGCTCCTTGGCTGTGGAATGCCGCGCTTGCGGAGTGTTGTAGCAAGTATCCCTATCTCTCTGCACCTGCTCTGGAAGAGCTTGTGCTATTCCACCCGCACAACGATGATACAAAGGAGTTCCTGCTGTTCGGCGGAAGAGCGCCTCGGCTCCGTCGTGTAGCGTTAAACGGCATTAGACTGCTTTGGCTCCCTTCTCTATTTGGCAACATCACTGTCCTTGATTACACGCATCACGGCTTTACCGTCGGGTCCACCGCTGTAATCGAAATCCTGAGCATGCTAGGGGTTTCCAACCGACTTTCGGAGCTCCGCATCACCTTCCCTTCCCGCATGCGACCCGTTCCGGTATCATCTACCAACTTGTATCCAGTTTCCCTTCCTTATCTATCCCGACTCATCCTACGCGTGCAGACTGCCGACATCCCTGTCGAGCTTCTGCTTGTCTCCACTCATCTTACCGTACCTTCCTTGCGCTCTCTCCACCTGCTCGACGACACCCGCGCACTTTCTTCGTTTCCAGGGCTACATGCGTTTCTCCGTACATTTCGGAAGCCCGAGCGCCTGGCAAGTCTGCGCGTCGAGGGCGGATGGTATGATTTCCGGTTGATGAGGAAGTGGGTCGGTCGGTTGAGTGGTCTCGCGAGATTCGTGGTCAAGGATGGCCTGGGGAGGGAGAGGGTACTAGTGGGTGGGGTGAGGCCGAGGACTGCGAGTGGGCCTGCGTACCGGAGAGAGGGGTGATGAAGGTGATAAGTCAACGACTACCAACGAATTTTGAGGAATATTTTATTCGACTTCAACGAATTTGACAAATAATTTATTCGATCGGACTTGCTGTAGCATACTAACATCTGGACTTGTTCCAACTAGTGTTAACTACGTATCCGCAAATATCTGTGTCAAATGGGACGTATATTACATAGTTATACAATCTGTAGTAACAATCCCACTACCGAATTAACCATGTGTAGCCTGTGTACAATAACGCATGTCATTTTGCGGTAACACGAGGAAACTCATACGATCAAACCTGATCGGGTTGACAGATCGTTCCCCTGATAATCGATCTGATCAGGTGAGCGATCAGTCAGTGCAGCATCAATCATAATGACAGAGCGTTATACGGTATAACTTACACCATGGCCACATGCAAGTTTATCTTCTTTACCTTTCCAATGT
This sequence comes from Neolentinus lepideus HHB14362 ss-1, assembly GCA_001632425.1. NCBI lineage: Eukaryota > Fungi > Basidiomycota > Agaricomycetes > Gloeophyllales > Gloeophyllaceae > Neolentinus > Neolentinus lepideus. Next base: position 229,980 of record KV425562.1, on the reverse strand, counting down.
GCGTCCCCAATATGTTTGGGCATGCCCTCTGATCCACCTTTGCCAGGGTACGCTATGACACTGTGTCCATATGTAAAGGATTTTGGACGTGCAGGAAGAAGGGTACGGCGACGACTAGTCGCGGGTATGTAAGTGTCCCATTTCCCTTCAAGGCTGTCCGACACAATCTTCACAGTATAAGGGAACTCGAGTCCCCTATACTGTGAAGACTATGCTGCGTCATCACCGGTCAGATTTGAGCCCATGTCGCACAAATTGGAAATTGAACACCCCAGCATTCCATTGGATAGGGCATGCCAATACACCTAGCACTGCTGTGCTCATACATACAACCATGGATTGAGTATCAGTCTCGTTTATCTGGCTGTTGTGTTCTGTTCATACTCGTCGAGACAAAGCTCTTCACCGGACTGATGCTTCACCGCAAATATTATGGATCCCCGCTTCGATGGTCGTTGGGCGCCGCTCTTGGTGGTCACAATGCGTTGATACTTCTCAATATCGAACTGTCATCTCATGGGCCTTTTCTGTTCTCGATTCTTCATACATCACGAAGGCAAGTAAGCAAAGTCGATGTGTGCGATCTATTACACTACACGACAATTGACTTCTGTGCCCGCACGCCCGGAGGCGAATCAGAAATGTCCCTTTGACATTCATCAGCTTGGATCCTTCCATTCGTACTGTTGAGGGTGACGCATAGACGGCGTTCTGCATCAAACTTCGCACTTCTCCTTCTCCTCTTATCTGATCTTGAAGCCAACTATAAAGGGGTCTCCATTCACGCAGCTAGGTGGAAGACAGTGATCATGGCTTCTGCACCAGACTTCAATACAAATATGGGCCCCGCCCTTCTGGGAAGTATAGTTGCAGCTATGTGTGTATTCCAACGTCTCGTCGAGACCATCCAGGCTAACGGAGTATAGGTTGTGTGGAATCAATACCGCTCAAGCTGTGTCATTTTTTTAGAAGCGGAATTCAAGATAGCCGTGCATTCGTGGTTCTGATAAGCAGACCCCGATACTCCAAAGTCGCTAAACGAATTTAATTTTGTCAGATGTGCGGCCTATGGTGCGTAGGCTCATGACGATGTTGCCCGATGGCTGACCCCACATCGGAGGGCCATGGATATTGCACATATGATAGTCATTACCCGACTTCTCTACCATTATCTGGTAACGAAGCACGCAAACTTGATCGGCATTATTCTCGTAGATTGGTATGAGATATATTCCTGTCTTGTGAGCCACCTCTGGAATAGGAGCGCCTCGGCACGTCTTCCTGCTACATCTCCTCAACTCATTTGCGTCAGATTTTGCACAGGGTCAGGTAGCTACTACAGTAGGCGCTTGTTGTCTCTCAATCGCTCGTTACGTTGACACAGTGTACAGATCACTAGTAATCTCGTTATTCGTTCGTGCGTGTCATTCACAATATCAGTCACTTGTTGTACGTAACCTCGCGCGTAACAGGATCTTTGTCTGGAAAATATGGCTGCGTGTGCATTATCTTTAATTGAGTGCAAGCATCGGAAGATATTCAGGCTTTGATAGTTAGTGGACGGCGATGGCTGCTCGAAGTGTTCATCGTGAGTCGTAACGCTGTGCTTCTTGTATGCATGGACTTACGTCAGCGGAGCGCAGGAAATTGCGACTCTTCCGGCCTTCGGTGAGTGCTTCAGACAGTTGATATGTCTCTTCCCTGCAACCCTCATCTCATTGTCTCCACGCGGGTTTTCAGTATTTGGCGTTGGTATGGTTGTGTAAGATCCTGTCTTATATCCCTTGCTAATCATCACTGTTTCCCTAGTATTCACTGTCAGCCACAGATGAATTGTCCACGGTCCACTGATGATTGTGCAGTGCCGAAGCCAAATTATTCACGGAATCGCCCTTACTTTCGGTGAGTTCCTACTGGTATGTGCAGTTACTCTGGTGATCACAACTCAAGTTGGTGGTTAATTTATACGAGCTTCTCTGGTACTGTGGTCGCGGATACGGTGATCACTGCTGCGCTTGGCGTTCTACTGCGCAGGCATCGCACAAGCTTCAGAAATTAAGTCGAGCTTGTCCCGCTTCTGTTAGCTCAGATATATCAGTGGAACCACCTTGCTAAGACAAATTCAATCGTGACAACCCTGACCATGCACAGTATCCAGACAAGCTTGTTAACCTGGTAAGCTTGAGTGTCTTCTCCCACCTAGGACATCGCTATAGGAGACTTTGCTTACTTGATCATCGATACCAGTACTTGCTCTATTGCTTGCTTAGTAACGGTAGAGTATTATCAAACCTCGTCAACGGTGTGCTCAATGTGATCTTATGGCTCTCCCTAGTATGTCATTTTGCCCAACAATTGTCTTCATGGGCATCTACTTTACTTTGAGCAAATGTGGGTCGATTCATTTCTGTGAAAACAATTGAATACTGATGTGCTTCTGAATATTTGATCTCGCACGGTAGTCTATCTTGGCGCGCTGTTCGCTCACCTCAACGCTCGCAAGCGACTTAAGGACACCAGTGTAGGTTACCGATCCATTCACCTGTCAAAGATACCTCAAGCCAGGTCGGCGGACGGCGAGTGAGACCGTTGTCGATACCAATGAAAGCGAGCATCTGTTGTTGTCGCCTGATCATGATAGCCGATTTTACCACCATTACACAAGGGGTTCTGATACACCTATCAAAATCGTTGAGCTTACGCAGAAAAGAAATGAAGCTTATTATCGCAACATTAGCGCGTTGCTACTACGCACTCCGTTCTGGACTTGTCTGTTTGGGGGTCAAACAGATACGACCACAAGTTGTACTCACGCGTATTTGAATGTCAGAGCACATCTCATTGCTGAGCCTCGAGTATATGTGCCTAGGCGCGAGCACGTGGGCATGTCATGCCTTCAGACACGTCGGTTATTTGTGGCTCTAACTAGACGCGTCTACCCAGTCTACTCTTACCTACTACAACCTTGTGTACCTGTGCCCGGTTACAAAATCATTAATATTGGCTTTCTTCGATGATATCCCTTCAGAACCGTTGAGTCCAACGCTAATTGAGACTGTTACTGAGCCTCTTGAAATCCGCTAAGTCCAACTCCAACGGAGTTTTAACAAGTCACACTTCATTCATCCTGGCGCTGGGACCCATGCCTCTCTCTCCGTCCCTCATCGACGTGCCTCTCTCTCCATCCCTCACCGACGTGTCTCTCTCTCCATCCCTCGCCGTCTCTCTCTCCATCCCTCATCGACACCTCTGTCTCTCCATCCCTCAGGCGTCAAGGCCTCACCTCTGACTATGTTATCGTCGTATACTAAGGTACAGGAGTATCGATGTTATTGTAAAAAGTGCAACGGCAAGCGGGTAAGCCGGTGGGACAGGGACAAGCACAAGCGCGATGAAGTCCTGCAACAGTGCCAGAAACTTGCACTTCCAAGTGTATATCGACAAGATGGTGAGTTCCGGATCATACACCTCGAGAATCACCCCTGTCATCGTTTTTGCAGATATGCGCTTGAATCCTTCTTCAAGTACAACCAAGAAGCAACGTCCAGCTGCCATTCCACTCCATTCCATTCCGATGCAACTCGCTGCTACAATCAATGATGGCTCTGCAACGGCACCCCTTGACTCGGACGGAGACCTCGAGATGGAACCCGAGAAGTTGCAAGTCTTAGAGGACGTGAGTTCTTCAGGCTATAGTTACTGATTTCAAATTTATCTAATCCGGCATGCAGTATTCTCAGGACGCAAACTGACATTTGCATCCCGAACTGCAAGCTGCAGCCAACACTAGCGCAGATCTCTGTGATCCATCTCCCGCCCCCTGCCAGAACTTGAGTGGGAATGAGGTCTTGTCCCCCTTCGCCAACATATTTCTCGAAGAACTTGACTCGGTATATGCGCGTCCCCGGAGTCCCTCCGATGATCCCAATCAAGATGGGACTTCCTCACTCCCACCGGAAGACGACGACACATCCGAATACACAAGTGATTCTAGCGGGAGTGTGCAAATTCCCCCTACATCCCCGAAGCCAGTCCCAGCGCCGCCCGAGTTCTTCGCGCCGAATGCGGATCTCCCAGATCAGCAGGACATGCAGGCACAGGGGTCTGATAATGAAGCTCTGGCTCAACGAAGGTCTCCGCGCGCACGCAAGGCCCGCGTTCACACAGAGATCCAGACTTTACAGGAACAATCCCAGCACGCTGATCGCCAACTCGGCCTGTACGACGACCCAGAAGATGGTGACAATGTACAGAATGCTATTGCTGGCAGTGGGCTTGCAGCTACTGACTCTGGGACCTCTCTCGCTGCTCCGATTCTTGAGATCCAACTGCTCGAGCGCCGCGACTCTGCTGCGCAGTCCTACTCTGAATCGCATCACTCCTGGTTTGTCCGCATGGTGTTGATTTTAGTTTCATTCCTCAATATCAAGTATCATGTAACGTTCCGCGCGTGCTCGCTCATACTGTGGACAATGCGGTCCATTTTTATCGGCCTTGGGCACCTTGCGAGGAACAATACTATGCCGACAACACTGACCTCAGTGATTCAAAACTTCAAGCTAGAAGACCGCTTCCAGATCTACCCCGCCTGTCCACTATGTCACGAGCTGTTCTCATCCTCCAGCAGCCCAGATTCTGTGTGCCCAAACTGCAATGTAGGAATCTTCCAACCGAGGAACCGCTCGTTATTCGAGAGTCTAACTGGGCGTTGTCCTCCACCTCCCCCGCCTAAATTAGCTGTACCAGTCTCACCGCTGTCAAGTCTTCTGGTTGACTTTCTTGTGGAGGGCGACAATGAGGTCATCTGCGAGCAGTGGCTAGACTACGAGCCCAGTAAGGATGGCGAATACAATTCTATGCTGGATGGTGAAGTGCCAAGAACTGTCAAAGACAGCAGCGGCAAATGTTTCTTTGCTCGCTCCTCACTTTCGCAACCCAACGAGCTTTGGATCGGAGTGACGTTCAGCTTAGATTGGTGAGTCTGATGTACCTACTTATTATTTCAGCTTGCTAATCTTGCGACGACAAAGGTTCAACAAGAATGTATCAAATTATTGTGGCAGTCATTCCGTTGGCATTACTTCCTTCTGTGTCTCGAATCTACCGCCGGAATTGAGGTATGCTCGAGTTCACGTGTTGTTCGTTCTTCATCTCTTACAGATTGCTACGCAGATATGACATCAAATTTGTTGGTACCGATTGTCACTCCTGGGCCTTCGGAGCCCACATCCAAACAATTGCAAAAATATCTCAGGATTCTTGTCGACGATCTCATCAAATTATTTGAGGAGGGTGTTATGATCAAGACCCCTCTATACCCCGAAGGTATGTGCCTGGGAGTCATTTCTTCATCAAGCATCTGATTTCAGGAACATTCTCAGGACGTCTTGTGCTCGCCTTCCTCTTGGCAATTATCTGTGATCATCCGGCAATGTGCAAAGTATGCGGCTTTGCAGACCATGGACATAGCGAAGCGCCATGCACCAAGTGCCATGTCCCACATCACGAGCTGTTCTCAGAGAAGTCACTGTGCAATGGTGCGTATTTCTCACATCAATCCATGACTACGGATCTTTACCATATTGAAGGCTATGAGCCTCGCAACGGTGAGACACATCGCGGAAGATGTTTTACTTGGAAGAGCCTCAAGACTCAAGCAGATCGTGATACATTCTTTGAGACATTTGGCGCGCGGTGGACTGAATTCGCGCATTTATCATACTTCGACCTTGTCCGCTACACGCTTATCGACCCTATGCATAACACACTACAGGGAATCATGAAGAACCAGTGGTATGCCCAATGGATCCAGAAGAAGATTCTGAGGGCTCCAACTGCAAATGATGGACGGGAACTTGGGCTTGTTCACCAATTCTTAGAAATGGTATGTTTCGAGGGGCATATAGTCATCTTAACTAACCGTCTGCCTTAGTTCGAGTCACCACTATGTGCAGGACGTCTCCCGATTCATATGGGCGAACCTGCAGGGGGTTCTCTCACTGCCGATGAATACAAGTTTGCCACCACCATGGCCTTACCAATGATTGTATGTATTCTTCTCATAAGTCTGACTGATCACTGATGATATTGTTAGCTTCCGGTTGTATGGGATGCATTCCTTCTGACTGTGCAGAAAGACTTTTCTAAGCAGCAGAAGAAGTACAAGGCTGAGATGGCACAATACAACAAAGATCTCAAGGCGTGGAAGCAACGACACCCTGAGGATCAACAAGAAGCCCATCCCGTGCCGAAGAGAGTCCCAAAGGGTGTTCCACCTTTACCCACACCTGCCAGCACTTCCACAAATGGCAACCCGAAGAAGCGGAAGGTGGATGCATATGCTGACGACCCCATGCCAACACCACCTGATGCTCCTGAGAAACGCTTGCATGAAGAGGAGCCACTCCTCTTCCTACGCTTTGCTACCGCCCTGAAGATATTGCTCGGACGGTCAATCAAGGATCGCGCAATTGCGAGGGCCCTTACGCTACTCGGCAACTACCTTCTGCAGTACCAATGACAGGCTACAACACACAACAACCACCAAAAACACCTAGAAAATGCGGAGGGAACTCCGTCTAATAGTGTCAGTAGTTGAAGGGCAGAAGGGTAAAGCTCGGGGGAGGTGAGGAATGCAAAACAGAACACTAAATGGCACCGTATTTCTCTTTGTGAGTAGACCCGGACGCTCTTCAACTTCTTCTAACTCCCTAACTCTCTTACTGTATGCGTCTCAGCGCCGACTCAGCGCTTCTCGGAGGGTTCTCGGAGCCGGGCTAGACCAGCTTGTCCTTTTCGGGGACTCAGACGATAATCGGACGCTAGACTGATAGGTTCCTCCACGTCGGAGGACTTCGATGATGCAATAAGAGGGAATGCCGGTGCAGAAGACGCAGGGAGAATGCAATAGAGACAATAAACTCAGAGGTAAACGCAAGACCTCACGCTGAGGTCTTCTTAGAATGCAATTCAGATGCAACGAGACTTTGAGATGTGAGCTGTGTGGTAAAATTCGCTGCTGGAAAGGAATATACAGGACGCCTAATGTACTAAGTGACCCGAAGTCTAAGAAACCACTAAGTCCGAGACTGCCCTAACGCTCCATGCGCCTACAATCAGAAAATACAACCAGAAATGCGCTGCCGAGTCTCGCTAAACTCCCAAGCCGCTCGCCAATCGCCCGCCGCATACCGCTCTCATTCCAAAGCACTCTAGGCGGGTCAGGAACCGCTGCCCCAGGGAAGATCCTTCCATCTTGAGCCCGTACAGCACCTCGGTGCGTTTTGACGACTCTTGTTTGATGACCATTGCCTCGAACTTCATAAGGAGGGCTGACCGAGTGTTGCGACAGCACTGGACCAAAACGGGGGCACATGGGATCTCAGCATATTTCGGCGCTTGATGGATGCACCGAGTGCTGTGACTCATTGCCGCGGAGAGAGTGGGCTGAGTTCCGGAAGTTCCAAGGATCGTCGTATCGTATGGAAGAGGCAGGGTGTTGAGTAAGCGTCGCCGATGCCATCGGTTCCGTTGTCCGAGCGCATAAGCAACATTCGACAACCTCGGTGTATCCTGAGTCATCGAATTGAGTCCCGGTATAGCACCGACAGGCATGCGGCGCGGCAAAGGGTCCCCTGCTCGGCGGTGATGTCAGTATTCGGAGGTGCGTGTCCTCAATGATCGCCGATGTATTGAGTCGTAGCTCGGTGAACGCTCGGAGATTTGTCAGTGATCTCGGCGCTTTCCGCATCGTGTTGAACACGCCGAAAACGCGTTTTCAGAGGCTAGCGACGCTGGAGGCCTATCATCCTCCCCCATACTTAAATCCTGACTGTCCTCAGTCATTGTCTTCATCGCCCCTCCCTTGCTTTACTCATCCAACTCTGGCATGGCTTCTCCTCCTCGTCGTACTTGGGCCGAGCTTGTTACTGCCGTCGAGGAGGTCGTGTCAATCCCGGATCGAGACGCCGCCCTATTCGCCGTTGGTGTGGACCTCATCCCCACTGCAGTAAGTCACTATGCGCCAAACGCCTAGTCCTTGCTAACCCCGGCGGCCTCTAGATCGGGTATATTTCCACCGTGATGCCGAGTCAGCAGTGTGCGCACCTGCGGCTCATCCACCATCTGTTCTCGCAAAACTTAAACCTGGACCTCATGGCCAAGGCCATCCTCAACATGCCCGTCCTCGATCCGGCGCGTTCTGTGGTGTCTGATCGTCCTCCGCCTGGTGAGCGCTGCCTTTGCCATGGTATACGGCCATTCTAACCCTCTCTCTAGTCGCTCCATCTCGCTCCTCGGCGCTCACTGCTGCGACGCCAAAGCCTTGCCCTACGCCGCGACCAGTTGCGAAGCCCACTCGCTCTTCCGGCGGGGCTTCTGATACGTCGACAGTCCACCCGCGTCCGACGCCCTATGTGGAGATACCACCGATGAAGGTCGAAAGGTCAGGAAGGGTCCAACCGGAGTCGCCGAAGGTTGAGATGAAGAGGGTAGAGTCACCGAGACTCGATAGAAGGCCGGCGGAACCGCCGAAGATGGAGACGCGGTCCCGAGTTGCTCAGACTCAGTGGGCACCGACTGACGGTGCATCGAGGGTATGTCGCTTTTGTCTTCGGGTTTAGGGTACGTGATGACTTGGTCCAATTTAGTGTGCACGCTGCATCAAGGAGGGCCGCCAGTGCCTCATTCGGGTTGGTGGTGGTCCGGCGCATGCGTGCCAGAACTGCCACACCTCCAAGGTGAAGTGCGAGCGCTTCATTCCGCAACCCGGTACGTCTCTAGCTCCGTCGCATGCCGCCTAGATGCTAATTGGCGTATAGTACTGGCTTCGAGGTCTGCCACCATGGTCACAGTGGTTCCATCGCCGCCGTTGCCTCTTGTTCAGCCTGTCTGCAAGCGCTCTCAGCTGGCTTCTGATGCCGACGATACGACTAGCGCTGGGACTGCGCCGGCGATCTCACGCATGCAAAGCGGGTCCTCTTCAAGCTCTGGCTGTGAGTTTCTTTCTCCTTCCGATGCGCGTGGGGACTATAGCTCATTCCGCGCTCGTCCTAGTCCAGATGATGCCGATGTCGCCCCCCTACCTCGACCCTCGCATCACGCACCTGGAGCGCGATATGGCGAACATGCATCGGTCGCTCGAAGACCTCCATGGGATGGTGCAAGACATGGCGGCGACGCAGAAGGCTGGGTTTGAGAGGCTGATGGCGCAAGGCCGCCCTCCTAACCTTCCTAGGGCCTCTGCTTCGACTTCGGCCAGGGTGCAGCCACCGCTGCAGGCCCTCTACAAGGCGCCGGCTCGTCCGACTGCATCCGGTTCAGTCGCGAAGGTGGCTTTGTCTTCAACGCCGAGTGCTGCTGCCACCGTGGAATCCGAGGGTGAGTCCGACGAGGAGGAGGCGAACGACAAGGAGGATGACGAGGACTACGGTGAGGTAGATGAGGGCCCTTCGGCGGGTGCGGCGTAGGCTCGGTGGTTGGCGGAGGGTCGGTATCACTTCCTTGTACTTGTATTCGTGTTGCATTGCTCACTGTGGATGCTCCGGGGTTGGGTAGCTCTTTTTGTACAAGTAAAATTGCGAATAAAATGTCTGTGTGACTAGAATTGTGAGGATTCTTTTAAAATCGATAAAAAAAAAAAATAGTGTTTAAAATGAAAAGGAAGGGTCGGACTTCCGAAGTGTTTTTGAAACTCGAAAAATCTCATTGTAAGGCATATAAAGAAAACTGCCGAGGACGCCGAAAATAAAGCCGAAAATGGTTAGCTGAATATGAGGGTGTTCTCCTCCCCCATACTTAAATCTGAACTGTCCTCAGTTCGCAAGAAAACATAGAATCACCGAGAAAATGATATGACATCAAGAAAATAAAGCAAGTTTTAAAGGGATGGGTAAAGAAATGACGAGTAGAGAAATGATTTGGCTCATCTAGACCTCCGCTTCATTATCGGTGTCGTCGCCCTGTTCATCGGCGTTCTCCATTTCGCATATACGGTTGGGTCCGACGTCGGTGAATTCGTCAGGAATCGCAATTGCCGTTCGTGCGAAGTAGGGAACGACTCGGAATGCCGCGAAGGGTCGGTCGAAGAGTGTTCCATCGAGCTCAGCTAGGACATACGCGCCGCCACGGTTCCAAGTCACTACTATGACTGGACCGAGGTACCGAGGTCGCATCTTCCGGTTGAGGGACTTCTCGATCTGCATGTTTTGGACTAGGACGAGGTCGCCGCGCTTGAAGTCGAAGTCTCGGATCGTGTGCCGATGCTCGCGCTCGAAGCGTTTCGCAGCTTCCACTCTTGCCTGTAGGACACGCATGTGGAGTCTCTCGACATCCTCTTCCCGGCGTTGAAGGGTGATGGCTCGGCGAGCTATGAGATCTGTTGTCGAGAGTAATGAGTTCGGAGGAGGCTGAAGATACGTAGCTTCCACTATATTGAGTGGGATGAGGGGATGTGCTCCAGTGACTGCGAAATAAGGTGATACGCCGAGTTGGCGACGGATGGTGATGCGTTTGGACCACAGGACAGAGTGGAACACTTGTGACCACCAAGACTGATCTCCGTCGGCGGCCTTGTAGAGAGCTTGTCGGATATCGAAATGGGGGCGTTCGACGACTCCGTTGGCTCGTGAATTGTAGCCACTAATTCGGATGTGATATACCTTGTAGCGTTTGCTGAGCTGGTCCAATGCCTTGACAAAGGGCAGCCGGTTCTGTAATAATAATGTATTACATGTCTAATATTTTAACAAACCCTTATGCAATACCCAGTAATGTTTTAAGCGTAATGTATTAATGCCCCGGGCTGTGCCATACATTGCCCCGGAACCCGGGCTGGGTTTGAATTGGACTGCCCGGCACCCAGGCATCAAGATCTCAATCGGGTTGGGATGTCAAGTGTGGGAAAAAGGCTGCTATATTGGTGATAATAGCCTAGGACCTTGGTTCTGGCCCGGGAAAATGCGGAAAAATCGGAATAAATCAGAATATATTCCTGGACCCATTTGGGAACCCTCCAGTACTAAAAATAGATTGATATATATATAGAATGCTTCAGAATGGGATTCAGCTGCCCATATAAAATCGCAAAAAATGCCTAAAAATGCGGAAAAAATCAGGGTAGCTCCTGGGACCTAATAGGGTCAGATGGCATCATGATATTATGTAATCCTCTCATTATATCCATTCAGCTGCTCATATAAAATCGGAAAAAATGCCTAAAAATGCAGAAAAAATCAGGGTAGTTGTTAGGACCCCTTGGGCCCAGATGCCATCATGATATTATGTAATCAACTACCTGATATGAACAACATTTGATGTTATACACCTCTGGAACCCATTTTTTAGCCTCTTTCCACTGGTGTGGTCCATTTCTCTATCTGGATGAGATTTGGCATGGTTGTAGCACCTCAGCCATTAGAGCTATAGATATGGCACTTGTCCCATCCATTTATATCAACTACCAGCTATCTGTGGGTACCAAAAACTACCAAAAGTATTTTTTCACACACCGCATTTAAAACACTTTTTCGTGTTTTCGCACACGAGTACCTCACCCCATAACTTGCCTTTTTGGGAATATGGTCACCCAATATAGGGCTACAGGTTTACTTAAGACAACGTGAGATTCTGATGAGCAGGTGGCTATTTACCACTTTTGGCTAGTACCCCCCCTGCAGCCTCTCCCCAGCTACCAATTTTGGTTCTGGTGGTCAATATCACTCCTTCCTAGTGTATACTAGTGTATCAGAGTATACTGACCGAGTCTGGGACCATTTGGGCCATTATTCAGTGACCCAGTACTGATTGACCTCAAACTCATGCATTTATTGATACCCTACTACAGCCAGTATACCTACTGCACTGGAAACATGCCGTAATATACCCTAGAGTATCCCCACTCGACCCTAGATCCTATCCCAGTCACCCCACATACTGCCCAGTACCACAATGCACTGTAAACAACTTGTTCCGGTGCACACTAGTAGCTCAGGTCATTAGTCCAAACAGTCCGAAAATGATCCGAAAATGTCAGAGAAGCTGTTTGCTATTGCAATGTGATACTGTGCAGCCT
>KV425562.1:15016-204033 GCA_001632425.1 Neolentinus lepideus HHB14362 ss-1 | reverse complement strand
AGCTTACTCGGGCACGTGTCTGCGATCTGCGGGCGGGGGTCGGCCCAGGCGATGGCGGCGCGGTCGAGCGAGACCTCGCGCAGCCTGGAGAGGTCGGCGAGCTTGGCGCGGACGCGGGCGAGCCCGACAGCCTCGACGTGGATGAGGCCATGGGAGGAGCCGAGGGTGACGAGCTCCCTGGGGGCGGCGAGGTCGGCGTCGATGTATTTCTCGGCGAGGGCGGCGAGGAAGGACCGGCCGTACGAGAGGTGGCGGGCAGACGGGCGGATGAAGGAGGCGCAGGACGAGTGCGGGAGACTAGAGGGATGAGTGTGTGGACATACAGGATAGCGGGCATACATACACACAGCTGAAATATTGCTTGCCGTCTTTGGTCCCGTCGTGCATTCCTCGGGCGGGGTCGTCCCACTCGACGCCGAGCCACACGCCCTGCGTGCCGTCGACGGGGCCGACGTAGCGCACAGTGCCGAGGGAGTTGTTGAGGACGAGGCGCGTCCCGACAGCAGGTAGAGACATGGAAGTAGATAGCCAACCCTAGTCTAGGGCCAGAGACCCCGTGACGTCGCGGGACCCCGATGCGCGCAGTCATTTGTCAGTCCATGTCCTGCTAGAGTCCATGTCCTGTTAGACCCCAATGCTGGCCTCACGGACGTACGCCAGGCGGCTAGCCATGCCCTCCTCTGCCCGCGCCACCGCCGTCCTCAACCACCTCCGCCCAATGTCCACAGACTCAGAGGTCTGTCCGACGTCGTCGTCCACGGCGAGCACTGACACTGCTGCAGGACGTGCTGTTCCAGAGCCATCTGTCCTCGCGCACGTACATCCTCAATCGACCCAACAAGCTCAACGCCCTCGACGAGTCCATGCTCAACACCCTCCGTCCAAAGATCGTGGTGCGTCGCTGTTCCGTCCTTTCTGTGTACCGCAGCCACTATATCATTCCCTCAACTCCCTGTTCGCCTCCATCCCCGCTTCAGACGAGTTACTGACACCCCCTCTTCTAAACCGAACTCTCCCCAGGAATTCGCCGCCGCCGACCTCTGCAAGCTCATCATCGGCCGCGGCAACGGGCGCGCCTTCTGCGCAGGCGGCGACGTCGCCAGTGCGTCTTCCCTTTCTCTCATTCCCCCCTTACTTACCCCCCTCACCCAGGCGTCGTCCGCCAAGCCGCCCACCCCTCCACCCGCCCGCGCGCCGTCGACTTTTTCAAGCGCGAGTTCGAGATGGACTACCTCCTCGCCTCCCTCGGCAAGCCCTACGTCGCCATCATGGACGGCATCACCAGTGCGTGCTTTCTCGTCTCGACTCGACTGCTTTGGTGTTCACCGCTCATGCTTGGATTGGATTGGTCCGGCACCCCCTACATTCACACTTCTCCACCTTCCCGTAAACAGTGGGCGGCGGCGCGGGCCTCTGCATGCAGGCCCCCTTCCGCATCGCGACGGAAAACACAAAATTCGCCATGCCAGAGACCAAAATCGGGTACTCCCCCGACGTCGGCGCGAGTGCGTTCCTCGCCAGGTGCGTCCTTTCTCGTTTACTCCTTCTCCCCCTTCCAACTCCACTTGCTAACCCCCAACCCCCGCCTCCCCCAGACTCGACGGTGCCCTCGGCCCCTACCTCGCGCTCACCTCCGAGACCATCGTCGGCCGCGAAGTCTACGAGCTCGGGCTCGCGACGCACTTTGTGCCGTCCGCCTCGGTGCCGGCGCTCCTGCGCGCGCTGGAGGCGCTGGAGGAGCCGAGCTGGGAGACCGTGGACGCGGTGGTGGAGGCGTGGTATGAGGGGGCGGGGGATACGGGCGAGGTGGGTTGTTGGTTTTTGGTTTTTTGGTTTTCGTACCACTCACTCACCTCACCAGGCGAAACTATCCGCATTCGCACAGACAGGACACGGCCACCCCCAGACCCAGACCCCCGCCCACACCGGCCGCCTCGCGCGCCCGAGCGGGCCGCACACCGGCGCCGTGCGCGCGGCGCTCGACGCCGCCTTCAGCTACCGCTCCGTCGCCGACATCCTCGACGCGCTGCTCCTCCTCTCGCACCGCTCCTCCCTGCCCGACGCCGCGCTGGATGTGGGGTTCCGCAATTTCACTAGGGAGGAGGTGGTGGAGGCGGAGGCGTGGGCGAGACGGACGAGGGAGGCGCTGGGGGCGCGCAGCCCGACGAGCTTGGTGGTCGCGCTGGAGGCGCAGAGGCGGGGGCGGGAGGCGTTGGAGAGGGGTGGGAATGTGCTGAGGGAGGCGTTGGGGATGGAGTTGGGGGTTGCGACTGCGTTTGTGGTGAGTGGGTTTTTTGGGCCGGGGGTGTGGTTTTGGGGTTTTTTTGGGGGGGTAGTGGGGGATGTTTGAGTTTTTTTGGTGGTGGTTTGGGGTTTTTTTGGTGGGTTCGGGTTTTTGGCTTGGATTGAAGAAACAGGGACGTAGGGCGGGTGGTTTTCCTGGCTCGTTTGGAGCGCGGTATTTGGGATGGCGTGCTCGTGGTCGCTGCTGCTGTGCTCCCTGGATCGTTTGGAGTCTTGTCTTGTATCTGGCCGCGCGGGATCTGGGATGGTGCTTCCCGGGTCGTTTGAAGCTTCGTATCTCCCGCACTCGCGGAATATCGGTTCCCTCGCTGTTCCTTGGACTCGGAGGCTGCGGGACTGGGCGGTATACAAGGTCCACGGTGTTTCGGGGTGTGGGGATGGACACGTACTGTCTTGGGGAGGCAGATTTGGTATTTCCAAGGATGCGGCGCGGAGGACTTGCTATGTCCTGGGGAGATATACCTGTTGTCTTTGGAAGGAAGTGGCGAGGTGGCGGACCTTCTGGTCTTAACAGGGTCGTAGGGCGGGTGGTTTTCCTGGCTCGTTTGGAGCGCGGTCGGATTCCTGTGCGTGTCCATGGGTGCAGAGCAGAGAGACAACTATCTCGTGTATCGCACACGCGGATTTCGGGACGTGACATCGGGGATCTGATCGCTTGGTTCCCCGGTCGTGGGCGCTAGGTGATCGGGGTGGCATTGCTGCACACGTGGCGTGGTTATTGGGTCGGGAGGGTTGGTGTACCGGGGGGTGTGCCTGCTGGGATTGATATGGCAGGGTCGGGGGATGACTGTGTCTTTGCGTCTTCCATTCTATGGCGAAGGGGTATCAGGCAGGGGGCCAGGGACTAGAGTATGACTGTGTCTTTACGTCTTCCATTCTGCAGGGAAGGGGGATCACCCAGGGGTTAACTGTGTCGTCGTACCTGCCTAAGCTTCGTGATCGCTCGTCGTCCTTCGTGCTACAGGGACAGGGACGGGGGGTCAGATTGTGGCCGCGTGCGCGGCTGATGGGAGCGCTGGCGTCAGCGGGGTTCATTATTGTGGCTCTGGGGCATCCAGCGCGGTACGGGCGCGACCGGGAGGGTTGGACGCGCCGGGGGGGTTGATCGCGCGTTTGCGGAAGGCGTATTGACTGGGCCGCAGACTAGTCTCCATATTAAAGCTGCGCGCGCGATTCCCGGTCTCCGAGATTGGGCGCGTCCTCGTGGCCTCTCCCGTTATTTTGGACATTTGCTTTCCTGCATGAATGGAGTTGCGATTTGTCGTGTTCTCCGCAGGGTATGCTCCAGTCCCTGACTCCCGAGGTCTGGGAGTGGACCGGGTTCTCCCAGGCCGGCATCACTTCTCCCCTATTCCTCCCGCTCGCATCACTGCCATCACCCTGCCTTTCCTGGCCTATGTATACTCGGTGCCGTGATGGCACCGAGGCAGCGGGAGAGCGCTTGCTTCCCGCGGCTGGCGCTTGATCAGGAATCTCGCATCTCGCAAAGTTGCGGGCACAGATCGCAGATGTGCGAGGTGCTTCTCTTGTGCCCTTGCATCACCTCGGGCTAAAGGCACCGAATGGCCCTGTATTCCAGTGCGATTCCAGTGTTTCACAGTTTCTTAGCCTGCGCTGGACAGGTTGCTGCCTTAATTCAGGCAATTTAGTTATATGTCCTTCATTATACTGCGCTTTTCATTTTCCTTTAATTATGCGGTGGATCACCTTAACTGACTCTTGCTATGCTGTGCTGTAGAACGGTGCTAGCCCCGACTTTGCGACGGGCGTCCGCGCGGTGTTAATCGACAAGCTGCCGAAAGATCAGCGGCCTGCTTGGGAGCCATCCGACATTGAGGCGATCAATGAGGACGAAATTATTAAGAAATTCTTTGACGAGTCTTCGCCTTTCTTCGACCCGAAACCACAGCTAGATATTCCTAAAGAATTCGCGGAACGCCCGATCAGCGATCCAAACCGGTACGCGCTGCCGAGCGAGAAGGAGATTGAGAGCGTTATCAGAGGCAGCCACAGGACGAGCGGTGATTTCGGCATGACGGTTGAGGAGCTTGTGGACAAGTGCGAGAGGGACCTGGCGCCTGGCTCTCGGAAATCGCGGAGAACCAAGGGTGGGATTAGGGAGAAGGTCGTGGATGTCGTGAGAAGAAAATGCGAAGTCGAGGAGGAGGGCAAGTGGGTGAAGTGGAGAGGCTGAAACGGGGTTTCAGCGGGGTATCTGCTGTAGGACGGGTTCTAATGCAAATTACGTGCATGCAAAGGTCTAGCTAGTCACAATGCTATGGACGCACAGCTCTACCTTGAGCTGACAGGTGAAGGGCCTCCGAGTTGCTATGGAGAACTGTATATGGAGGATCAGTCGAGACACTCCAAGAGAGGCTTGCTGACAAGGTTACATTGCAGAAACCGAAGCCATCTGATGGGGCGGCTGCGAGGAAGTTCTCCTTGAATTGAAGTAATGTGAATCTGCCGTGTAGAGGTGTATGCCTCTGTCTGGTACCTTAAGGACCCACGGCTCTATCTGCAGAGGTGAGAATTGTCCCCACAGTCCAATTGAATGGAGCGCCGCTGAGTAACTCTGCCATAGATTGCATTTTGCGGCGAAGGCCGTCCTACATCAATTGTCCAGATAACTTTGCAGACATCCAGGTGCTCGGACTTACCGTATCTGACAACAGAAAGCTTCTCGGGATGCTGACTCTAGCGACACGTTGCTCATTCTCAGAGAACGGCAATATGCGAATACGACCTCGAACAGACCGCGAGAGAATGCCGCTGAAGACATGATATGCATCACGAAGACTGCATTTTGGAACGTTCATCAACAAACATTGCAACGCGTGGGGGAACAGGATTGGTTTTCCTCTAGAGGACAAGGGGCAGCAGACTTGGCACAAAGAGCTTCAGAGGTCTTGCTGCTGCCTAAGATCCGACGACATACCACGCTGACCAATCAAACATAACGCAGACGGGCGCTGTACTTCTGCTGGAGAGACAGGAATCTCGTGGCGTAGTAGCGATATGATCAAACGGGGGTATAGGGCGAAGATGCCACACCCATGGTGTTGTAGTCCGCGCTGTTTCCAGTGAATATGACATCGTCCACATACAGAGAATATCAGCTTCCCAAACCAAGAGTAAGGGAATTGACTGCGTATTAAATTGAGGGCTTGGTACTCTCAGGCTCGACTGAGATGTCACAGTTTCTAATTTAGTCAATGCCTGGCCTACGCAGCTCGCGCGAGAGCATACCTGATCTATCCGAAGCCCAGATACAAGAGGACTAAAAAAGATTTGATACGAGAGAATCATCACCGCGGGTCATAGCACGCGAGAATCCTGTGCATTCCACGAGCGCGTCCCACGTGGGAAGACTTCCTAACTTTCCTGATTTTTCATTTACGCCTGCGCGGGGCAAGTTTCCGTTCCGTACTACATTCCGATAAATATTTCAATATCAAGTTCAGCGGCCGTGTTTCGGAGGGTGGGCATCACAGATCACGATCTTAGAGCGTCATTAATCATTATCAAGATATGCCCTGTTTACCTCTCACTTCAATGCACCCGAAATTATTTGGAAACACTGCGGGTAGGAGGCAGTACGCTTGATGCGAAAACGTAAAACAGGCAGTCGAGCTGATGTCAGGGCAGAAAGCCCATGAACTATCTCAAGAGATGAGAAGGGCTCTCTCCTCCATTTGAAGTGAGCCCTCCAGGTTGCCATTCGTGATCTCCCATCGATAGGACCTATGCTTCGGTGCGGGACGAACTTGGTCTCGACAAGACTGTTAACCGGTGACACCCTGGAGAGCCACGATCAAGCTGATTACGGGCGTGTGCAATTTGAATAGTGCATATATCGATATGACCTGTCATGGAGTAGTCACACGCCCAAGATCGTGAATTTCAGTCAGGGCTCCCGTGCGAGAGACAGACGATATGTTCGCTGAATGAGGTCCCTCCAACTGCAGGCCTGGGACCGACAAGAACCAATCAATCCTCTATGCGGATCAAAAAAGACTGATCGAATGCTATCCTTGCAGTACCGTCGTTACGGTACAGCTGACGGGTCAGTATCCCACAGTAGATCGGGTCACAGCTCATCCAAACCGCAGGCTGATCAAAAGAGTAGCCACAGAATCGGTAATGCCCGTAAATGTCACTTGCGTGGCACGGAGCCTAGCCTGTCCAATCTAGGAGTGATGGTTTCGTGGCATGACAGAGACGCCTTGCGATACACAGAACCAGATCCATCGGCATCGAGATGACTGACTCACAGCAAACTAAGCAAGACCGTGCTTTGCCGCGAAACGGAAGTAAACCAGGGAATAACAAAGGAGGACGGGAAATGGAGACCGTTAGTCCAATTACGACGATAAGGATTACGAAGCCATCGCAATCAAGACTATTCTGGAAGTCTACCCCATGCGTCCAACTTTCATGGATTATGGGGAATCGTGGTGGGCGTATATGGACACCAGAGGCTAGGGATACGGACGCCTATGCGCGCACTCTGATGGGATAGGTGATGGGATCATTTACACAGATGCAAACACACACGGACCCGGTGAGTGACTTTGCGTGACAAGGATAGTCCTGTGGAGGTCTGTATATAAAAAGAGCATCGTTTCATTTTTGTTTAGGTCTAAAACACTAGGATATCCTCTCAACTCACCTTCACACCAACGCGACTATAAGCTCATACATCCATGGAGTTCACCACATTTCTTCTCTCAACAACCTGCCAGGACCTTGCTCAAATGACTCTGTCCTATTTCACGAGAACAGTATCCAACTATTCTCGACGACTGCCCGAAGCTGCTTGCGGCAAGTCCCAAGAGGCCTTCGACGTAAACAGTATCACGGGCTTTCTTCCCGCCCAACCGCTGCGGCGTTTGCCCAAGGAGTATGACATTTGGGAGACGGCCCTAGTAGAGGCACAGACCGTGCTGAGCCTCGGTACCGACAGCAGCAATGTCGCACTCGCCAAAAGGCAAGACGGATTACACTGGAGAGGTGCGATTCGGGAGGTGAGTATTCAAGAGAGCCCAATATTTAATGACTTACGTCCCGTTCAGTGGCCAGTCCTGAGTATCGACAATCTGCGGGATGACGTACGCCGGCTGCAAAGGGCGCACTACGTTCTGGCGTTCCTCGTGCATTGGTTCGTGCACTCTATCCCGCCCACAGAACCTCCTTCCCCAGTCCAGGTACCCCGAGGACTCGCAATGCCTTTGGTGGCAGTCTCGCACCTGTTGAGAATGGCTCCAGTTCTCACCTTCGCCGATACGGTGATGTGGAATGCTCAGCCAGAGAATCCTGATCACCCAGTTTCCGTCGACAACCTCCGCTTCGAGCACTTGCTTTCTGGCACGGAGGACGAGTATAACTTCTACCTGATGTCAGCTAGGGCAGAGCTGCAAGCAGTGGAAGCCCTCCACGTGATCAAGTCGTACCATGACTTGCCGAATACGACCGACCTCGCATCTGTCACCAAGATAGGCCGCGATCTCGCTCGTGTTACAGCAGTGATACAAGACATCACGGCGACACTCGAGTCCTCTCGCGGTATGATCGACCCGCATAGCTTCTACTTCAACGTTCGCCCGTGGTGGAAGGGCAGCGATGGTGATGGACCTGATTCTCCAGGTTGGATATACGAAGGCGTGACCGGGATGGACCAAAAATATCTCAGCGGCCCATCTGCAGGACAGTCGGCAGCTGTGAGTTATCATTTAACCTTGGAACTCATGTGTCTCGTCTGACCATACCTCTGCTGGTCCAGATGCACGCGCTTGACATCTTCTTGGATATTGATCACAAGTTGGCCAAGCGCCGTTCGCCTGCTCCATCCAAAGAGAACAAGAAGGCTGACCTAGGATTCATGGAGCGCATGAGGCAGTACATGCTTGGGCAACACCGGGAATACCTGGAGTATCTGGCCAGCACACCACGACCCCTGCGAGAAGTCGTCAGACAGAATCCAGCGCTCCGCGAACCGTACAATACGGCGGTCCGAACTCTGAAGAAGTTCAGAGACGTGCATATCCGTATTGCTTGTCTGTACATCGTCTCGATGTCGAAGTCCCAGACGCAGATCCCATCGCAGTGTCCAGCATCGGCTATGTTGAACAAAGCGATGAATGAGGCAAACGAAAACCGCGAGCCAGTCCGAGGCACAGGCGGCACCGCTCTTGTACCTCTGTTGAAGGCCGGCAGAGATGCAACGGCTCGCACAGTCCTGCAGTAGATGCGTAGTCCCTGCAAGAACTGAAGAGTCAGAATTTTACACTGATACGATGCCGTTCGACAAATAGTATATGATTGGGTAATTGCCGTAATGTAGCTCGTCTGTTGGTCGGTTGATTTCACACTATGTTTCTATTCAATATCTATCCGGCATATACATTAACAAGGACGGTATAGGTACTTACAGAAATACATTCGAGGTTGCTGTTGACAGCCCCTATTAAATAAAGCATCAGTACTTCATACATGTACATGTAGCATCCACGTAATTTTAGGAAATGGAGACTCGCCTGGGACAGATGAATGGACCGGCATTAGCGATGCGTCAGTGAGGGGAAGATGATCGCGTAAGGACTCGTATAGATCATGGCGTTATAAGCTTTGCTCGGTTACTCAAGTCGTCCCGCGCTATGTAGAACGGCCCATCAGGAAAATGGAGGGCCGCAAGGGACTTGCCTTAATTTTACTTAGATGACGTATCGGACGCGCTTTCGAACATCTTTCGTTGCCTTTTGGCACCTTAAGCGCCGGACTTGGCATTATTTTGTCTTAAAAAAAGACATCCTAAGACCAGCCTAAGCCAAAAAGTCCGTTTCTTGATGGGCCGGACTATAGAAAATTGACCAGTCACACAGGAAAATAATCAAAAAAGTGACGAGACGGACACGGTCTAACAAAGGATACCGGTGCCTACCGGTCTTCTGGTAGGTTGCCAAAAGGTCCTCCATGCAACGGGCCTTGGAGTTCTGCGACAAAGATCCGACAAACATGGGAAAACTGACCGAACGAGGACGCTTATGTAAGACATGCGCTACTTAAGGACGCGCTTGCTGCTAAGACGCGTCGCCCGCTTGCTATTCAGACGCGTCTCACTCTAGACAAAGCTTGGTATCAGAATGCAGGTCGAACTCAGTCGTGGAATAATTAAACGCCTCTTTGACGCGCACGATACTGGAGAAGATCTTTCTACGTCTCAGCCCACCTTGCAAGTCATCTCTATGAAGAAGGTGGACCCGCCACAAAACGCGACGAACCAGACTCCTGATCGCTGGCGGGCCATCATCTCTGATGGTGAACACTTTATGCAGGGCATGTTTGCTACTCAGTTGAACAATGTGGTCGACTCCGGGGAGATTCAGAAGAACACGGTCATAGCGGTAGAGAACTTAAACTGCAGTTTTCTTCAGGGCAAAAGGTACCGATAATTTGACTCTTTAGTGTTAAATTACTGAGGTCTTCGTCTAAGACTGCTCATTATCATGGCTGCACGCGTTGTAGCTCAAGCAGATGCGAAGATTGGCAAGCCGGAAACCCTGCAAGTTGGCGCTGCTGGTGCTGCGGAGAGAGTCGCCGCTTCGCCTACACCTCAGACGCCTACGATAGCATCCTCGACGTCTACTACAAGCACCACTCCCCAGGCACAGAACCGCCAGCAAAGTTCGGCGAAGTCCGGAGGGAAGGCGAACTCGATATACCCCATCGAAGGTCTTAGCCCGTACCAGAACAACTGGACCATTAAAGCACGAGTCACTCAGAAGACAGATATAAAGACATGGTCGAATCAGCGTGGAGAAGGCAAGCTATTCAGCGTTACTCTTATGGACGAGTCAGGAGAAATCCGTGCTACCGGGTTCAATGCTGTTGTCGATGAGCTCTACGACAAGCTTGTAGAGGGCAAGGTTTATTACATTTCAAAAGCCCGAGTGAATCTAGCCAAGAAGAAATTCAGCAATATCCAGAACGATTACGAGCTCGCTCTTGAGCGGAATACGGAAGTGGAAGAGGTAGGTGATCAATGTGTGTCAGTGTTAATAGATATCTGACGTATCAACAGTGTCTGGATCCGTCCAATGTTCCTGCAGTACGATACAACTTCGTGGACTTGATCGGTCTCGAAGAGCTCCAGAAGGATGCCACCTGCGGTCTGTCTTGTCCTGTGTACTTTGGCTTTGCCGAAGTTCATGTCTAGTAGATTTTATCGGCGTCGTCAAGGATGTGGGTGACGTAGGGACTATTACATCCAAGGCTAGTAACAAAACGGTTAGTGTCTTTTTTAACGATGCTGAGGCATTGACCGACGCCCTGTACAGGTGGCCAAACGAGATTTGACTCTCGTGGATCGCTCTGGCAAATCTGTCCGCATGACCCTTTGGGGTGCTCAAGCAGAGCAGTTCAATGCAGATGATGCGCCCGTCGTGGCCTTTAAAGGAGTCAAGGTTGGAGACTTCGGAGGTCGGTCGGTGTGCTAGTCTACATACTCAGGATGCTAAAGTTCCACGCTCTTGAAGGTCGTTCGCTTTCAATGTATAGCTCCAGCACTATGAGCATCAACCCCGACATCCCCGATGCCCACGCTCTTCGAGGCTGGTACGACGCGATGGGATCCGGACAGAATTTTACGTCAATGTCCAGTGGTAATAATGTTGGAAGCAGTACCATGGGAGGGTTCAATCGTGATGAAATGCGTACCTTGTTTGATGTCAAGGAATCTGGCTTGGGCACCTCTGACAAAGCAGACTACTTCTCGTGTCGGGCCACCATCATGCACATCAAAGGTGACAACATTTCCTACCCTGCGTGTCCGACCGAAAACTGCAACAAAAAGGTGGTTGAGATTGGTGATCAATGGCGGTGCGAGAAGTGCGACAGGTCATTCGATAGACCTGAGCACCGGTGAGACTTGAAATCATTTGTCCCACTCTCCTGTTGACGTGCCATCTTCAGATACATCATGTCGATGGCTGTGGCGGACCATACCGCTCAGGCATGGCTACAGGGCTTCAACGACGTGGGACTGGCCGTCTTTGGTATGTCTGCCAATGAGCTCGTGGATATCAAGGCAAGTTTCAGCAGTTAGAACCTTGTCTACGTGCTCATCGCCCTTCAGGAACGTGACGAAACCGCGTACAATGTCATCTTACACAAGTCGAATTGCGCTACTTTCAACTTCGCCTGCCGTGCTAAGCAGGACACGTTCAATGTATGTACTGCGGTTCACTGTAATCAGGACATTGATCCTGATAGCACTCATTTGTAGGACCAAACGCGTATCCGCTACGGTATATCCCGCATAATGCCCTTGGATTATGTATCCGAGATACGAGCTTTGAAGGCCATCATCTCATCACCGTGGGGAAGGGCGTGATGATCGCAGTATTTATCCCCGGATGTACATGTGCTTCCATGCCTTCGCTCGTACGGCATTGTATTATACTAATTTCTACGAAGATGTGTGCATTAGGAACTTACAAATAAATCATAAAATAACATCAGCGACCCAGGGTCGAGAGGCTAGGGAGGGTCCAAGGGATAGTGGTAAGCTCGTCGTAATAGTTGCCATACAACTCCCAGACCGCCTATCACAGCGTCCATAGTAGCGCGGCCTGCTGAGTGCAGATCGTACTCGTCTGGCCACCTGAAGTGGATATGTTGACTTGGGACAAGAGCATATGTCGTTGAAGTGTCTCGTGGAACGGATGGAGTAGGAGTCGGCATACTGGACATAGAGTCTTCATTATGCATGTCACCGGGAGAAGAGTTAGTGGAAGGAGGGAGAAGTGATGGTTCCAAAACATGATCTGGAGGGACTGTGGCGACAGTAATCCCTCCGAACCAACCATGGCTTTGCGTATTAATCAGCATAGTCTTCGTGTAAGTCACCGTGACTGGGACCGGTGCTGCGTCGGATCCCAATGTTGCGGAACATTGGTCAAGAGATCTTTTCATCTGCCGAAGCTCCGCATCGACAGTCAATAGACAAACGAACAGAATTAGACATATAACCGCCGGTACAGTGACCGTGACCGAACGGATCGATTTTGATCCTGATACCGCACTGTTTTGTGTAGTGGAGATGATGTCCATTGTTAATCTAGGGTAGAAAAGTTCCTCCAAGCCGTAGTGCAGAAGCCGTCGTCCTCGAACATTAGACTGTTGATGTGTTAAATTTGATTGCATAGAGAGGATGTCAAAACCTGCGACAGTGTTAGTCAATCACGATGATGCTAGACACGGAGATCATCATACCAAACGCGGTCTCAACGTTCACGTCCAAACGACCAACTGGGAGAGCAAACGTAGGCAAGCATATGTCGAGGTGGCTGACCTCTTTTGCCTTCTGCTTTCCCTTGCGCTGGATTGACGCAGAGATGTTCTCCTGTCGATTCCGAACGACGTAGTCCACCTGCACTTTGCTGCCTCCCACTCTTCCTACATGTACTCTCACCCAGCTCACCCACTCATTGCCACTTAGTTGCTCAAAAGGCACAGCTAATGACGACAGCGACGAAGACATGTCCTGTCGTACAGCCACGGTCGTCTCGAAGCGTACAGGCACGCCTTCCACACTCGCACTGGCCACTTCGACGCGAGGCGGTTTCGAATTAACGCCACGCTTCTCCTGATCCTCGGAACGCGAAGAATCAACAGAGGGTTGCTGAGCAAGCCCAAACTCCAGCCACTCTGATTCATCATCAGTTGGCGCGGGCAGTACTACTCTCACAGCGTACGCGTTAGGGAGATCGACGGCACTGCTCATGAGGGGGGTAACGGTGACGGCGACCCAAGGAATGATTAACGGACCGTCCCTTTCTGGCCTCATTGAGCCCGCTGATGATTGAACCACGCTCACGTTCGGCGAAGTCGCTCGGCTCGGTGTTCGATGGGGTTTAGTGGGTACTCTCCGACTGCGACTTGGGCTGTAGAGTGCTGCTGCCAAGTACCGCAGAGCTAGACGACCACCTTCAACCCCGCATTTCGTCGCCGCCCCTCGCTGTAAGACCGTCCTCCTTGTTTGCGCATCGCGCAAGTCGCCCGTCGAGTTGTAGACGTCAACAGTAGCACCGTCGACATCATTTCGGACTATTGTCGATATGATTTCGGAGTCCGCAGCAGGGACCCGGAAGCGAGGAATTGCCACCGGATCTACATCTCCTTCTGCATCGGATCCAGAAAGCGAGGATGACGGAGAATTGTACGAGAGCGGTGATGCCCGAGGTTTGACGAGAACTATGCCGCCAACAGTAAATGTGAATACGTTTTTTGTGGGAGGGAGTAATTCATTGATATTGATATGGAGAGTGACAGGAGCAAGTGGCGGACATGCACTGGTGTCCAGCGCAGGCGCAACGCCGTTTACGGATGGTATTCGACTACTTCCTTCTGCTAGAGAGTCGGTGGAAGTGAGCATCCCAGACGAAGGCGCGCTGCTTGGGGCACTTTCGAACGAATAATCAGCCACATTTTGCACGGGCAAGGGTGCACGAAGTAGAGATGACGAAAAAGAATTGTGTCGCATGTTGGATTTGGAGGGCGTCGCGGGTGACACATATAGACCCGGGGTTTCCAATGAAGAAGGCCTTGAGATTGCCGTAGGAGGCGAGCCCGCATCATGGCCAGTGAAGCCCCGACCACCGTTGACAAACCATCGCGCGTCCGCTCCTGGAAGCCAGGAGACTTCAGACCCTTGCCCATCCAAAGTTATGTCCATTCCCAGAAGTGTCGCTACACCAGGGAACCAGACGCCTTGGCACGAACCAGTATACTCCAGTTTCATGACAATACCTTCTCCAGTCCTGTCCCTCCCCTTTCCAATCACGACAGCAGTCATTTCTCCCTTGACCTCACGGACGCCGACTCGCTTGCGTCCGTCACCTTCGACAGGTTTCATAGGAGCAGCCCAACGAACACGCATCTGCTCTGTACTAGGAAATGTGCCCTGAATCCCGCACCCGTCAGAGAAACCGGCGGTCGAAGAATCAGAGGACTCGTCATCGGCAAAATGGGTGTAGGAACTTGTCCGAGAAGGTCTGCTGGTTGCACTGCGTGTTACGTGCGGATCTGCGGTGAGGTCCCAGGAGCCAGGCTCTTCTTCCGCAGAAGATAGAGAATGGAGGGAAGCAGAGGTGCTCGAGTTTGGAGGAAATATGCGTAGTTTGATATGGTTCGACAGACAACGAGGAGTGGGGATGGACAGCTGCAAAACAACAAAACAAAGTCAGTGGAAGTCATAACTTTCTTACCGAATTCTCGTACCAGGAAGGGTGCTCTTGGAGGTTTCGTGAGCAATGGGACCCACATATCTATGGCTGCCATGAATTGAATCACGTTTTTATCACTGACAGATCCCCGCCTGCTACGATGTGTACTGCCAGGCGTTCGACTCATCGGGATACGGCTCTCGTGTTCATCCATGCCGGTGAGTCTCGATGACGGAGGGAATTCCCTAGGGAGGACATAGGATACCTGATATCCAGAAACCAGGATCTGACCAGTGTATCGTTCGTCCAAGGGTGGGATGTGGGCATTATGCGATGATCGTCTAGAGGAAGACCCGGGAATAGGGGTCGAGGGAGTGGACAGTCCGAGTAGGGACATGTAAGACTGAGATGAACGGGCGGGAAGATTGAGAGCTCGCGCGGCACTGTGCAAAAGCGGACATGTCGTGGACGAAAAGTTGTATGGCACGGAGTTGTTGTCGATCGGATGGACCTGTGAGTTCACAATCTTGATGTTCTCTTCCGGAAATAAAGGTATCGTGGAGCCTGGTGTCACGCTGTCGCGAGGTACCGTCAACTGGTCAATCCATTAAAATGGACGTTAACGAGCTTCTAAGCATGACAGCATTGCATTATGCCAACAGACCTTCAAGTACATCTTAATCCCAGCACCATCGTATCCGTGCTTGGCCTTTCCTTCCAGTGCCAGACGCGTGACAATGTTAATCTTCGGCTGCTGACCCGAAGTAAATGCCTGCGAAGACCCGGTGGTCGACAGCGGCGGACTTGTTGTCCGAGTGTGATGTGACATAGAAGGCCCTGGTGTCAGTCGAGCTGGTCTATTTGTTAGCTATGATGCTGTTCAAGTGGACTGTGGCGGCGGATTTGTGGTCGACGTCGCGATATTCCGCGGTAATAGACGTGACAGAGAAAGGATCGTTGAGAGGTTTGCAGACGCGTGAACAACGTACAGTCGCCTTCTATAGGAGACGCTTGGAGGACGGGCGGGACAGCCACGAGAACCGAAAGGAGGACACTGAAAGTGACGCGCCCAGAGAGATCGCTGAGTTTGTGACCGTTCGCGTCGAAGGGCATGCTGCAGTGTGGACGCGTCCAGTAAACAGACTGGTCGTGGGAAAGAAGTAGGTCCGTAGAGACTACGCGTACTTGCCCAAATACGTCGACTGTGGCGGCTACCTCTTCTTGGCTGTCTTTATGTGTCTTAGCCATCCCGCGCTCCTTGGATACTTCCGGGACATTCGAGTCATTGAATGCTAAGTGTTAATGTACTGCGAACTCCGGATTTATCATCACCGGAGTTGACGCGTCTATGCTTCGAGCTGGTTGCAGCCCGTGTGCGGTTGAGGTCGGAAGTCGTAGTACTTCATCCAATTCCTCAGGCACAGATCCAGAACGATATTTAGTCCCACAAATGATGAGAAAACACTGTATCTTACAGATCCTTAATTATCTGGACTTTACAGCCTGGATCGCGAAGTTGCGCACCTGTGAGTGATACTGATAGGTAAGACATACTACACATACATTAGATAAGCTTGACCATCGCCATCGGTTCCTGCAGCATCGTTTTCCACACGATATCTGAACTGACAAGATGACTGTATGATAGTAGCTTCCTTTCACGAAATGAGATCGTTCTGCTCTGTTCCAGATACATTGTCCAGATCTTAAAAGATCACATCTGCTTCGTCCTTGCTATTCTGATCGCTGAGGATAGTATGTTAACTTTTGATGTCTTCTTGATTGCATGATGCGTTGCTATTGACCGCAGCCAGTGAAGGCAGCTCGGTTGGACGATGCAAAGTCGGCGGCAATTCGTATTGCCCAGGACGAGGCCTCTAGACGAGAATTAGAGATGGCGTCTCAGGCGGAAGTAATCGCAGTGTCATCATCCGTGTTACAACCGAGTGAGACGATCCAGCAACTCCCGAATTTATTAGATCCTCTGGAATTCGCGTGGAGGAATTCGCATGAGACAGACAACCCTATTTCCTGGGAATATCCGGTCCTCTGTATGGCATGTATAGGTCAGAATAACTCTGGTCTCTGGGATGACGCAACTCTTACCGGGTTGTGGGACTTGTCTTCAGCGCGACAAACAGAATCGTCTGGATCAACCGAACATGCGGAACGCTAGGGAACGCTGTGTCAACTGTTTTCACAGGAGCGGATTCCTCTATATTATTTTGTTGCAGCAAGGCTTAGAAGCTCCTCATTTGGCGTCGGCATGTGTAACGATGCATTGGAACAACAGGGCCTCCCTCGAGATCTGTGTCCGAACTATATCTTCTTAATCATGTACTTCCCCTTGCCCCAGAATCTTGTCAAATTGCGCAGCAGGATCAAGCAATGCAGATATAGGAGAACCTAGCGGACTTCATTGATCGTTCTGAGGCTCCGCAGATAATGAGAACCGTCAAGGTCAAAGAAGAGTTCCTCGCAAATATGTCGTAGGAAGACCGAGAACTAACTGCGAGGGTCCTCGCGAGATGCCGAATTGGGCGTTTATTCTCTTTCTTAACTGGGGAAACCCTGTTGTATTATTGCGTGAGTTCACCGAAATCTTGTGAATGTTAAGACTTCCATTACGACCACTTGTCCCCCGTCTTGTCTCTTATCTACCGTCCGCAAGCATACCTCAAAGTCACTCGCTTAGCGGTCGAGCTCTGTATGCGACCATGGTCGGCCGTGTTGATTGGCGTCACGTGCCTGCATCTGGAACTCGCCCCGCGTACTGGGTGTTCACGAAGCCTATTGAGAAGTCCCAGCAGGATGATAGGGAGTATAGAATTATAGAGCTTGAGAATGGGCTTCAAGCGACGGCGATACATGATGCGAAAGCGGACAAGGCTGCCGCCAGTTTGGATGTAGCTGTTGGACACCTAATGGATCCTGTGAGTGAAGCAGTCTGCTGAGGTTAACTGGATTGCAGAGGAAAGACGAGGGCATGAATGAGCGAATTCGAGTCCTCCCAATGCTCTGTCCCCGTATTTGTATGGCGATCGTGACATGTTCTATCCCAGGATGACATGCCTGGACTGGCTCACTTCTGTGAACATTTGCTCTTCATGGTATGTTTGGCAGTTTATTGTTCGGAGATAGTCATGGTTCACATGCTTGTTCCGACACAGGGCACGGAACAGTTCCCACGTGAGAATGAATATTCGGAGGTAACGTCCATGAAGACCGTCACAGGTACCACTATTAACACCAGATGGTTAGTTCCTATCCAAGAATGCAGGATCCTCTAATGCATTCACCGCTACGACCAATACCAACTATTACTTTAATGTCTCAACACCCGCCTTGTCTGGCGCTCTTACCCGGTTTGCTGCGTTCTTCCACTGCCCCCTCTTCGCCCCCTCCTGTACATCCCGCGAACTCAATGCCGTCGACTCCGAGCACAAGAAGAACCATCAGTCTGACATGTGGCGTATCTTCCAATTGAACAAACACCTCAGCAAGCCCGGTCACGTTTGGTCGAAATTCGGTACTGGTCACCGAGAGTCGCTGTCTCAGGCGGCACGAGAGCTCAAGCAGAAGGGTCTTCTGAACGGCGCCAATGGCAAACAAACTAATGGTGTCAAGGTAAATGGTGATGCGAATGGTTCGGCTACGAGTAGCTTAGCTCCGACACGCAACCCGTCCCCTGCTCCTTCTGAAGCGTCGCATAATAGCGAGCTTGAGGCGGATGGTGGTGCTATTGGTCGAGAAACTCGCAGGCGGCTTGTCGAATGGTGGAGCAAGGAGTATTGTGCCAGCCGAATGCGACTCTGCGTTATTGGGAAAGGTATGGATTGGAGAACTGAGGACAGAATTCCCTGCTGACCTAACCACATCGCAGAATCTTTGGATGAACTATCTGAGCTTGTGGTCAACCTCTTTTCGCCCGTTCCTAACAGAGGCCGAGATGCACTGCCTATGATCAATGACCATCCCTTCGGGCCAGAACAGAGAGGGGTATGTCTCTCTGCCGACCTTTCTTGTTCATCTAAGTAACAAATCTTTATAGACCCTGGTATCAGTTCAAACTATCATGGATTTCCACGTCCTCGAGATTTCTTTCCCCCTTGCGTGGCAACCACCCTTGTGGCGTTACAAGCCTGCTAATTTCCTCGCGCACTTCGTCGGTCATGAAGGCCCAGGATCACTCCACTCGTATTTGAAGAACAAGGGCTGGATCACTGGCTTGAGTTCCGGTGCTCAGAATCTTGCCCGAGGATTTGCAATGTTTAAGGTTACGATCCATATGACTAAGGATGGATTCCGTACGTTTTTTCTGACTCGACATCAGTATTGCGCTGTGCTCATCCCGGCCACTTACAGAGAACTATCAACCAATCATGCTCGCGACGTACAAGTACTTGAACCTGCTCCGATTCTCCGAACTTCCCGCCTGGCACTCACGCGAAATAAGCACTATTGCCTCAATTCGTTTCCGCTTCGCAGAGAAGCGGCGCCCAGATGACTATGCAGTCTGGGTAGCGGAACAAATGGCATGGCCCATCCCCATGGAGCTGGTCATCAGCGCGCCTCAGTTGACTTGGCCGTGGGACGAGCATGACGGCCTGAAGGATGAACAGGGCAGGTGGATTGGTGAGAAGCAGGTTAGGGAGATATTGGAGGGACTTAAGGTCGATGAGGGGCGTGCTGTGCTTATGGCGAGGCAGGCTGAGCATGAGAAGGTTACTCGGGAGGGTGTCAAGGTGGAGTGGAAGCAGGAGCCGTGGTATGGGACGGGGTATACTGTAAAACGTTTCGATGAGAAGTTCGTCCAAGAGGTAAATTTCTGGCATCATCAGACGATGCGTCGTAATTAACGCTGTTATAGGCTCAAAGTCCTAATGACCTGAAGGAGCTGTTCCTTCCTGGTCCTAACGAATTCATCCCGACTAATCTGGACGTCGATAAACGAGAGGTAGCGGAAGTACGTAATTTTATGCGGCTTGTGGCCCTCCGACTCACCAGTTTATTGCCTCTAGCCTCTGGAAAACCCTTATCTCATCCGCGAAACTCCTTTATCCAGTCTCTGGCATAAGAAAGATGACCGCTTCTGGGTGCCGAAAGCTCGTGTTGCGATCGACATCCGTACTCCCTTAGCTAACGCAACCCCACGATCCGTAGTTATGACGAGGTAAATAATGTTACGTGTGTGCAGGAGCCGCCGCTGATGTGCCTCTTATGTGCAGATTATTCGGTTCCTTAGTGACGGATTCCTTGACGGAATATTCATACGATGCCGACCTTGCTGGCCTGTCGTACAACTTGATGACCCACGGATTGGGCGTATGGGTCGTTCTTTCCGGGTATAACGACAAAATTCCAGTGCTCACGCAGCGTGTATTTGCATCTGTCAAGCAGCTGAAAGTCATGCCGGACAGGCTCGAGGTGTTCAAGGAGCAGGTGCGCAGTGGATCACTCTGTAATGCAGCTAATCTCATGAATAGTAGATTAAACGTGACTGGCAAAACTTCTTCCTCGGTCAAAGCTATGGCATCTCAGATTATTTTGGGAAATATCTCCTGACTGAGAAACAATGGACTCTGCAAGAGATGTTACCTGAAATCGCGAGTACGTGCACCCTCTAGGACTTTCTATACCTTCTACAGCTTACGGTTATGCAGCCGTAACCGCTGAGGAGGTGCAAGCGCATACCAAGCAGCTTCTGTCGGAGGTTAACATGCGTATGCTGGTGACTGGTAACATGACCAAGGAGGTGAACACCCTCACACTCAAGAAGCTTATTCGGCGCTAATGCTTTTCGCCAGGATGCCATCGGCATAGCTGAACTTGCCGAGTCAATTCTTGGATCTTTGCCATCGCCTGCATCGTCAGTGATCGAGCGCTCTTTAACGCTACCTGAAGGTTCGTTTACTGTGTCTCAGATATGTTCAGTGATCTGACACGGAATATCTACCAGCGTCAAATTATGTCTGGTCAATGCCCGTGCCGAACCCGAAGGAGCCCAACTCGGCACTCACATATTATCTCCACATCGGGGATCTCACGGATGACCACTTGCGCGTAACGTCATCATTGCTCGCGCAAATCCTGTCGGAGCCAGCGTTCAACGTGCTACGAACACAAGAGCAGCTTGGCTACGTCGTGTCCTGTTCACAATGGCACCTGACCGGCGATAGCCAGAAGGGCTTACGAATAGTTGTGCAGAGCGAGAAGCCTCCTCAATACTTAGAGTCCAGGGTCAATGCGTTCTTAAAGTCTATGCGGGACATGATTGAGCAGATGCCCGACGAGGAATTTGCTGAGCAGAAGCAGGGGCTGGAGCGGAAGTGGACGGAGAAGCCCAAGAACCTGTCAGAGGAGACCAACAGATTCTGGACTTACATAGATTCGGGATACTTGGACTTTCACAGACGTGCGCATTTACTCATCTATATACAAGATATTATCTTGATGCTACACAAATGACCTTTAGGTTTTCGGAACGCGGAGCTACTACGATGCGTCACGAAGCGAGATGTCATCGAACTCTTTGACGCTCGTGTGCATCCATCCGCCTCTAAGCGCGCCAAATTGTCCATACATCTGCGTTCCCAGAAGCCTGCCCCGAAGCAAGTCAGCCCAGTGGCTATGACTGCTTTCGAAGACCTGGTCCGAAACGCAGGCGTGCAGGTTGAGAGAAGCACTTCTAAAGAAGAATTTGGTAAAGGAAATCCAACTGCAACGGAGTTCGTGAAGTATTGGCAAGGGGAGCTTGCCAGTAGAGTGGTGGATCAAGACACGATAAAGAAACTTCTAGCTGAAATCCCGCACGTAGTGGAGCATTATCCGGTGCCGGCGACAGAAGGCGGCGAGGTAGATGCTCTTGAGGGCGTCACATTTATCGAGGATGTGAAGAAGTTCAAGAGCTCCTTAACGGCTTCACCTGATCCACGGCCCCTAGCGGAGTGGGCAGATGCACCCTCGGCGAAGCTATGAAAACGCTCGGGAAATGCACGTCGTGGCTTGGAAATAGTTGATACCACATCGCACACGCTTTCAAGGAGAAGTCCTAGTAGAGTTACAGTGATAGAAAGCTAAGACGATAGTTATCACAACATTACCAAAATCAAAGCGGAGCAGGCGGGGAATTATAAGAGAAAAGGCGCCTATGGTACAGGGTCAAGTGGAACTGTAATATGGACAAATGGAAGGGGAAAGGCAGAAAAGACAAACGTAAATCCCAAGAAAAGCAGCGTGATGTCGTGGACTCCAGTGCATCACCTCCTGCGCACTTGATTCCTGCTGTTTGCTGGGCCGTTCTTCTGTAACACTAACTGCTCCTCCTTCCGTGAAAGGTATTTTGGTCGTCGGAACAAAAGTACATGTGGTTCGGGAGCTGCGATACGATGAGAGGAGCATATTCAGAAGTTCCAGTAGCATGACGTACCATGAACTTCGTAATGGACCCAGCCTAAGCTCTGTTGAATTCCTATCCCTCGCCATTCGTCTTCTGTCAGCAGTCGAAGTGTTCCGGAATCGTCCTTGCTGAAGTACTCCTTTGGTAGGTATCGAAGAAATGGCTTCGGAAGGATGACATGTCGGTATTCATACTCATCGTCTGAATAACGATCTGAATAGTGAATTCTAGCCGCGGCGGATAAGCACTGAGAGGAAGGTCCTATATAAAACAACTCACTTATCAATCATGTCTTCGATGGTGGGTTTCTTGGCAGGCTTAGCGTTGACTTCTACGTGTGTGGCCATGGTGAATGCGTAGCGGAGACGGAGGGCGTCTGAGTGAACACACGAGGGATTCGGAAGAAGGTTGCAGATTGTCACCATCACAAACGCGTATAGTCACAAGTGGTCAAGCGAGGAGCGTGACACGTGATGCGCGCGCGTCCGGCATTTTCCATGGCCGGACTGGGTTCGGACGGAACGCATACATACATGCTCCATCATCACCACGATGTACGACCAGTCCTTCGACGAGATGGCCCGCGAATGCGGATTGAACGCTGAAGAATACGGCGGTAACATCCCTTCGGGCTACGCCACTCAACCACATATTCAAAGTTATAACTACATGGCGGACTTCAACTCCGAAGATATAGGTTTCAATGAGCGCACTGCTCCTATGAACACTACTGACAACCCCTTTTGTTTGAACTTGCGAACCAGAGCTCTCGTCTCCTTGTCCACCTGGAAGAGGTATCAGGCGCAGTGCATACCAATTGCCATCGATCCAGGATCCCATCACCGAGTATTACGAGGATGACCAGCAGCTCCACTATGCAAACGAGTCATATACGAATCAGCTTTTTCTGCAGTCTCAATTGGTTCCTGCGTCGTACAGCAGTCGCGCCTTTCGAAGCAGTCACGGCGCACAGGAGGAAGCTCGTGAGTGTTATGTTGCATTATCGCAGATGACCTCACTTTACCCTCGGCTTGTAACGTAACTGGATAAAAGTTCCAGAGGAGCGATTTGAAGATGAATATGAATATGAACAAAGTGAGGCACGGGCCGTCTGTAATCCACCCAGCGGGAGCACCTCTACGCGAGAGAGTTCAGACAGAGACCAATTCGCTGAACAACGTCGCATGCAAGCCATTAATATGCCAAGGAATGCTCACGGAATCCGGCTCCGTCCAGTCTCGGAACTTCGTACGTCGAATCAAATGGAAGCTTTCACAAAACCGATGTTACTCTTCTAACCACTTATGACAGCCGACATATATCGAAGTATGTGGAAATTCGGGGTATTCAATGCAATACAATCAAGCTGCTTTGACGACGTGAGTTCCTTTCCTTTATGACAGGAGCTGTCTTGATTCAGGCATGTAGATCATGGCCTCCGAAGAGAATCTGGTATTACGTCAAACTATCAAGTCGATCTGTTATTGATTTGAGGCTGCCCGCTTCTAGGTCATCAGTGGTACAGTATATGCGCACCTCAAATGTGAATCCATCTAATTACTCCCCTTCCGATAGCTCCTACCGGTAGCGGCAAGACTGTCCTATTTGAACTAGCAGTGATACACATGCTCATGCAGTCTGGAAACGACGGATCGACGAAATGTGTCTACATGGCCCCAACCAAGGTCAGTTTCCATTGTTCGTCGGAGACATTGTTGTTATATGCGCCCCAATATTTCCAGGCTCTATGCTCTGAACGGTATAGGGATTGGACTGTTAAGTTTGAAGGGCTTGGCATCAAGTGTGAGTCTTTCCTGAGACTTGAATGGTGGATTCTGTCTGACGCATTTTCAACGCAGGCTGTGAGTTAACGGGTGATACGGTCCAATTTGGCAAGAGTGCATGGGGGGAGGCGAGAGACGCCACTATCATGTACGTTGAATCCTCAGTCGAGACAATTGACTTCCCTGTCGAATTCATGATATATATAGCATTACTACGGTGCGTTCCGTTGTTCTTTAGAAATATCTATACTGAGATCGTGAGGCCAGGGTGAAAAATGGGACAGTCTTACGAGACATTGGTGCGAGTCTAAATCCTCCGTCGCTTCATCCTTGTATGTATGCGTTGGGCAATTTCAGGAAGGACAATGGTCAAGTCCTATACCAAGTCCAGTTGTTCTTGGTTGACGAGGTGAGAAAAGTAGGAGATCCTTGAATAGGTAAACTATGAACGTGTTCATGTAGGTCCACATCCTCAACGAATCAAGAGGTAGTACGCTTGAAGTGGTGATCTCTCGCATGAAGACCAGGGGTACATCAGTGCGGTTCGTCATGGTCTCTGCCACTGTCCCGAATATCGAGGATATTGCTGGCTGGGTCGGCTCCAGGGATAAAAGCGGCTCCGCTAAGGTCTTCCAGGTATATTTTCTAATCCTTGCGCTATATGCGTTACTCAAGGTCGTCGCATATAGTTTGACGAAGAGTTCCGCCCATGCAAGTTGACCAAGCACGTCTACGGTGTTGCACGCCATAGAAATCAAAACGAGTATCAGTATTCCAGCACTTTGGATAAGAAACTCTTTCCTATCTTGCAGCAGCATTCTGTTAACAAGCCGATTCTCGTCTTCGTGTCCACGCGCAAAGGTAAGCCTGATGTAAATCATTGATGTATGGTTGATGTATGATACATGCTAGGCGTCTTGACGACGGCGGAACATCTGGCCTGTGAATATGAACAAGCAGCAAAGGTCAAACAATCACTGCCCTGGTCACAACCCCGCAAGTAAGATATATAAATACAGGCGTCTGCATGTTCATTACTGAACCGAATTCAGTGTCACTAAGCAATTCCACGACAAACGTCTCGAGAGTAAATGACAGTGTAGTAGTGCATGCCTTCCAAGCTTAATGTCTTCCTTAGAACTCGCTACGCTCGGCATCGGTGTGCACCATGCTGGGCTTAGCATGGATGACCGACGCGTAACGGAGGAGTTGTATTCAGCTAAGATTCTGCGATTACTTGTAGCGACATCAGTAAGTATATCTTCGTATTTCTAACCCCCCTAACATGTTTGCAGACACTAGCAGTTGGTGTTAACTTACGTGAGTCGGTTTTGCGAAGAGATGTGACTTATTGTACTGATTCACCAGTAGCGGCTCACACTGTCGTGATTCGAGGAGTCAAGATGTACCAGCCGGATGGTTATAAGGAGTACTCTGACCTGGATGTAATGCAGATGATGGGTCGTGCTGTGTGTTCTTCTTTCCTTAATGCTCCATTTGTTGTCTCAATGAAACATTCCTGATAGGGACGTCCACAATTTGGTACGTACCCGTGGATGATTGTCATTGACTATTGACGAACATGGCACAGACAAAGATGGAATAGCCATAGTCTTATGCGAGCCCGAGTTGGAGGCTAAGTACAGGAACCTCGTCCAGGGTAAAACTGTCCTGGAGAGCTGCCTTCATCGGAATCTCTCAGAGCATCTCAATTCCGAGATAGGTCTTGGCACAATTAGTGATATTCGTACAGCAAAGGAGTGGCTCCATAATTCGTTTCTGTTCCAGAGATTGCGGCGAAATCCGGCCCATTATGCCTTTGGAAAGCCGACAGGACAGTCATGGCAGGAACGGCTCAATGATATGGTTATGCAGGGTGTCAAAACACTGAAGGATTCCGAGCTCGTAGAGTATGAGGAAGAAAGTGAGAATGGTAGCCTCCGGTCTACTGAGTACGGGGACATAATGAGCAAGGTGAACGCTATGTACCCATTTCGCGGCTTAATTGAAGATGACTCACGGGTTGTTTTGCCAGTTCTATGTACGACAATCAACGGTATGGTAGATGCGCGGAATGGCTTCGGGAGTTTATTGATCCTCTACGCTCTAGATGAATCTTGTAATGAATTTGCCCGAACGTGCAAGTCTGCGAGAAATGGCATGCTCCAACATCTCTGTGTTTTGAATACTTGCTCATGATTCGGATGAAACAGCTAGAAGCTATAGCTGCCGCTGACGAGTGTGTTCAGGGTCATTATTACGACAACCAGCGTTTGACGCTTCTTCTAGATTTTCCGACCTTAAACTCAGGTCAGGAGAGAAGAAAGTGAACAGCAAAGCTTTCATCGGCATTGTAGACGGACAATTCAATCTTTCATAGGTGTATAAACACATTCTAGATCATCAAGACATAAGATACAAAATCAAAAAGGTCGATAAACCTGCAGACAAAGTGTTTATATTGCTTCAGGTTTGAATAAAAGGCTTTTATCAGCATCCTATTGTTATACTTACCCCAACGCGGATCCATAGGCTGTTCTGGGGGGCATAGCCCTCAATTCTCCGGAGTACAGGACATCGGAGAGCCAGCCTCCTCTCGATGCTATCGGCGTATTCCGACATGTAGGCAGGATAGCAAGAGTTGTGGTTGAAGTCGCGTTGGTCAAGAAGCAAGGCGCCAAAATCAAGCACGGGCTAGAGCTGTAAGTCTTCATATGCGCGACGCACGGTTCGGTGAATCAAACGTTGTATAGTCTCAGGTGTTTCACGGCGAAGGCATGGGAGGACCGACCCGTAGTCTTGCGTCAAGTTGAACAAATCGGCGATAAATCGTAAGACCCGATCTCAGATATATAAAATATGTGTGTCACTGACGTTCATTCAGGATCAAGGTATTAACATCCTGACTCTGGTCCGATCATTACACATCACATCGCCAAAGGTACTAGCAGAGCACGGTATAACGTCGTTAGATGCCTTGCGAAGGCAGGACCCGTTGAGGATCGAAACAGTGAGTAAATTTGTAGCAAAGGGGGGTTTTCTAACAATCCGCCTGCTAGTTGTTAAACCGCCGTCCGCCATTTGGCCACGAGGTTCTCGCTAGCCTGGTAGAGGTGCCTCAATATTTCTTAGATATTTCAGAAAGGGGCATCGAATCGATAGGCGGTCGAGGCCCGGTGTGCGTCGAGCTCTCGATCGAATGCGGCTTGATATCCGATCGAACTACTCACATATCTAAACCAAAAAAGAACAAGTCTCGGCGAGGGGACATGACTGCAATATTGACCCTTACATCGGATTTCGACTTCATCGACTTCCGTCGGATCTCGTAAGACTTGCCAGCAAAGCTTTCTATCACTTCTCTGATTACCAGCCTTCTGATTCACAGGACGAAAGCATTAGCAATATCAAAAAGCTTCGTCGTCACAGCCGAATTGACGAAGCCGAGTCAATCGATCTCCGTTTATATAGCTTCAGTAATGCCGATCTTCGTACCGCGAGTCTGGTTCTGACGCCATTCTAGGAAAACATAGCTGGTGCGACTCTATCGAAGACACACAAGCCCCAAGTCAGCCCCAAGGAGTTCCCTGTGGTCAACACTCGTCCGCTCAACTCGCTGGTAGGTGAAGAAACCCTATGATGACGCAGTGCATTCGAGCGCTTTGTAGGAAGCGGAGCTAGAGGGTCTTGAAGATGATCCTCACTTTTGGGACATAACTTTTGAAGACGAAGAAGTTGTAAAGGACCTCACAAAGCCGCACGGTTTATTCTTCCCTTGATATTATCCCTTCCCATTTTTTGACATGTGAGAGCAGATGAAGGTACAAAGTCCCAAAGGCAGAGCAAAATAGAGAAGACGACTTCAAATGCAAACTCTTCTGTGCTGGAAACGCTCGACTTCAAGCCGAAGAAGCTGGAGAATGGCAATTACGAGTACTACCACACGCTGCAGTGTCGAGGCCAAATGCTGATGTGTCCACAGATGCAATCATACCTGCAAGGACAAAACTAAATGCCGACACTTCTGGTTGTTCGCTGCCGTCTGCTCATCCTGGATTGTAGCTTACCAACTCGCTCATAGTTGCAGACAAGGCGTTGCTAAGCCGCCTCCGCCACCAAAACGACTGGCACGTCAAGACACCGCCGCTGATAAAGATGCGCACAAGCCGCAATTAAATGCGTCTACAGAAGAAGTGTTCGTGCAGATTTGTAAGGCCGAAGACGTAGAGAAGTTGAAGCAGAAGAAGCGGCAAGGATCCGATTTCAGACTGCAGCAGCTTGAGAAACTGCATGAACGAACGGATGTGGCGAACAGCCTTGGATTATCGGAAGGTCGTCGTTTGAAGTTGGAAGACTCTAGTAGTATCAAGCGGTCAAAACCGAAGCCTAACTTTGATTTGCAATTTGCCAATCTAGACGACGAAGATAAAGCACGCGAAATGCCTGCGGACCCGGACGACAGCGAGGACGAACTACCCGACCCCAAGGAACTGGTCCATGAAACCCGTGCTCCTGCTTCTAAACCACGTTCCTCATCGGAGATCGACATTTCTGACGATCTGGAACTTGATGCTGCCATTCTTCAGATGCCTTCCGATGAAGCGAGGACGGGTAAGAAAGCGACCAGCTTGATGAGACCGGGATCCTTCAGCCGGAAGAGGGAGAGAGATCTCAGCCCTCCAACCCCGGTCAAAAAGCACCGAGGCGTAGTGTCCGCTCTTGAACGTTTGCCTGAGCAACCACAGGCTGTTTCACCGAAGGTTAGTTTACCCACCCTTCTAGTGCGCTATGTTCTTTCCGCATGGATGCATCTCACCTTCGGTAGACTCAACGAATCAAGTCTCCAGCCGGGAAGCGAGAGCCTCTCTTCATGCCGTCTTCTCCGAACGAATTTGATACTTGCTACTACGACGACATTACGGTGGATGCCGAGCCCGAGCAGGAAGAGTTCACTCTGGACGAGAGTCTCTTCGACATCGTACCTTCGACCAACACGACTCTGACATTTGCAAGCGCATCCTCTACTCTGGACGGCGACAGCTCTTCTAAGGTTGGCGACAGCTCTACGAATGGTCCAGTAGTGAAGGAACCTCGTGCGTCGACTTCTGGCAACTGTAGTGGCAACCAGCAAGCGGAGAAATTGGAATCTGCAATCGCGTGGCCGCCTGAGGATGAGGACAACCACGACAATGGCTTAGCCGAGTTCGAGGCTTGGCTTGCCAGTGGTGCCGTCGAGCTCATCCCGTAATCGTCTGTGTTTCGAATTTCGCGTCGTTGTTCGAACGCTTTCCGTTGTAGTACTTGATACATACGCTTGCTCGTTGTCTACTGCACCAGCTTCCTCCGATTCCTGTACATACGAGAGGAGAGCTTCCGATTATATTGAGCAAAGCATCAACTATATATAATACCCCTAAGATACCTTTTCACTTTCCTCAGTAGGAGGCTCAACAAACACCTCAAGGGCGTCCGCAAAACGTGGATCCCACTCGGTGGGCTTATCCGGTCTAACCACCTCCCACCCCTCCTCGTCCGCTGTCCACCTTGACTCCTTCTTCATCCGCTCCGCCCGTAACTCGACCTCAGTAGGCGGGGGGTTCGCCCGCTCATCCTTCGTTAATTCACGTACTCCGCGTGCGATGTCCCGGGAGGCCTTGAGTCGCGCAGGGAGGGCGTTGTAGTATTCCTTGCGGGCTTTAGCAATTTCGGAGGGGAGAGAAAGGGTAGAAGATTTATAGAATGTTTCGGCAATGATATCGAAGCCGAGGTCTGAGTTGGTGGTTATGGGTGTGATAACGTCGAGAGACGTGGAAGTATCGGACGGAACAAGTGAATCAGAGAGGGGGGGACCGATAAATGGACGTGTGTGTCTCATAACCAGCTTGTAAGCAGCCTCTGAGCCTGCGCGCACCTTTGCACGTTCGTTGAAGAAGTCCCATAGCATGTACGGGATTTGTTTGAATCCGAGGTGGTTGGTGAAGGGTACCAAGAGCATGGGAGGGAGGGTGGTGATCGTGCTGGGAGGTGTGTCGAGTGTCTCGGCGATTTCCTCCGCTTTGGATTTCGGTCTTGGTATAGACCGCTGTCGAGCAATTTGCTGGAACGGCGAGTATACGGAGGAAGGCAACTTCGAGGGCGTCGGTATCGGCTCCCCGTCCTCTCCCTCCAGCGCCCCCTTCTCCAACTCAGGCTCGAGTTCGTCAAATACACCATCATCCGCTAACGTCTGCGCGAGTTCCTCCTCCCTGTCCACCTTTCGCAGAGTCTCTGACCAACCCTTTTTGAGGCCCGCCATGAACTCCTTGAACGTCGGGCGTCCTACAATCACCAAGCCACCTTCGAGCTCTCTTCTACGAATAACTTCAGGTGATTGGTCAGTGGGTGAGGGCATGACAGAATCCGACTTCTTATCGAGCCCCAAGAGTTCTCGCCGGTGAGTTTTGATTTCGTCTGCGATGCGCCGCGTTATATCGCCATGCCGCTGCCCTTTGATCATGTCGTAGTCGATCGCAGCAGCAACAAGTATCGGCTAGGACACCTGATAATTAGCTGGAGAGTGGTGCAACGAGAGCAACTGCAGACCTTAACATACTTGCGAAAATACCGCATCCCCCGGTCCCAGTCATCATCGCCCGGCCACTTTGCCGCATAAACAACCACCTTCCGCGGCAAGTCTAAGCTCCCCAGGGGTTCTTCGGCCAGGAATCGCACCTTGTCCTGGTACTCCTTCCTTATCCTTTTACATTCGCGGCGGTCATAGATGTAACAGCCTGTTACAGTGGACGTTATGGAGAGGAAGATGAGCCAATTGCGTGAGGGTAGTTTCGGGCGCTGCAAGAGCCACGAGGGGATGCCCAGCCGTCCTAGCACGATGCGCACACCTGATGAGGGCGGCGTGGACGACGACGGACTCGAAGTGTGGACATTGTCGGTGCTCATGTGCTAATGAACAGAAAATGCAAGCTGCTACTTTTGGAAGGTACGTGACGTATGTTGTGCTGCCTGTCACGCATCACTCCTCAGGCCACTCTCAGTTGTTTATCAAGCTTGTGAAGCGGGAACCCACTCAAGTTCTGTACTTTTTGGTTTTGGTTTCCAAAACCATACTGTTATCATGTGTATCAGTAGTACATAACTTTAAATGGACCTCTTCGACAGCAATCACTACGTACTTTCATGATGGTGGCTGTGCACATCATACCCGCCAGCCGAACAAAATGCACTTCTCACTACCATGAGACTACTATCCTCGCTACTACGATTGTCCCCTTTGGGGTGACATACGAAAAAATTGGAACGATACAGAGAAGATTAGCATGGCCCCTGCACAAGGATGACACGCTTACCCAGAGTGGCAGCTCTACGGAGCTCAATATTTATGCTCTTTTTACTGACGAAGTCCTCCATTTCGATGCTGGTGTTTTTACGCGGACAGCGTGAAGCACCCGCAGCTGTCTCATCGATGCAGTTTTGTGATATCTATGGTGGAACGGTGTCTAACCACATCAACACTGTTATATACATCACTACTGTCTGGTGAACGTTGTTTGTGGCACGACCATTGACAGCTGTAAGTGCAGTACACTGGTTATGATTTCAGAATACACTAATGTACATCTGCGATACAATGACTCCTATAACACCCCTTGAATACGACGAAACCAGAAATGCAGTCCCGGGAGTAATCTAGAAGTTCTCGGGATGTTGGAACTTGAGCTCGACAAACTCGCGGCCACCAAGGGTCTCGACGACCTTGTCATGGACCGATCCCAACGCACCAGCAGCCTTCTGTGCGACACCACCCGTCTGGGGTGCAGCGGGGTGTGGCCGCGTCGGCACCATCTTGCGTGCTCGGAGGAAGTCGCGGGCAAGTCTCTGTGGGCGGTCGTGGTGAGCAACAAAGGTAGCAAAACGCGTGGAGAAACTCACGTCGTTCTCATCGGGAGTGAGCTTCGCCAGGATGATGGGGAACTGGTCGGTCTCCTCCTCGGTCGCGTGCGTTATGAAGGCGAGGACGGCCTCGCGGAGGACCTCGTGGTAGTCGGGCGACTTCGTCGACGCGGAGTCGGCCTCGTAGACGAGCTTCTTGATCTCTGCGTGCTCCTCTACAAGCAGGTGCGTGCGTAAGATTACAGACTCCAGCGGGATGAGCTGATATTGGAACGTACCCTTGTTGTGCTCGGCGGTGCCTGGGAGGCCGAGCTTGGAATAGTCGTTGTAGATTGAGATCTCCCTGGGTGAGTCATAAGCTTCCAGCGCATGCCATGCATTTCAAGCGTATGCACTCACTCGGCATCACCGTGTATGGCCATCTCCCTGATCAGCGTATTCGCAATGTTCGCCTTCTCCTCTCTGGCCGTCGCAGCCTGGAAGCGGCTCCAGAGGTCACGGACGTTGTCGTGGTCGAGCTTGATCTCCTGGGTGACGTCGAGTTTGGTGGTGGCCATAGTTCTGACAACAAGTAATAGATGGAGGAGGGGTGGGAGTGAGACGGAGGGATCTTATAGCAGCGCAGGCCAGCTAGAGAGGAATACGCCCGCTCTTATGGGGAAGAAGTACTGACGTACGGGGAATGGGTTGGCCGAGCAGGGCCTAGTGACAAGGTGCATGGCGCCGATGATGGATCGATGCGGTCTTGGCTTGGATGTAGTATGCCCCAACCTACCAGACGAGCACATTCCCCGCAATACGTCATTTCATCGCCACGCGCTGCCATTGGGCGAAGGCCCGATTGCAGCGCTTCTTTCCGAGATTTGGCCAATCAGAGCGTGCCTGTTATAGCTTCCGGAGATCGAGATCGGCGATGAGCCAATGTGACCCTTTGGACGTCCTAAAGCACAGATGGTAAACTGAAGGGCGGTCACGAGTACATGCGATATGGCCCTTACCGTTAACTTTACCGCAAAGTGGCTGAACAGGAAGGCTGAATGGAACCAGTCTCCCCTCCTAGGCCCG
The DNA here is from genome assembly GCA_001632425.1 of Neolentinus lepideus HHB14362 ss-1. NCBI lineage: Eukaryota > Fungi > Basidiomycota > Agaricomycetes > Gloeophyllales > Gloeophyllaceae > Neolentinus > Neolentinus lepideus. Next base: position 171,367 of record KV425562.1, on the reverse strand, counting down.
GCTGCCTTCAACCTTGGCCGAGACTCAACGACGGAGTATCCCCACAAAATGTAACATGATATATGGACGCAGCTGCACGCACACTGAACTTCTATGCTCATTTGAACCTCGAACACGTCGGGACGTCGATGCATAATCACACTTGTCGCCAGAATTGTAAAAGGGAATGCGGGAATCGTATACAGCCCTCAATATCCATTTCGAGCAAGCGTAGATACAGCATGGCCTGCGTTCAGCGCAGTTCGTCTAGCAAGGGCTTGCATCAATACATACTAGTGATAGCTTAAGACCCGTCCGGGCTCAAAGGCGTAAGTTAGTACAGAAAACAGACCCTGCACAGTCGATTATCAGAGACACTGTACACCAGTGCACTCGTGCGGCGTAAATCCCGAAGAGTTCAAATACGAAGATAGAGCTATGAATGCTAGCCTACAATAAGATCATCTTATATGGCAGCTGAGTTCTGTCATATACTTTATTGCTGAGTATCGCGTCATGCACTTGATGGATAGATGGGACGACTGACCTGATTGGCAAGATGTTTCTATACTTGTGGTTGCAAGAGAATAGACCTTTCGATGGCATGCGCAGTGTACTGCGCCTCGGTTCCGCAAGGCTAGGCGAGCCCTCCGAGAGTAGCCTGACGACAGCTGATGATAGGAGAGCATGATATCGACGATGGGAGCTTTGATATTATAAACAGAGCGAGATAGATGAGGCAAGCTTCACTGGAGTAGTTGACGTCTTTCAAATCTTCGACAGAGTCACGTTCAGGTACAATAGTCGAGTAGTCCTGTGGATGCGAAGTCCACATGCTGCTGACATCGAGATCAGACATCTATTGCACCAGTTTGCTTTCGCCTTGACACGGTGAGAAGAGCCAAAGTTAGATAGGATGGCTATGCGGTCAGAGCGCCAAATGTGCCAAATTTACTCGACTCACGTATCGGTCATTTTCTTGATATTCAAAATCTTCTGCGAGATCGCTAGGACCGCCATGTATCAGATGTGTAACGAACGGCAAGGCGACATAGGCGACATACATAGACAGACCGCAAAGGACTACAGGCATCAGATGCTGGCACAAGAATAGGGAAACTGCTGATACACATGTCAGCCCGGCGCATGCTGCCCCATCAGACTCTTCGGACATTTCGGCGGGGACACTCGAGTTCGTGCCTCAGCGGACCCGCAAACCCTAGAAATTAATACAAGGAATCGACAAGGGATCCGGCGGCATTCCCAGTCGCTGTCAGGGATCCGGACGGCGCCATCATATTTTTCATAAAGCGTCAGGGCGGCCTGATGCGCCATGTCTTTTTCTGCAATAATGGACGCGTACCGTTGGTTAGCAACGTGTTCGAATCCCATCCTCGTCTTAGATGCATGCAAAAACTCGCCTTGTCTGCGAGACCGTCTTGTGTTGCAGTGGCTCAATCAGCCAAGTTGAGCGTAGTGCGAACAATAATAACAGTTGTGGCTGAAAGCGACATATAGGCGGAAGCAGTCTAGAATCTGCCAAAGAAGGCTTGCGATCATAAATTGCAGTGCCTTGGCCTCAATGCTATAGATACCAGTCGCACAGCGACCGCCGAACCAATCCGCTCACTGTCGTCGGGCATCCCGTCCTTTCATCCCTCCCCTTGTTCCCCTTCCGTTTCTTCCCTTTCGCTGGTCTAAAAGGCAAATTTGGGATTCCTTCGGGACCCCACCGACATTCCTTAATTCGATAGCTCGACGCTAGAGAATCCTTCAAATTCAGCCTCAAATAGTTATGGGCATAATCCGACGGTCGCCTGCTGCGCAGGGACCCGGACATGTTCTGGAGGAGAGGGCCATTACTGTCACTGCGTTTGTGACGAGCATCGTCCCTGCTAGGCCGGCCGCGAGCGCGACCCAAGTCGCGGGCGGTATTACTCCGGCCTCCATCGTGCAGTCGAATGAGGTCAAGTCGCCCACTTCGACTTCAACGTTCTTCGTCACGGTAACTCCTAGTAAGTCGACCGATGCAGTCTCTGCTACGACTACTAAGCCCTCTGTGGCTACGACCTCCTCGTCTACCTCCTCGTCTACCACATCCACATCCACATCTATCTCGTTATCTACCACTGCTTCGTCCACTGGAACCTCAACTTCTACCACCTCGACGAGCTCTAGCAGCTTTGAAACTGCTGTTCAGACGAGCACTAGGCCAGTTATCGCCCCCTCCGCCTCTGCATCCCCCGCCACAAGTTCGGCTACGGCAGGAGCAAACACTGACATGACCTCGGGCTCTCTTTCGGCAGTACACCGCTCCTCTGTTCCTCCAGGAGTCATCGGCGCGATCATTGCAGTCGTCGTTGTCTGCGTCCTCGCCGTCGGCTTCTTCTTCGTGCGCAGACGTAACATTAACAAGCGCCAGATGCGCCGAAAGACCTGGGGTGCGGGTATGGTCAATGACCCCGACTTCTCCATTACAGAGAAGAAGTATGAGCAGGCACGGCTAGCGCAGCGTGCGCCGAGTATCCGCGACAATCGCGACAGCCGTGACGCGCACGAGCTTCCCAACCCGCACTCTCCTGCGCCCAACACGTACGCCGCGGCCGCATCAATGGCCGCCCCGGCGATGTCGTACAACAACTCATTCCCCCCGACATACGGCCTTGCACCGCCGTCAGTCAGGCTGCCCGTCACCCAGGCAGGCGCAGCGGCCCTCGCCAGCGCGGCGATCGTGCGCTGTACGTTCATCCCCTCGCTGCCCGACGAGCTGCCGATCACGACGGGGGAGACGGTGCGCATCCTCGGCGAGTATGACGACGGCTGGGCGCTGTGCGTGAACGGGCGTGGCGAGCAGGGCATGGTGCCGCTCGAGTGCCTGGACAAGAGCTTCGGCGGGAGGATGGGGGTGCGGCCCCCGCCCAGCATGGGCGACTGGCGGGCGTCGAAGCGCGTGAGCAGCCTCGCCAGCCGCTACGGGAATAGGATCTGAACGTGGTAAGGTAGTCTCACTAGCTCACTTTGTGTGCTCCGGCCGCGTGGACTGATTCTTTTGACTCAGACGCATGACGAGCCTCCAGCAACATATTTAACACGGTCAAATCAACATTACCATTCCTCCGATTTGGCCTAATTCTGTTGACTTCTTGGGCTTTTTCTCGTTTCGCGACGGACTGTTGCTTTACTGACCTGTGTTCTTTCTTGGCTTGAGGGGGATAGGATGGACGAGGGCGTGGTGAAATTTTTTGGATCGCATGTTTTCTTGTCGCAGTGGAACTGATATCAAGTTATCTATACCCTGCATACCTTTAACCGGCCGCTTTTCGCAGCGTTCATAGAGCTGTGTGCCTCATCATGTTTGTAATTGTAATCGCTGTGCGTATACATACTGTTATCAAATAGCAGTATTTTACAAGATCATGTTATCCCAGGTGTATCGTCGGCTGATCTCGCAAGTCGTCGCCTGTGCATGCGCTTATATGCCTGATCACCACGCACTCTCGCAGAGCCAATTCGGTGAGAAAAATTGGCGGTGAACTCACGAAACAGCAGTCAAGATGCCTGCAATGACGCCATGCACTCGCGCAGAACGGGGGAACAATGGGCAAATTGAAAATAAAACCTTCAGGACAATGAGGAGGTCCCAACATACTCCGACGGTCGCACGCATAGTCGAGGTTAAACCGGAACCAATTGCAGGGGTTAGGACCATGATGTGTTCGCTATACGTCAATATTAAAAGGCTGCGATACTTCCATTCCCAGTAGTCAGACTGGCACCGCGATGCGAAATTCGAAATTCGAAATGAGTATTGGGATGCATAGGTTTGTCGTCCACAGGGGAGACAAAAGGGATGGACGATACAGTCTAGTTAGTATACAGTGCAAAGTGAAAAGAAGTACCTAAAGAGACAGGAGAAAATGCAGAAGACCGAAGGCGAAGAGACTGAAGGGGAAGTGGAATAGATGAGCTAAAGGTAAGAAAGAACGAATTGTGTACAGGAAAGATGAATGATAGGGAGGGGCCTCAAGCCCGGTGACGAAAGGGACCAGAAAAGACAGATATCTACAATGCTCAGATATAGTACGAATAAACAATATTTACCATAAACACGAGGGTCGTGAAGGACATGGCCGTGGAAACCGAGGCAGACCTAGTTCCAGGAGAAGAACGAAGACCGTATCACTCTGAAGAGCGACCAGAATACTGTAGCAGCATCAGCGCTCGCTCGACGCGACGCCCAGCCTACACTCACTGTTCTTGTAGAATTCGAACCCGGACGGCGTAGAAGGTGCCTCTTTCGTCTCAAACTTGGCGAAGAGCCCTGCCTCCTTGGTGGGCGCCGATACAGGCAACGGCACTGACCCCGCCTCGGCCTTCAGCGGCAGCAGCTTAACATACCGCGTCCGCTTGACCTCCGCACCCCTGTCCTGGAAATATCGCTTGGTCTGGAAGCTCCAGTGGAGAGACCCGACGATCCACTCCTGAAGGCCATGCACGTACCCGGCGACATCTTTGTCGACCTCGGGTCCCCACGACGGCACCTTCGTCTTGTTCTCGATAAAAGTGTTGATCGTCTCGCGGCATAGCCCGCCGACGTAGTCGATGGCGGACTGCAGGGTGTGATTGTGGTACTTCATGAGGATCACGACCATATTGTGCGTGTCTCCTCGGGCCTGCTCCACGTTGTAAGAAAAGATGTCCTAAAAATACGTAAGCTTAGATTAGATATTGCCTATGCGAAGACAATAGGAGGAATAGAGAGACTCACGTTGGACCATGTGACCAGGTCATTGGTGCCTTGATTGAGCGCCTTAATTACTGGATGCTCGACGACATAGTCCGGCAAGTCGATGCCCAGGGCATACTCCATCAGATCAAAGACGGGCTTGCAGCCACTGGTGTCGCGCCGCACGTCAATGTAGGATTCGATATCGGGAATAATGTCAGCGTCGCGATCTTGCGCCTGCTTGTGCACCGCTTCGAAGAAGAATGAGAGCGATTCCTTGAAGCGGGCCTGGACACCAGGTCCAGCCTCCTGAATGCAGCGCGCCCAGTAACTGGGGTAGGATAATAAGGATATGTAAAACGGTGGCGGGGACGTAAAGCGGGGAAAAACATACTCTCGTGCAATCTTGCCGGCATTGATCTCTTCGTCTGGTTGTTCCTTTCCCGGTGTATGTGTCGGGTTATACTCGTGGGGATACCAGAGCGCGTTCATGACGGTATCAGCTAGTCTCTCAGTGTCGTGTGTCATCATCCCGTCGGAAATATTGTCGAGGTGGAAAAGGTAGTTCATAAAGTCGCTGACGACACGCAAGCGGTCTTCGGTAATGGAGTAGGGGTAGCATTGCGCTGTGAGTTCGCCCGCCTGGAGACCATAGAGAGCTTTCCGCTTCTTGGGAGTGAGCTCAGGACACATCTGGTCGAGCCAACGAACGGACTGTGCAGCAATGGCGTCGCCATTGGGATGGTAAGTGAGAGGAAATGTGCAGTGACCGACGAGATCAGGGAGGATGAAGTGGTCGGGCTCGGTGGAGTCGTTGGGGAAGCGAGTGGAGGACATCACAGTCATGGCGAACGGGTGAACGAAGAGGGAAGTTGGAAAGATGGATAAGGAAAGATGGACGACCGAAACAAAAGCAAAGGGTGCTTAAGAGAAGGGCGAAAGGCGGCGTGGAACTTTAAAAAGTAAAGCTGCGTCGGCAGAAACAGTTCTCGAAGAAGCACGCCGAAGGACTGGACCTTGACATGACGGGGCATATATATATATTCTGCAGAGTGGAATGAGACATTGTTTTCGCGCCTGTCCGCCGCGGGACCCATCAAATTATCAACAAAAAGGGACGTACCACTCCCTGCGATCTCATTTCGGGTCAGTTCCTGTGGCAAAGTTAAATTACCCTGAGCAAATACGGACCGTAGTGACTCACAGAATATGAGATATACACGGTCAGGCCCGTGGTGACGCTTTTGTTTGAGCCACGAGCCGATCCTTATTGTTGTATGCGCTCCCAACTTCTCACCTCCTGAGATCCGGGATCGTGCACAGATCTATTTACTGAGCTATTCAGGGGATGCTTCTATCCACCGAAAGGCATCTATGGGCCTGATTCAGTCCTAGGTCAGAATCTAGACGATGTACCATTCAACGGCTACGCACCTCTTTTCCCGAGCAACACCATACCTGCGACGGAGACATCCCTACAAAGAACCCTTCGTTGCTAGCGAACGCTTAGCACAGCCGGGTCATCGGATATTGCATGGTCCGCAGTGTGCAGTCCTTATTGTTGTAGAGGGCTTATGCACGTAGGAGGGGGATTAAACGTGATTGGAGAAGCCATACGGAACCAAATGCAGTAATCTACCGAACGGCAAACAAAGTTATCTTTACAAGTCCCGAAATGTCACCGGCGCACACTAATTACCTTACTTAAAGTTAGACCGTGTGCTGTTGTCGCACTCTCCAGATTGAATGTGAGACACGTTGACTTGGCAATAGCTGAAGCGCCGATGGTATCAGATCGTTTATCACAAGGCGTTCGTGCGACATGAAGATTCGAAGTCGAGGATCAAGATCAAACCTGGCGTATACAATGGCTGATTGTCTGAGTGCGAGAGCGGAATAATTGTACTCTTCGTTAAGTCCGTACACGTTCGTACTGACACATGGATTGGCTCCATTCCCCTGTAAATCTCACAGTAGTCGAGTTGCCGAAGTTCTATAATGACAAAAACCACGGTGATATTCCGTCCGACAAAACGAGTACAGATTACAACTTGATGAACGACGTATCGATACCATGCGAGAAGTCCCAGATGCAAATCCTCTACAGCGCGCGGAACAATCAGGACCATCTCCGTTATCAGTAAGGGGTCAGATAGAAGGCGGACTAAACGTCTTACCTGATCTTCACCACAAGAGACAATCTGGAGGGAAGATGGCACAGTGTCAGAGGGATCTCGCAAGGATCTATACTTAGACTGCGCCTTACCTTAGTGTGGTCGAAGCCGACGCAGAATATTCGACCAGAATGACCGTTGGTAAGGTCTGCGACGAGCGCACCCGTTTTCCTACTCCACACCTAATTGAATCGCGTCAGCGTCCTGTCGCAGGAAGACGAAGTGGCACGATGCCGAAATGCGTTCACGGAGGTCGGCAGTGACACTCACCTTCACGGTAGAATCGTAACTTCCGCTGACAACAAACTCATCCCCGAACGCCACACTCCTTACCAAATCATTATGCGGGTTCTCTCGCCGCCTTCTGACAGTTCCGCACGCCTCGCACATCCTTGTCGCAGATTGTGGTGAGGAAGGCAAGCCCGTCAGTGATACAGGTGTACTATCAAGGTCCGGCGACGTCGACCACCCTTGCCCGCTGACGATATTAAAGAATCGCAGGTGCTTGTCAGACGAGCCCGATAATACCATCGGATACTTGAAGTCTATTGACGCCAAACTGCATGATTACAGCATCAGACAATAGATTCATACTCTTCCCATGGGCGCTAGGCAAAACAGCCTGCCCCAAGGTGCACCGCAAGACAATAACATAGACGCACCCACGACTGTGATGATTCTCGAAAATCCGCAGGAGCGCACCAGTGTCGGCGTCCCATATCCGCATTGAGCGATCGCCGGACGCACTCGCAATTAAATTGTCGCAGATGGAGACCGCATTAACCGCCGCTCTGTGCCCCTGGAGCAGAAACTGGGGCTCAAGGCTTGGGAATGAATATACCCGCACGGTCCTGTCTGAGAAATTAAAAATACATCGTTGTTAGCTCGGGTGTACTGCTTCAGCGTGATCAGGCGCACAAAGCCCACCTTTGGAACAGGAGACCAACCGGGTCTCATCAAACCTTACGCACAGAACGCTGTCCTCATGGTCCAAAAGCGCTCCGCAAAGTTCGCCCCGTTCCAGATCCCACAAACCGACCCTCCTGTCGCTACTGCCACTTGCTATGTAGCCGTGCCCGACACACAGACTCAGTACACTACATTCGTGCAAGCCTTCGATGATCCTGTCGACCGTTCCATACCGCTCGCCTCCATTCTCCTGCGTCAGGTTCCATTCTCGTATCGTGCGGTCCTTGGAACCCGTAAATAGCACCTGCTTGCCGGTCTCTGGATATGTGTAGAGCTGCAAGCAGTAGATGGTGTTAGAGTGGCCGATGGTGAGAGCGGCCGTATTGATGAGACTTGCGCGAGACTGCAGGAACGACAGCCGATAAGATGCGTCGCGGACGCGATTCTGCAGCCGGACATGTGTCAGGAACAGCAGCTTGTAGTCGTACTGCCTCGCTGATGAGGACGGGTCCACCGCGGGCAGGATCGCGGGTGCGGAGTGCCGAGCATGTACCTTGCGCTTGCGCTGCGTACGACACGAGGATGCCGAAGGAACACACGGCTTCGGGAAAGACCCGTCGTAGTACGTGGCTGGGGCCAAAGAGGCTGTCCGCGATTGTAATGAATCACTGTTGGACAATGGAATAGACATGGACAAAAACCCGGAGTCGTCCTGAGGCGGAATTAGACTCAGACTCGCATGCGCGTCCTCTTCATCGCCCATGCCTTCATCATCAGAATCTTCGGCATCGTCCAGAGTGCTCATCTGGTCAAGCTCGAACTCGCGGGACCGAATATGAGAGACGTTCCATTCCCATCCTTTCAGCTGGCAGAGGGGTCTCCACAGAACTGGATCAATCGCCAAGACACGCCATTTGCGATTAACCATGGAGCATGAAATTAGACTTTGCCATGACAGGTGCGGGAGTATCTGCAAGGCCACCTCGGTGGGCAACAGCTACCAACACCCAGACTATAAGTTACCCCGGCCGGTTATTCGCATGGAGTAAACCACGCACCCCCACTATGTCCAGTTGCAACAGAGGCGCAATACGCCTCTGGATATTCGCCACCCTACATCTAGGTAAAGAGGCTAGGAGAGCAAAAGCAAGTTCTACGCACAATTATCAGCCACTGCAAAGAAAGGGACCGGTAGGATGTTGTGTTCACCTTCTCTTTCCTGCGCAGACGCTCCGAGAAGCTCATCCCGTGCAGCTGGAGCCAGCAGTAAATTATTCTGCACCCCGATCCGTTCATCATCGGTGAAACCCTCGTCCGCCAGAATTATCATATCGTACAACGTGGGGTTCCCGCAGTCCGGGTTGTCAGAGTCGCCAAGCAGAGATAGTGTGAATTAGAGCTGTGTAGCCACAGGCTGAACCAGCGTGTATCAAAGCAAGGCAGTTCAAGTGGTTGCGCACTGCGCAGGACGCCGTAACCACCACACGCGGTCGATGCACGCGAGCGAGAATGGCACCTGATGCGGGGTGCTCATCACGTGCTGCGCGCGTTGGGTGGCGCTGCAGTGGCTGTGTGGCCTCTGCTTCCATACACCAATACGTCATTTGACTTCAAGAGGCGTTCATTGCAACTGGAAAGTAGTCATACAAATGGACATATACAAATACAGTTTTGTTACAGAAGGCAATCATTAGGTAGTCCATGTGACATTATCACAATTCTTCCTCGACGCGTCGATTTATTCCGATTTTTTGCCATTCTCCTCGCTACCCTCAGAAGCCGCCGACTTCTTCCTCACCACAACATATACGTCCGCATCATCGGGAGCGGAAATGGCTTCGACGTCACCAGCGACAGTGCCTGTCCTCTCGGGCTGCACCCTCTTCCTCTCAGCGCGGATCATATTCAGGTCGTGTGATAGCAGGCCGTGGCCGGCGACGGGTCCCCAAAAAGAGGTACCAGCCAAGCTACCAATAATGCAGGTTCCAACGAGGATGGAGAGGTAGAATCGGTATTGCGAGAACCATTGCGGCGCTGCATATACGCGTCAGTCAACCACGCTCATGAGAGTATTTTCGCGCATATACTCACCCCATCCAGCGCCAGTAGCCTTCAAGTCCGCCCACCACAACACCGTGAAGCCAATCCACTGCACAATCAGTGCAGTCGTAGGCTGGAGCGCGAGCGTCGGCCAGGCGTACAAAACCGGGGCAGCACCCAGAGCGAGGCGTGCGTAGCCCTTAGAGCCACCGTAGCCAGCGAACTCCATGCCCCAGTGGAGAGCACCAAGAAAGGAGAGCATGACGGCACCATAAGTGACTTGAATGTTCAAAGCTTGGTCAAGAATGGTGGAGGCGACACCGGGGTCCATGCCGACGTTCACACCGGCGACTGCAAGCCCTGCCTGACGGGCGAGGTAGACGACGGTGGCTGCAGTGCCGATATATGGAACACCGCCTATTCAGACAGTAACTCAAAATTATATGCCAGTGAACCGGACTACTATCACTCACCAAGCAGACCGACCGTGATATAGGGCCGAGGAACTGAGTGTGCGACTGCGTTCGTGATACCAAGCTGCAGGTGTCTGAGTCAACCGGATGCGAGTCACCCTAGACGAAGTCTCTACTCACGAAGGTCCTCTGCGTAGGTGCGACGTTATCAGACGTCATGTTCCCACCCGCAATCGACCGGGCCAAATCCGCCGCAGAGTTGCCCAACTCCTCCCTCACGTTCTGAGCTGCATGTCCCACCGACTGACTCCCGGGTCTTCCAGACACCGACGAAGCTACTCCTCTTGCCTGCACAGTCGCCGTCAATGGGATGGCGCGTTCAGCCAGCGTCTTTGCGATGAACGAATGTACATTGGGTGGGCGACGCAGCGCGAGTGGAGCGCGACGTAGGGCAGCTGCCCTCGAGACAGAGCCAAAGAGAGTGTTCATGGCGACGACGGGGAAAGGTTTGAGTTGGGATTAGAGTTGAGAGGGAGATAAAACTGGGTTTGGATATGAACAGGAGGCATTGCATGGTGTGGGTTTAAAGGGAGATGAGGCTGCCCTGACGTCACACGATCCAATACACTCGTCACCTGCTCCGCCCGATGCGGTAATGCTCCTTCCGCTTATGGATGCCTCTTATTCAGCCAACACGTGAGAAACTCGTTGACGCCTTCTCTCGCAGCCACAGTACCGCGGGTAGCTGCCTTGCTGATGAAGTTACTGCAAACATGTCTCTTTGCATTCATTTGATAGCTTCAAAAGAACGGCGTACCTCGTACAGATTTCTATATTCCTGGCAGGTGTGGACCCGCCAATCCATTTATCTCCAAAACCTGCTCCACGAATTTGACTATTACCTCCTTCAAGAGGCTATTCTTACGACACCATATTAGCAACTTCCACCGCGCACCCAGAACATATCTTGCCCACCTGACGCTGTTCCCATCACCTTCCAAGCTATGTTCTATCAGGCAGATCTTTCCTGGAGGACCCAAACTTACTCAGCTTAATAAACAAGGTACCTGTACTCAGGACCATAATAGACGTGTTTACAGCAAAGCTGTATTGAAGTACCTAGAAAGGTGCACGGTATTCATAGCCTGGTCTATCCTAAGACATTAATAGTACGGCTAGACCGTGTTACTGTTAAAGATAGAGGCACGAGACTAACGCGCAGCCTTCCTCCTAAGCGTGAAGGATTGTTCTTCGGTATCTCGCCTTCGAACAGTTCCACGGAAGAAAGATTTTGTCCCTCTATAAAAGAGAGCGCTTCTCCTTCGAGCCTTTCCACCGGAAAGTTCAGGTTGCCGCGATCCTAGTGCAATAGAGACTTCGCTATAATGAGATGGAGATGATAATCGGTCTCCAAGTCTTTCCAAAAACCTGAAAGTCCGAGCTCGACCCCGCGCCGCACGTAAGACAAGGCCAGTATAGAGAATTTACGATGATCTGATAGTGCTAGGTCGGAATAATATTGACAGGCATAATTAAGTCTTGCGTTCCGGTGTGTATCGTTCGTCAGAGAAGGCGAACGAGACCGACTTGCTCCCTTGTTGCGGACATGCATGTGGACGAGCACCAAACAGAATTGATACCTACGAGCCCTTGAACAAGGATTGGACGCTCAAGATCTTTCCAGGAGGCACTCGACGAATGCATATGTCGTGATTGAAGGATAATCCAGACCAGTGATATGGTCGAACCAGAGTAAACGACGATCCCTAAGTGGTGTTTGATTGAGAAGCACTAGATTCGTTATTGATATACAGTTTCAATAGCAACGGAAGAGGACAGATAAGATTGGGCAGACGAACGAGTCACATTCAAATGTCGAGGTGCAATCCTTGGACTGGACTTTCATTGGACAGTCCGAGGAGGCAGCGTAAAGGACCCCAGTTCGACATTCAGTCAGGATAGATCTACTCTGCAGTGAATTTTATAAGAATCATATCCATGTACTTGTTGTAGCGGCCTCGTGATTTTCTCCAGACACAGCACAGCGTTCGGAGATTGGCATATGCATATTGTCATCGCATTCGTTTATCGCAGCGATGATGGTCTTGATGACGGACATCTCATTCATAACAAGCCCTCCAGATCCCGAATAAAACGTTGCGATGGCCAATAGGCAAGGACAGCAGAGATTGTAACATGATGGTGGTGGTCAGGAAGAAAGGTGTGGAATGTTCTGGAGAAGACACCCCGCGCCGATAAATCTTGGTACCTCAGACATGGATTTCATCAAGTGCAAAGCTCCTCGGATTCTCTTTGGTTTCATTTCCTGCATTTCAAGTAATCTGAGTCTATATTATCTGCCACGATGTCTGCTATGCCCCTGAGCACGGCCAACTGGCACTGGAAGAACAAGAATGTGACGAATTGGGCGAAGACGTGGTTTGAGCAGGAGCTGGTGGCGGTTAGCGTCAAGGGGGATGGGGAGGAGGCCGTTTCGATATCAACGGTCAGTGATGTGGACGGGGACGTGGAGTTGGGTCAGAGGAAGTCAAAGTCCGTCGCCATGCATGAATTATACATATTCCGAGGCGCTGACACCCTCTCGCAGACTTATCACGATCTTCGACGTGAAGATCGACCTTACCTGGTCTGGTACTGCTTCAGATGGAACGGAGGTATCTGGCAAGCTTACCCTCCCGGAAGTCTCGCACGAGAACGTCGTGGACAAGGTCTCGGACATCCTGGTAAGTAACGCGCTCTCAGCCCCCGCCCAGCGTCCCAGTTATGCGGACACTTCCATTAGGAACGTAAACGAGACGTTGACGTGTCTTTGCTCTCAGTACGAATGGACCCTCTCGACCACCTCATCCCCCGCGGTCGATGCTCTCTACAAGCTCGCAAAGAGCCGTCTCCCGAGGCTGCTCGAGGCCAAGTTCGCCGAGTTCCCCAAAGCCATCGTCGACAGACACGGACGGGATGTCCAAGTCTCCACCGACTCGAGCCGTGCCGGTACCCCCAGTCCATCTGTCCCTGCATCCGCGACGTCAGCCACTAGCACGGGCCTTGCTGCGGCGAGCGCTAGCAAGCCCGTCAAGAAGGCTGAGTCTGCCGGGAGCACGGCGACCGTCTCGGTAGAGGCTTCGTTCATGGCCGCCGCGGATGACTTGTTCTCCTTGCTTACAGATGAGAAGAGGATACCGGCTTGGTCGCGAAATCCTGCTCAGGTACGCATCACTTGCACTGAGAATGCAGGTTTATGATGTATGCTTGACGCCTTGGTTTAGTCCAAGGCCCAGCCCGATACTGAGTATACGCTTTTCGGAGGAGGCGTGAAGGGCAAATACATCTCACTTACGCCTGGGAAGGAGATCAAGCAGACTTGGGCACTCCAAAGCCCGACCTGGCCGTCAGGTAAGCAGCTCTTAAATCTCATGCAAAGGATAACACCCTGATATGCCTTCCACTTGCAGGTCACTATGGCACGTTAACGACTACGCTCGAGCAAGGCTCAGATTCCACTCTGCTAAAACTGACGCTCGAGGGTGTGCCTACAGGCATGGAGGATGAGATCACGAGGAACTTGGAGGGCTACTAGTACGCGACTTTCCTCTATGGTTCCTCTATGGTAGCTGATGATAAACATCGTAGCATTCACGGTTTCAAATCGATTGGGTACGTACCCATCAGTATTCGTGCTTCGTCGTCAAATAGGCCGCCATCGCCAACCGAGGAGAAGTCATTCTCTTCCTCGCGAAAAAGCTCTCAGCGAGGGCAATCAGTACCAAAAGCTGCTAGTTCTTTGTGGACTTGGACAGCAGTCGCTGCTATCATTACTTTTCTAGTGGCTATGGCGATACCCTATTTCTCTCAGCGTCTCCTGTAAATATGCGCGCGGAGTACTCATTGCGTATTTGTGGTTGCTTCTACAGGTTGGGTGCCGTTCTTTAGGCCATTCGATTTCCGAAGGTTCATGGACGGTTTGGGGATTTTCATCGGGCATAGAGAAGTTACACAACAGAAATGCACAGACAGCACGTGCAATGAGCAATTTAATGCCAATTTACATAACCTACTTGTATTCATTCCTGGTCCCCATGGAATTTGACATGCAGTTGTTGTCGTAGATAGCAATGCCATTGCTGGAATCGTTGCTTGGAACGTATTTCGTGTTGCCTGTCAATTATGCATTTCCAGAAATGGTAATGTGATTAGGGGTTCCCACCATCCAAATTAGAGGCTTCGATTCTTCCGTTCGTCCAGCTCAACGGTCGCCGTCACTGTGCTCCCCCTCCCCCCTCTTTATTTCACTCTTGAACGTTCTCGGTCTAGTTCTACACGATGGCAGCACTTACTCCTGAAGAGATCCGTGCCCAGTCTTATGTCGGTTTCGACACTATCACCGAGCAGATTGAGCACAAGCTCTTGAAGCGCGGTTTCCAGTTCAACGTCATCGTCGTTGGTTAGTGTGTTTTATGAGGCTTGTGGAGGGTTTGAAGCTGACAAGGACGCGACGTGTAAAGGCCAAACTGGGCTCGGAAAGTCGACTTTGATCAACACCATTTTCGCGTCGCATCTGATTGACTCGAAGGGGAGGAAGGAGGCGGACGAGCCTGTCAGGCAGACGACGGAGATCCAGGCTGTTTCTCATGGTGCGTAGCTATGAAATTATTGGGAGTGAATAGAGAATGTACGTGTATTTGGCTGGTAGTTATCGTCGAGAACAAGGTCAAGCTGCGGTTGAACATCGTTGACACACCGGGGTATGGTGACCAGGTTAACAACGAGGACTGGTATGTCTATTTTGTACTCTATAACTTTTCAAATGTTTAATAACATTTGCTATGACCTTGATTCTCGTCCAGCTGGGATCCTATTATCAAGTACATTAAGGACCAGCACAGCGCGTACCTCCGCAAGGAGCTCACTGCCATGCGCGACCGCCATATCCAGGACACGCGTATTCACTGCTGCCTGTTCTTTATCAACCCCACTGGTCACTCGCTCCGGCCTATTGATGTCATCGTCATGAAGAAGCTCAGCGAGGTTGTTAATGTCGTCCCAATCATTGCCAAGTCGGACGCGTTGACGCTCGAGCAGAGAGAGATCTTCAAGCAGAGGGTTTGTAGCAAAGTGACTTGCGTTTGATATACCGCTTATTGGAAGTACAGATTCGGGAAGAGCTTGTATACCACAACATTCGTCTGTACCCCTTCGACACGGAGGAGAATGACGAGGAGGAGGTCCAGGTTAACGAACAAATTCGGGTATGCCACGGCTGTCTCGTGGTTTGCACCGTGTGTGACTTACATCATCGCAGAACATGATTCCTTTCGCCGTCGTGGGCTCCGAGCGCAATGTGATCATTGATGGCAAAACCGTCCGTGGCCGGAAGAACCGGTGGGGTGTTGTCAACGTCGAGGACCCGGCACACTGCGAGTTTGTTCACCTCAGGGATTTCCTCACAAGGTTAGCATGAGAGCGATCCACTGTCATGGCCGCAGAATGCTGATTTACCTCCGGGAATCTAGGACTCACTTGCAGGACCTCATCGAGACGACTGCGCAGATCCACTACGAGGCCTTCCGTTCGAAACAGTTGCTCGCGCTCAAGGACCAGGCGAACCCGCGCCCGGCGCCAGCACAGACAGCCAGCACCATGTCTTCCTGAGCTCCGGTTTCCCGCTAGTTGGAGTGGGTTATGTATACCATCTTTCTTTGGATGAGCGCAGCGCCAGTGGGATGGCATCTAAAAGGCTCTTATTATACCATACCTCTTCCTAGTTTGTTTCTTCCTTCGATGGACACAACTCTCCCTCGTTGACGGGATAATAATGTACCGCCCGCTTGCTGTTTGTCTTGATAACCAGCCACACTCGTTTGGAATTTTAGTTGTCCGGTTTCTTGTGTTGCAACCGTATATGTATAGCCATCCGCATCTGATGAAGCGGAAGGCGATGTAATGTCGGATTTACGGGGAAAGATGTTTCAAACGAAACCGGCGGCTGACCCGGTACAGACGGGGTCCATCGGGTACTGCGACGCTCCATAATAGGCAACTTCTCGGTCGCTGACGAGCACGATCGGCTCGGAGGCGACGCGGCACGGGTGGCTGATGTCAGGCTGCTGAGCGAGACTACCGTGCGGTCCTCTGCGCGAGTTTTCTCCCGTCCGTATCTTTATCCCATGCCGGCCTTTGCGTTCTCCTCTACTTTCTAACTCTACGACGTTCATGTTCGAGAAACCCTCAGGCCTGGCGGCCTGGTACGGCAAGTTTGCTGCTCTCGATGTCGCACAGCTCTTCTCGCGTACCAAGAAGATCGGGCCTCCCCGGAAGGTGTTCGTGAACGAGGATCTACCACAGGACTATTATGACCACAAGGAGAGGATCAAGAAGGAACATGTATATGTATCCAACCAGGTTATTACGTCGAAGTACACCGTGATTACCTTCATACCGCGGAATTTACTGGAGCAGTTTAGACGTGTTGCGAACGTGTGCGTATCTTGAACGCTATGCAGATTCCAGTCCCTAATGCGCCCTTATAGCTTCTTCCTTGGCATTGCTATCCTACAGTTCTTTTCGATATTCTCAACCATCAGTGCAGGTCTTGTTATTCTACCCCTGCTCATCATCCTCGCTATCACAGGTTTGAAGGACGGGTACGAGGACGTTAAGCGCCATCAGTCAGATCAACGCGTCAACTACACCGAAGTACGCGTGTTGGGCGGTGGTGATTGGTCAAATCCCAATGTTACCGCTGGGAAGGCGAGGACGTTTGTGCGAGGTATCTTACCCGGCGCTCGGAGAAATCGGAAAGTGAAGAAGGGCGGAGAGGCGCAGAATCTGGACACGGAGAATCTGGAGAACGCTGCACCTCCCGAGGCCCTTCAGGCTCAGACTCAGACTACGGACACCAACGAACCCGACATCGAGTTCGACGATGACCACTCTGTTCGCACAGGAGAGACCAGCCATAGTCACCATCTCTTCGGTCATCACCACTCTCGGAGACCTCACTGGAAGAACACGATATGGGAAGACGTACGCGTCGGTGATATCGTCAAGCTGAAGGATAACGAGTCGTTTCCGGCGGATATCCTCATTTGCTCCACGTCGGACGATGAGAACGTCTGCTACGTCGAGACCAAGAATCTGGACGGAGAGACGAACCTGAAGTCAAGGAATGCCGTACCTGCTCTCACGCATTTGCGCTCCGCTTCTGCTTGCGCAGACAAGGCTAATGGATTCCATATCGAGTGCGATAGGCCGGATGTGAACATGTACAAGTTCAATGCTGCCGTGGTAACCAAGGACGGGAGGCATCCTGTCGAACTGCAGAACATCCTACTCCGTGGTACGGTTCTGAGGAACACAGAATGGGTTATCGGCGTTGTTTTGTTTACCGGTACGGACACGAAGATCGTGCTGAACTCCGGTGGTGCGCCTAGTAAACGGAGCAAGGTCGAGCGCCAGATGAATCCTCAAGTGTAAGTGCCCAGGATTTCTGCGATAGCCAGACTCGTCTAATTACATCGACCCACAGCTTCATCAACCTGTTCATTCTCGCTGTCATGGCTGTCGTGTGTGGTATCGTGGACGCCGTCCTGGAGCAGAAGTATTACCCGTTGAATGCGCCATGGTTGTACGATGACAACCGGTCCGACGACAACCCACACATTAATGGGCTTGTTACTTGGGCGTTCGCTCTTATCACGTAAGTCTGCTTTATAGCTACATGAATCATTGACGAACGTGATATATGCGATCCCTAGCTTCCAGAACATCGTCCCTATCTCCCTTTACATCTCTATCGAGTTCGTGAGGACATGCCAGGCCATATTCATATACTTCGACAAGGAAATTTATTACGAGAAGACTGGCACGCCCACGCTTGCTCGGAGCTGGAACTTGTCGGATGACCTTGGACAAATTGAATACATCTTCTCGGACAAGACTGGAACTTTGACCCAGGTGAGCTGTGGTTCCATTGATGGCTTCCATTTCAAATTTACTGACTGTTCTTAGAATGTTATGGTTTTCCGACAATGCTCTGTTAATGGCAAGGTGTACAAGGGCGACGAATCTGGAGACCACGACATTGAGAAGGATTCTATCGTCAACGGTAAGCCGCGCGTTAACGAATATAATGTCCGTGTTGCAAGCCCAAGGTCGTCGGGATCAGGATCCAAACAGGACAGGCCGGACGACCAGTCCGTACCTTCGACTATCGATGCCAAAGAAGCGAAGCTACCAGCGCAGGTCATCACCCACTTTAGGGACTCTGTCCTGAGGCAGGATCTGGACCAGGCGGTCCATGCTGCTCCGGATTCTGAGGAAGCACCGCGCGCTCGAGCACTGAACGGGTTCTTTTCGGTTCTTGCGCTCTGTCACACTGTACTCACAGCCGAGGACAAGGATACTGGCGCTATCGAGTACAAGGCGCAGTCTCCGGATGAAGCGGCACTAGTGCAGGCTGCTGCAGACGTTGGCTTCGTATTCCGTGGTCGAGATCGCGAGATCTTGCTCTTGCAGACACCCTTCTCAGATGAGCTTGAGAGGTATGAGCTGCTGAACATCCTGGACTTCACCAGCGCACGGAAGCGGATGAGCGTCGTCGTCCGTAAGCTCGATGATGAGGACCAGAGGGTGTTCTTACTCACCAAGGGGGCTGATAATGTTATCTTCGAGCGGCTGAGAGCTGGAAACGATGAGCTGAAGACCGAAACTGAGCGGCATCTGGACGAGTTTGCTAGCGAAGGTTTGCGGACGTTGACGTTGGCATACAAGGTCATTCCTGGTGAGTAGAGGGTTTATTAGACATTGCGCGGCTGCTGATGAGCGCTTTACAGAGGAGGAATATGAACCGTGGGCGCATCGATACCAGGAAGCTATCGTCGCAATGGAGGACAGAGAAAACAAGATCGAGACCGTCTGCGAGGAACTCGAGCGTGACTTGCGTCTTCTCGGTGCTACGGCTATTGAGGATCGTCTGCAAGACGGTGTACCGGATACCATAGCGGATCTCAAGCGAGCGGGTATTAAGGTCTGGGTTGCTACTGGTGATAAGCTTGAAACCGCTATCGGTAAGTTCTCCCCATTAGATCGGCACAGTATAATGTAACTGATAGTGGTTTCAGCTATTGGGTACAGCACGAACTTGATCGCGCGAGACTCCAACATTATCGTAGTTCGCGGAGGCGACAAGTCGGTCTACCAGCAGTTACTTAACGCGTTCGAGCAGTTCTTCCCCGAGTCTGACGTTCTGGAGGACGAGAACATGATGAACTACGGTCGTTCGCAATCTGGTGACGGCCTGTATCCTTTGCAACGTGTTAACACGGGTGTCTCTTCTCTTGTTGGCCACGACAATGGTGAACGTCCTGGTGGCTTCGTCTTAGTGGTTGACGGTGCTGCCCTGACCCAGGTAAATATATCATATAGCCATCCGCCTTTTCACTGTCTCATGCAATACTTGTAGGCATTCTCGGATGTCGAACACAAGACGCTACTTCTGACGCTCGCTATGAAGTGCGAGGGTGTCATCTGTTGTCGAGTTTCTCCGCTGCAGAAGGCTCTCATTGTCAAGCTCGTCAAGGAGGGTCTGGGTGCCATGACATTAGCCATTGGTGACGGCGCGAATGACGTTAGCATGATCCAGGTGCGTGCCGCTTTTCCTCTCCAGTGTTTCGATGTTAAGTCTGCATTCACAGGCGGCTGATGTTGGAGTTGGTATCTCTGGTGAAGAAGGTCTGCAAGCCGTGAACTCTTCGGATTACGCTATTGCACAAGTCGGTATTTTCTTCCGCTGGCTGCAGGTCGTTTGCTTATGGTAGTCCCCGCAGTTCCGATTCCTCAAGCGGCTCATTTTGGTGCACGGTCATTGGTCGTATGCACGCAATGGGAACATGTACGCTAGTCCATTCTCTGCATTTGGAATCGAGCTAGACCTGATGGCTTGGCAGGATTGTTAACTTCTTCTACAAGAACATCGTTTGCATTGGTGTCTTGTGGTGGTTCCAGATTTACTGCGCCTGGAGTTCTCAATAGTAAGCCTTCGTATCAGTCCTGTCGTTTCTGGTCCTGACTTTTGCCTCAGTGCTTTCGAGTACACCTACTTGTTATGGTGGAACTCCTTCTTCACCATTGCTCCTGTCATCGCCATCGGCTTGTTCGATCGTATCGTTGGTGAGCAGTGTATTTTATCTGGCTTCTCTATGCTGGTGTCTCATGTCAATATGATCGTTAGATGACCATGTTCTCATGGCTCTTCCGGAGTTATACCACTATGGCAGGGAAGGATATTGGTTTGGTACTAAGTTATTCCTCAGCTATATGTTCGATGGATTCGTGCAGGTGGGCGTAGCGCATTCACTATCTGTCGAGTCCATCTGACGTTTTCTCTTACCAGTCCGCTGTCATATTCTTCTTGATATTCTACAGCTACAACACCACGACGGCGCGTAATGATGGCTATGAAGTCGCACAATATGAGTTCTCCACGGTATTAATACTGTCCCTCCTACATTTACCCATCCCTAATATGCTATTCAGGTCATGGCCGTAGCCGCTGTGATGGCGGCCAATCTTTTCAACGGAATGAATACGGGTGTCTGGACTGGATGGGTCTTCTTCGCTGTTGGCATTGGTATCCTCTTAGTCTGGGCTTACACGGTGAGTAATTTGCTCATGCCTATATCGCCACCTCTTATGCGCATCTGGAAGGCTATATACTCCGTCATATCTCCCGGCTGGTTCGCAACGCCGATATATGGCAATGACCATTACCTCTTCCATTCGGCGCTGTTCTGGTTCGGTGTGCTTCTCACTGTTCTCCTGGCTCTCGCGCCTCGATACATCGCGAAAGCCTACAAGTTCGGTTTTGCTCCCGATGATGTATCAATCATGCGCTGGGCACTCAAGAACGACCCTCATCTGGATCTTGAAACGGCCCACCATGAGCGCGCGGCTGGCCTTAGCAACATGAGGCGTCCTGTGTCTCGAGCTTCTAGCATGTCCAACTTGTCCGTGCGCCCTCCGCCCTCCGTCGATGCAAGGGGGAGCCGTACAGACATGTCGACTGGAATGCGGTCCGCGCATCGCGGCTTCGATTTTGCGACCGAGGAGGGAGGTGTCGCCATCCGCCGCATGCAGAGTAATTTGTCGGAGCGCAGGCAGAGTCAGCTTTTCAGCTCCTCCTCGTCGAAGCGCAAGAGGAATGGATCTCTGGTATCCACTTTACGCCGTGGGCTGCGGAAGAAACCATCTACACCGCCCAAAAATCGAAAGCCATCTAGTTAGCGTGTGCATTTATTCTTCGTCAATCTCGCACCTGCATAGTTTCCTGTGATTGACTGCCTCTAGTATTGTAGCCATTACACCCTGCCGTTCATTAATAGTTAGTGCTTATTTATACGTCACGATGCTTATGATAATATTCTGGACATTATCTCCCGACCATCTGTTGTAACATCACACAATATAATTAGAGAATAAATAATGCCCTTGGATATGATACATTGAAGCAGCCATGAGCACGTCAAGTGGTTGGTGAGGAAGTAACGAAGTCTTCGGTGATGCGTCTAGGCAGCTTTCTGCATCTGCCTGATGATTCTCCGGCCTCGTGAGCACGCTTTGTGCCTCTGACAGGACTGCTGTCGGGTTGCGATGCGCCAAGGACATTTTCCTCCTCAGACTCGACGAGAGAGTAATCGGATTCTTCGGTTTCAGCCAGTGCTTTGAATTTCTTCGTTCGCGATTTCTTCCCCTTATGGCCTTGCTCCTCAACATGGCAGACTTCCACAACCGTGCCAGCTCCGAGAAGAACGTCACTCCAGAGCTGGCGCAGGCAGATAAGAGCTGCAGCACAAACAGCTAGCGAATCAATAGTCCTACCTTCTGATTCTCCTGCAGTTTGTCACCCGGACCTTTCACTTCCACAAACTTGCAATCGCACGATTCCGCATTCCATATAATGAGATCTGGAACGCCTCCTCCTCGTCCAGCATAGTCTTCGCACAGCAACCTACAAATGATTGACAGAGCTTTCCCACCGAGACACTACGCCAATTTCATCAATGGCCTTAGCCCGGCATACATGCTCATAACCACCTACCTCTGCGATCTCCAACAAATCTTCTTTCGAGAACAGATCCCACCGTACACCAACACACCAAGTCCCTGTCGGTCGATGCTCATCGTCTACCTGGTCCATCAAGTTCGGGGCTTCGCCCTCCTCAATTTGCGTCAGGCGTGCATTGATGAGGTCTTTCCGTGCAAAATAGAAGCTGTCCTCAGCAATGTCGAGAGGTGCGGACTGGTAGGGCGTCTCGAATGCACCCGGGATCTCAGCAAAGATGATGTCCCAGAAGAGTAGACCGAAGAGTGTGCGCACGATGCTACCTTCGCTGTGGTAGCTACGGGACGAGAGTCAGGATTACCAATTGATGGCACTGGATATACGCAGCGGAGTAGAGACGGACCCTCGATAACCCAGACTCTCGTAGTGCTGCAAAGCAAGTATTTCAACGGTAACTTCCTCTTGATCCCGTCCGTACCATATCGACTTGCCCACCCACTTCTCGCTCTTCCAACCAAACCGATCAACAGTCAGCTCCTCTTACTCAATTGATACACAAATGACATCTTACCTTACTCGCCTCACCCTTCCCCGCTACTGGCTCATTCTCATTCTTCATCTGTGAGAACGGTAATATCTGCTGGGTCAATCTACCCACCTCTTTCTTCGTCACTTTATTCAATAATCGCCCCGTCTGGTCCAGTGCTAGACTCGCTGCCTTATGCCTGACTCTTACACCAGTGATATAAACGTCCTCAGACTTCCTTAGCACGCCCTCACACGAGTGTCGCTCGTCAAGCGGGATCTTGAGTCGTTTTTCGAGGGTCGTCAGGCGGCGCGTGAGCTTTGGGCGGTAGACTTCATGGTAATAATTTCAACTTAACTTCCCAAACCAAAAAAAAACTGGAAAAGGTGGAATACGTACTGAGATGCGTATCTTCATCTTCCAGCGCTTCGATCACCGCGTTCACAGCTCTCTCGCCATGCTCCCTATCTTTCGGGAAGTGTGTCATCAAAATCAGCGCGCGACGCTCATGCCATTGTCCCCTCTTTCCTCTCCGCCACCGTCTTTGAGCCAGCAGCTCCTCAAGCACCGCCAGTTCGGCTTCGTACTCGTGGAGCAGACCCAGGGCGTGTGCGCCTTTGTACATGATGCGGGTGAGGATATGACCACAATCGAACCTCTCCAGCCCGCCAGCTCGCCCTTCCTCCTCCGCCTTGGCTGCCACGAGCGCCCTCCACTGCGGGTAGACCACCTCAAATATGCCTTTCACCTGTCTTGCTGCCTGCACGCGCGGGCTCTCTTTCGGGATCTCTATGTCCCAGCCTGAGCCTACAGATGAACCCTTCCCCTTCTCTGCACTGGATGTCGCGCGGGTTTGCGTCTGTGTGATCGTAGCGGCATCTGGTACGGTAATACTGCGGCCACGCGGTGAACTGCTTGCCGAACCAGGGGTTGCGCCTAGAAGCTCGTCGACTTTGGCTTCTAATAACAGTGCATCTTCGTACGCCAGTAGTGCCTCCCGCGTCGGCCAAATATCCCTTGTGCGTGTGTACCCGACACGATTATAGACTCGCTTCCGTGCTTTGACTAGGATAGATTCTGTTAGAAGGGTCGGTGAGTATTGTGTGCTTGTGTGGAGATGGCGTCAGATGTAAGGACAGACAGGAAGGATAGGAGAGCGCGGACCTTCGTAGGTAGACCAGATTGACTCGGCGGAAGAGGTGGATGACGGGTGTAGATATGCGTACACAGTGTCCCAGAATGTCCAGTACCATGCGTCGCAACCGTTCCGTTTGGAGGTTACCCTTGTTTGTGCTCCAAGAGGACGGTAGTTTCGTCTGGCGCAAATTATCTGCTTTCACCTTACCTGTGCCCTTTACGGAGGAGAGGATCATTTGGCTAGAAGCGGAGATAAGCAGGTCTTCGATGAGTGAAGCACGCTAATGGAAATAAAGCGAAAGCAGGGGTCAATTTAGAATTGGTCATCTGAGGTGACTGAGGCGAATGGAAGGAGAACGGACCTTGCTATGGGCCTTGATCTTCATCTGCTTCGCGAGCAACTTGAGCTGAGTGACTGTGAGGCACTCTAGCAGTTCCAAGAGAGTCGCATGGTTGTCGTCCTGTGCGAGAATTTTGAGGCTCTCAGGTTTCGTTGATTCAGTAGTCTCCGAATCTTCTTCCTTCTTTGCTGGACTCGCCTTGGGTTCATTGTCCTGGGTATCGTTTATAGTAAGGTCTACGCATTCTGCTACAGTCAAGTCGATAACCTCTGGCGGCTCCTCCTTGACCTTGATTTTGTGTGGTGCGGGGAGAAGTTGGGATAGTGACCTCGGGCCTGCACAGAGGTCCTTGAGGGCGTCGTGGATACTATTGCCCATATCGGACTGGTATTTAAGGGTGTTTATACCGTGCCACTTGGCGGGCTTGCGTAGGAGAAGACGGATGAAGAGGTAGCGAGCATTGTCTGAGGCATGATGACGGAAAATGTAAGATCCATACAGATACATCTCTGGGCGGTAGAATAAACCATAGCACATACAGTTGAGTGAATTATATCTCTCAAAGCAGTCTAATTCATAATCCGTGAATAAGTCACCCTCATCCCTCAATACTATCGTGAGCATTTCTACATCATACGGTCAGTGTCTCGCCTCTTAAGCATAACAAGCGAGAAAGGCCTACTTTCGAAAAGCTCTACATACATAGATTCTCCATGATATGTCTGTAGCTTCTGCTCTGCCTGCCTGTTGTCCACATAATTACCTTCCGCTTTAATCAAATCTTCAGACTCAGCGTTGTCGTCGAGGCAGTCATCACCGGTCCAATATACAAGCTTATGTATGCCCAACGCTGTGGGTGATTGAGGAGACATTAGGAATAGTAGCAAGGAGGGAAAAGTACTGAGGTGACGGCCGCAGCGCGTCGAACAGTCAAATCCTTCGACAACCCCTATCTCGCATTCATGTGCACGTGACCGTTAATTGTGGCGGCCACTTCCACATAGCGTTCGACTTCGGCGTCCACAGTCATAAAAATATGAACTGCTCTCGCTCTCTACGTCTATCAGTACTATCGCCGTTCACTTTCTCGGCAAGAACAGTCCTCCCAAAGGCGACGGTGCGCCATAAATCTGCTGCTACGGTTTCTGCATCGGCAAAGGAGAACCTGAGCTGGCCGGAATATCTTGCAATTCGGAAAGGCAAGCGGAGATGGGAGACGGTGTGTTAAACTGCAATGGATGAAGCTGGTTGCATTGGTTTGATATTGATACATCGACGTTTTGCTAGGCTGTTACAATTCCCTCCACGTTCCTCGGGTTTGCTGGGGGTATTCTATATTTCGGGAATTTAGAGACAGATGCGTCAAAACCTATAATGGTGCGAGATCTTGAATATATTGGTGTCAATAATCCGACCCTTTACACTGTTCTATACAGGGAATTGATCCCTTCTTCTTCTACGGCTTTGCAACTCTCGGCTGCGCCGGTACGTGGGCAATATTTTCGTTTGCTATGTTTACACGCCTAGCATTCTCATGTTCATGCAGGATTGGGCTACCTTATTGGTCCCACCATCGGTTCAGCAGCATGGAGAACGACGCATCGACGGACAATGGCTTTGATAGAAGCTCGTGATCGAGAGTTCCACAAGCACATAGTCAAGAATAGGGTGGACCCAACCGCTCAGACTGCCACTAATCCAGTACCTGACTTCTACGGTATGTACTTCCTTGTGATAGCAATTTGACTCAGCCTGAAGGTCGACGATCGTGCTGCTAGGAGAAAAAATTGGCTCGCTTTATGATTACCGACAAGTGCGTACCATATTGAGGTCTTCAACCAGTATCCATCTGAGCGCACTTCTTAGTGGTTACGGGATCAGGCGAGGTACAAACGCAAAGCAGAGTGGCCAGAAGATGCTTAGCCGTATGCTACCCATGCTATCAGGCTCTGTATAGTCGCTTGAGTTTGAATCGATTTGCGCGCTGCAGACCTGCACTCCATCAGTGACTTTTTGAAGTTTGTGGCAACTTCTCTGGTATCGGTCAAGAGCAACTACTATATAGACTAGTTAATCGCTACATAGGTAATCAATGGTGATATTCTAGCAGACGCGGTTACGCAATGATACGGTGTCCATGTTAATAACAGGTTTGTTCGAAGGTGCTAAGCTCCTGACTAGCAGGTGTAGAAAGTGGAACGTACTTGTGTACGTGTAGTGGTGCCATTGTGCTAGCATGTAAGCACATAACGCCATTATGGAGTCCAAAGCTCAAGGGTTTTGTATCCCAAGTCGCAAGTGGTACAGCCAGATATTAGTCTGACGGAGGCAGGTCAGTGAAGCCACTGTCATGCACGAGGGGAACCCGGACACTCACAGTGAACAATAATAAATATGCAGTGAACGACGAATAAGTTAGCACAATCCCCCAAGCCCCAACCTTAGTGCAGAATTAAAAAGAACGGACGGCCCACAGGGGACCAGAATTTGAACAAGCACATGGCAAGCGTTACAGTCATCCCACGCGAGTATGTATGAAGTAAACGCGGACGTATCATTCTGCCACGACCCGTTCATTAAGATGCGAACGACGTCGGCGCTAATATCGCCTGCTTGTGCGGGGAGGGCATTACGACCACCGGGCGCTCGACGAGGCAGAAACGCGGGATAACGCCCTTCTCAGCATCATATCGCCCGACGCGCTGTACGAGACACCATTCATCTTCGTACTCCTCGAGCAGGCGCAGCGTCTCCCCAGTTTCAATGGACAGCTCATCGTCCATCGATGGCTGGAACGTCGTGACTACGGTCATGAGGCGGGGGAGCTTATGGTCCTTAGAGAAGGGATTGGACGAGGTCTTCGCCTTCGAAGCCTTTGGCATTGTCACTTGATGGCTGAACGAGGATGAGCGCGGGCTGGGCTCGGGAGGCGGTATCGAGAACGAGTTCTGAGACGCGTGCTTGAGCTTCAAGGATGCTGGCGGCGTCGGCGGCGTAGCTATGCTGAACTTGCTAGTCCTGGGAGCAGGTGGGGGAGGCGGAAGGGTGCATGTGAACGACATCGACAGCTTCTTGCCATGCGCTGTATTGTACGACGGGGGAAGCGTCATCTCCTTCTCCCTATCGGGAGCCAGCACTTGCGTGTACTGCTTAAGCTTCTCTGGCATCTCGTCCAATTCCTCGTCCGAGCTATCATCAGAGCCCTTGGCGTCGTAGTGCACGTAGATCGTGGGTTTCACTTGCGGGACCCAGTTTACTCCTGCGGACCGGGAAGGGATGGCGGGGAAGAGGACCGCCTTCTGGGGCTGCTGGAGATTGGCTTCCAAATCACGCGTCTTGACCTCCGCGGAAGGAGGGAAGGGGGTGAATGCCTTCTGATTCGACCGCATCGAGGGAGCATTTTGTTTCCTCCGTCTCCAAGCTACGACTCTCCAAATGACGATACCTGGGAGTTGGGTTAGAAACATATCTCATAAATGTGAACGAAATGGACGTGCCCAACACTACAATACCGAGCACGGTGATGACGGCGGCCAGACTTTTCAAAGAGGTAGAAAGTCGGTACACCTGGTGTCCTGCCGTGGGCGTAGCTTCGGGCGCACCACTCTGCGACGGAGTTGCGGAAACGGAAGCAGAAGCGCCTTCCTGAGGCGAACGTCGCTCGAGTTGTCGAGCGAGCCCGCGCTCATGGTGACGAGGACGCGGCATGTTGATGATGACCATGTTGATCAATATATGGAACCGTCAGGAAAGGAAAGGAAGCGGGTCGACGCGATACCCACACACACACTCTGGACAGGCGGGAAGAGGAGGCTCGAGGGAATCCAGCCTTCAGTCCTCGATCCTGTATATATGTCCCGTCGCCAGACAGGACGTGATGTGATTGATGTTTGTGGCCGCTCCTTGATGCCCGCCCTGATGTCCGTCCGGACAAATGTCAAACAGGCTTCAACGCACGTACGCATTGTAACAGTGTCTCATTATGTCTAGGCGCATCACAGAGCTCGGAGATTGCATCAAGGTGTTGATTGGGCTCATCGTAGGACTTTGGGCGGAGAATGCAAGACGTCTTACAGGAACTTGAAGGGCACTAAGGATAGCACTGGTTGCCGTCGCCATAGCAACCAAGAGAAAGACAGGAGACGAGGCTGTAAGCAGATCGACCGCCCATCGCAAGTCAATGGCAAGATGGTGAGAACTCAACAGCGCATAACTATCTTGATTGCTCAGAACAGATCGACCTAGTCTCCCAAAGGCCGACCGTAATTGACTACCTTTTTAGGCAGGTGGAGGACGGTAGTCATATAACGAGATCGACCATATAAGCGCGAAGTGTACTTATTGTGGGCAAGCGACTTCCTAAACCTCCTAAGTATTCGTATACATTTGATTCAGACTGCGAGGAACTTGTTGAAGTGAATGTGCTCCACATCGGGAGCCAGATCCTAGTTCGATATAGCCTCTCCAGCAGCTTCGTTTTCGGGATTCAATCCGAGCAAGTAGATGTTATAACCACAGCAGCTTCCTTCTACATGAGACGACAACTCCAACGAGACATGTGGAGACGGGCGCTCAAGCGCTCATGAGCAAGCTGTCGCCAGTACCTGACATATGTGACGGGCCACAAGGGGTGCTAGTGCAGCCGAACAGCCGCCATAGGGTCGCGCAGTAGCCAGACTCAAGTGCGAAAGAGCGAATGCCTCTTGAGAGCACCGCGATCGTAATGGACTTCTGAGAGCGTGAGGGTGGAAAGTAACGATTATGAAGACTGGCCGGTTCCTATCAGCGTGGTGATACGAGTGTCGAATCCTTCACTACGGATGGGCATCTCTGGCGTGTGGAAAGGATTCTTCATAACAGCATCCGCGTAAGCCTCGTAGACCTTCTGTAAAACTGTGTCCGCAGTCATCTCCGTCAGGGAGGTAAGTAGGACGAATTTCGTGCCTTCAAAACCGTCAAAAAATGTATGAACGCGTGTGAAGTCTGCGGCACATCCTCACCGGTCACTGTCAGCAAGATTGTCATCTTGAACGTCTCTCCTTCAATAACTTGCGCACCCGAACTGGATCCTGTGGGAGACAGCCGGCTCGTAATAGCATGTATACCGTGCAGGGTGCCAGCAAGTACAAGATATTCATTGGATGTCAATTGTGCGAGACCATCTGAAGCGTAGTGAATAGCTGCCCCCGGTGACACACAGCACCACTAGCACGTACCTGCGAAATCACGTTGATAAACCAGACCTCCGGCTTTATTGATCACCTGTCCGCAATATACTCGTCAGTGAGGTGTAAAAGTAAGGATTACTGAATAGACCGACCCAAAGCCCGAATATGGCCATGATGGTCGACTTGCAACCTATTAGTGGCTAAGCTAGATAATTCGTTGGCTAAGCATCCCACACGCGCTAGCGATGTCATTTCCCTCTTCTCACCGACGCGCAAGGTTGCGCACACTCGACCTTCCCCGATCCCTCTTGCTTCTCCTCTACATCTTTGCACTATTACAGCCAACACGGCAAGCATCAGTGTTCGGCGAACGGTCTCTTAGCACGCTCTCGTCAGACGCGATCTCACACCTTGTATCTACGCCCGACCCGGTCAAGAACGTAGACCCAGCGAATTCAGCGTCTCATTTATCAAAGATTCTCATACCCCGACCTCGTTCGTTCTTACATTCTTAGGCTACGATGTTGTGTAGCTGACTCTTTCGAACAGCTGACACAGAGAATAATACTATCGTGCGGACCTACATCGTGTCTACGCTCAAGGCCTTAAAATGGGATGTGGAAGAAGATAACTTCATTGGCGAGACACCCTATGGGTCCAAGAATTTCACCAATGTCATTGCTACAAAAGACGCGTCTGCGTCTCGGCGTGTCATCCTGGCTGCTCACTTTGACAGCAAGTTCTTTGCGACTTATCCGCAGAACCAAGTACGTGATTACTATACTTCTACACCCGTCCCTCTTTCATTCCCTTACACATTGCCCTTATATCCCTTAGTTTGTAGGAGCTACAGATTCAGCAGCTCCTTGTGCTATGATGCTTGATCTCGCCGAAGCACTGGACCCCCTACTTAATCAACGGAAACAACGCTTGGAGGATGGTCTTGAAGATGACGAAGATGTTGCGGACACCACACTGCAGCTCGTGTTCTTCGATGGCGAGGAGGCATTTAGAGACTGGACAGCAACGGATTCGGTATATGGCGCTAGGTAACATCAGATACCCTTTGCACCGCTGATGATGACTGAGTTAGCTGCTTGTCCAGACATCTGGCAGAAAGGTGGTCCACGACGTACATTTCCCCGCACACCAAGCGTCGTCTTCTCAGACCGTCCGAAACTGAAATTTCAACAGTCGAGCACCTCATCCTCCTTGACCTTCTCGGCGCCCCCCACCCGCTCATCCGTTCAGCTTTCCTAGACACTGCATGGCTTTTCGACGCAATGGTTTCCGTTGAGAGACGACTGTTCGACAACGGCGCATTCGTATACGGCAACGACCAAGCTAGCTCGCTAACGAGTTTCTTCCTGGCCCGCCACAAAGGAGATGGTAATTATGGATACATCGAAGACGATCATGTACCCTTTCTACGGAAGGGCGTGAGCGTCCTGCATATTATCGCCAGTCCGTTCCCTAGAGTCTGGCATACACTCGGTGTAAGTCCCCCTTACACTGCACTCTATTCGTTATAAAGCGCCTTCAAATACGACGTCATCCACAGGACGATGCCTCAGCCCTGGATATCCCCACCATGCGCCGCTGGAATCTCATTCTCCGAGTCTTCATGTCTGAATATCTCGCCCTCCAGCCTGAAACGAAGGCGTCGCGATCGGACGATCAAAGCTCCTTCGAGTCTCATCGACCAGTGGCGCACTCTGAGCTGGTGAGTACATGTACTATGTTGAGGTGGCCATGGAGACTGATGAGCACATCTCCGGTCATTATTGACTAGTAGTCATTGACTTGACGTAGTGTTTATCTACTTATTATTACGGATGGACTATTGCGGTGTATTATAAAGATAACCTTGTTTGCTATCTAAATCGAAGCCAGCATGAGCTGCTACAGGAGAATAGAGCCGCACATACAGCAGCAGACAAATTGATATGCATCACGACGGTGCCAACTGTAGTGTCCAACAAGAACGATAAAGAGGCAAAAAGTACCGGTAAAGCAGAGACAGCGCCGGGGTATAAGAGAGCATGTGTAGGCTGCAGGGGCTCTTCCTGGAATATTGAAAATGTCTCCTGACAGATGGTGTCCGCGGGGAATCTGAAACTTAAGAGAGAAGCAGCGACTTGTAGTGTTTTATGAGTGCCGACGCATCTGTCGCGATCTGTTGGAAAGCGGATCGTAATCAGCTCAGGTAGATTGATCAAGCATGAACAGGCGTCCACCTTCTGATTCTCCAGACCTTCATCAAGATGCGCTTTGGCCTTCTTCATAAGTCTCCGGCGGGACTTCGCGCGCTCCTCTTCATGCGCTTCCACTGCCATAGCGAGTCGTATATGCATTAACGCAGCTCTCTGATGAGCATGTACTCACACATGGAACTTGCAGCATCGATTTCTTCGGATCGCTGCTGCGAGAGCTCGTCGAAGAAGGAAGGGTATAGAGATAGCAGGGAGTGAACAGTGTCCTGCAGAAATCACGTCGCATATTCGCTTAGAGCGGTGAAGTGACCCACATCGTGAGCTTTCCATAGGTGCATGAGATCCGGGAAGACTTTGTCATAAGACGACTCTTGCGCCTTCAGCTCTCCGAGTTGATCTCTGCATTGCTGACTGGACAGGAACTTAGTGAATCTCATCCGTAATACTAGAGCACTTACATGTGGATGACCCCTTGCTGTACCATAGCATCTGCGCTCTTCCGCACCTCCGCATATATTATTTTCTTTTGATTTTGGAAAGCTGTAGAGATTGTCGATGTTTTTGCTGCTTTCCGCTCTGTCGATCTACGTAAGGACCGCTGCTAAAATTCAAGAGAGATTCGACATTACTGTGCAGCTCTTGAAGCATGCTCAACATGTCTTGTACACTGTGAGAATGGAGAGATACCAAGTCCTGATCAGAAAGACAGCGCATGCAGAACGGAGCAAACCTATCGTTTTCCCCAACGTCCTCCTCAACTTCATCTGCCTCTTCTAAATGCATGCCGAGTGTTGCGAAAGACACATTATTGCGTCTAGTTGCTGGCTTGTCGTTCTGTCCGTTAGACGGGTTGACTGCTCTACGAGGCATTTGAATGATACAATCAGGCTTAACCAAGTCTAAACCTGTCTAAACCGCGGCGCGACCACGTGGTCTCATTGTCAAAAGCCTGCACTGGAGTGAAAATATTCCATCGCGCGAATAATAAAAAATGACGTCTCAAGACTTAGTGTCCTAGTATACATGCATCTGTACTAGGCGCTGTCGCGCAAATCATACGGCTATCGAGGTCACCATAAGACTTCCAAGACTTTCTTGTACTGAATACAAAGCTTGTTACCATTCATTCCCTACGACCTTTGGAAGGGCCACTAACTCGGCCGTTGGGCTTGTTGGACTTATTGGGCTTCCGCTTGTTCTGACGGTCGCTCTTACCCGGTTTCCTGACAGGCGTAAAGTCTTCTTCATCGGAATCGATCGACCAGCCCTTGTCCACGATGTTCTTTTCAGAGATCTTACCTCTGCGGAGACCATTACAAAACGGTCCTCAATAAATAGAAATGTTCGTACCTGCGAAGACGCCAATCTGGATCCAGTTTGTCCAACGCGTCAAAAATCATTCCCAGCGCAATCAGAGCAAAGCTATTCATGGCATCGTTGTCTGCTCTGCCCGAGTTCTCGATGGTGTACTTCCATGCCAGCCACGCAAGATGAAGGCCCTTACGGAAGCCATCAGGCGAATCTCGTTCTTCCGGCTTCAACCACTCCTGCTGGATCTCTTTCACCAAAGTCGTAGAATGCACATTCATGCGATTGATCCTATCCTTCCGCCACCTCTTCTGTGAACATTTTGCAAGGATTGTCGTGACTAACACCTCCTCTTCAGTTAACCGTACTTCAGGGTCGTTCGAGAGAGTATGGGTTATACAAATATAACGGAGTTCGTCCCTGTGTCGCCTGTAGGCAATATCAACGAGCCCTGGTCCAGATTCGGGGGCCCGATATGATTTCAAGTGATAGCGAATGAGAGGATCCAGTGCGGAAGTGATAGGATCATCTGCCTGCGCGACCGGCGCTCGGGACATCTCTGAAGGATCGTGCAACGTGATTGCACGGTACAAGTGTCCAACTGCACGGTCCGACTCGTAGTAGTCCGTCTTCCGGGGGGCAGTTACTTCCGCAGCATGCCAGTCAGGTTTGTACGGGATGAGAAACCTCGGAGACCGGTCGATATTGACGGGCACGCCGTTCTTGGGATAATCCACCGCCCTGCTGCAGAGCTCTGCTAATTCAATACATCGTTCGTCCAGAGTCCCTTCCTGCAAGTAAGTCAGTTTGTGTACCACCTAGCATCTGGTACGCAGTACCAACCTTCGACTGGTCAGCGATGATGAGATGCCGATCGCTGAGAAGACCGAGGACATCTGAATGAATGTATTCCACGACGAAGTCGCATACGTCTTCTATTAAACTATCCCGTTCGATTGTCCTGGGCGGAACTGGCGTATATTTGGCCGGATCAACGTGTATGCTAGTGAGGAGATTAGGGTCTTTGCACACGCAGAATTGATCCCTAGAAAATCGATTATGAGCAATGGTAGGTATCAGAGCCATCGCCCATACCCGTCCATGTCACCGCCACCCAAACCAGATGCCATGGAACGGCTACCCTGAGACGGCATGACTACAACATTAACCAGATTCCGAAACAAGCACAGCTGGTCTTCGGGCGGCTTGCCGATAGCCCAGACATTTTGCACTGCTCATGGACTTTAAGTATGGCAAGCGGAAGAACATACCGACATACCATCGCCTGGATGTACGACCGGACTTCTCCAAATGATGACATTACCCTTGATCCACGTTGGCTGCTCGTCGTTCTTGTCCTGAATGCATGCTGAGGGTGACAAGTAAATCGCTGTCACCTATGATATTCGCTTGAAGAGTATCTCACCGTAGATTTGTCCCTCTTTCAGACAGTATATGTTCTGACGCCCCGCCGCCACATAAGCGGGACCTTCGTCCGCGATACCAGGCAAACACCAGGAGTCGGGAATAGGAATCCGTGCTCCGTGCTTGATCTCCCGCAGTATGTGATTACGGGAGTAGTGGATGAGGCGCTTCAGCAATGGGTTCTCCAGCTTCTTTCGGTCCGCTGTTATCTCGTTAAATTCGAACCCAAGATCATATAGGCCTTGCAGAATATGTGAAAGACGGAACGCCCCGCCTAACCTGTGGCCCTCCAGTAGCTTGCGAAACCGTTCAATGGAATCGCCTGACAACATAACATCGACGACAGCCAGATTCTGCAACTTCAAGAAGGACTCCATCCGCACGCCTCGATCCTCCAATATCATGATGAGTGATCTGTACAGACAGATTATCATTAGCTGTTAAAACACCAGATAGAGGTGTCTCCTTACTTGGTCAGATACGCGGCTGAAGGGCGATCGAAAGCACGGGCGATTTCAATTTCTGCAGATTCCTCCTCGTGAACCTGAAATTTGTTCATTGAAGGCCGTAAACACATCTTCTTGCCTTGGAGCTGATCGTCGATAGCGACCATGCCTTTGTAACCAAGAAATCGTATCTGGTACTATAATCGCGGGAATGAGCAGCCACTTTACTATGCATTGAAATACAAGACCTACCGACGATGGCTTTGGACCAACATGATTGAAAATCTTACGATCAGCGCACAACTTCTCCCAAATCTGATCGGCGAGCTCTCTTGAAATCGTTCCTACACCATCAGTAAACTCGTATGGTGCTTCACCCAAATCTGGAATCTCGGTCCATTCGTCTCTGCATATTTTGACAGCAGGATCCGTCGCTGTGAATGCCTGAGCCATCCGAGCAGCATATTTCGAAGGACACCTGATCACGCCCGAAAAGTCGCCCAGGTCTCGGCGCATCACTTCCGCGGTGACGTAGCCTTCACGAGGGTGGTGGAACGGGCGCATGAACCATACCGAGTGCTCACGCAATGCAGATTGCGAGTAGGCGAGGAACTCAAACTTCCGGCTCGCAAGCTCGAACCCGTTTTTGAGCACCTCGCCGACGCGCTGCTTCAGGAAGAACTCCGCAATGACTTCCCGATCCCAGCGGTACTGGAGCCGATCTTCATCGCGGAAGTCGACGCGTATGAAGTACTCCTCATAACCCTCGTATCTCCGGATTGCTCGATTGGATTGAATCACGTATGGGCCTTCCAGAATCATTCGCGTCGGAGTGAAACTTACGTGGTGACACATAAACTGCCCGGCAGGAGGATTGTATGGAGGGGTCACCGAGACGCGTTCAAAGCATTTCACGGCTGGCTCACCGGTGAGCCGAGTCTGAAGAGCTTCCGTGTATTGTCGGAGATGATGAGCTGCTTCAGCACCTTTCTCCTTATACAGCTTGTTGATTGGTTGATATAAATCATTCAAAAGCTCGTAGGCATTAACAAGACCGTTGTGGAGTAATGCCTCGATTTGGAATGCCACTGTCCACTCCATGGTGCGCAACCATGTGTAGATGCGGGTAAGCGTCTTGTCATTGTAGAAGTCGCGACGAGAAGCCTCGACTGACGCTGGAATCGGAGGTCTAAGGCCAGCAACACAGCATAGCCTTCTGAATGTCTCTAGATCGCGATCCTGGCAGAATACGACCCGAACTTGATGGGCGTAAGGGGCAACTCGCTGGTGAGCTGGGTCGATATAACCGATGCGGTATCGAAACTCCCTCCCGTCTCGGTAGTTATCGCCAGTCCGCGTTCGGTTGAATGGTTCTCGCTCCAGTATCGGTGGAATCATGAGATCAAAGCAAACAACTTGATTGATACCCTGTCAGACCGTTTCTTGTCCAGAACAAGAGATGAGAGCTCACATGGATCACCCGCATCATAACCCCATCCAATCTTGCGGATGCTAGAGAACTTGATAACCACTCTATAACAAGTTTCCTCTGTCATGGGATCTCCAAGCTGCAAAGGGGTTCTGGAGAAGTCCTATATGTGCAAAGTGTGGCTTACCATTACTCGCATGACCTTGTGATCATATTCGACCCGCATAATGGCGTAACTGCGAGTCTTGTACTCGCCTTCCCATTCTTTAGAGTAGGCCTTCGGCGCACCGGGTCGACTTCTGTCATAGTAGTATATGCCGAAATTCACTTTATTGATTCTAAGGGTGCAATCAAGCTCCTGCAAGATGCGGTCGCGTTGCTCGTCCATTCCAGGATCCATGTAAGGAGCCTTCTTCAACATTTGCAGCTCTCCGCGTCTGGGGCGTTCTTTATTGCAGTAGAATCGAATGGGGCGCCCTTGTACAGAGATCTTGTTGCCCTCTTGGATCCATTGCAGGAACTTTCGTCCGAGATGTCGGTCGGGTAAAGAGAGTTTACCAGTACCGTCATTTCGTGCTTCGGTAAGACCAAGATGGAGCACAACATCGAAGTTCCACGGCCTAGGATCGTCTCTGCGTCGAAAAGGGTCATCATGCAGAACTTGCGCTATAGCCCGTTTAACTTCATATTTGTTCGCAAGATGATCAACTCCCTTCAGTTCTATCTCCATTAGGCCCAGCTGCTGGATGAGAGGAGAGGGTGAAGCTTAGTGGAAACAGCGATGTAGGTTTCCTCATGCCAGGATCTATTATAAGTCTATAGCACTCGTGCTTTGTCCAGGTGACAGCGGTCAAAGCGCGGAGTGCTTTGTCCTTTCTCTGTCCGGAAATTTCCGATGTCGCTAGAGACCAGAAACAGGAGCCACAGCAGCAAGACGGCAAGGTGTTAACACAAGGCAATATATACATAGAAGACGCGAGAGTAATATCCAATTATGCACCAAGTACGCCATTCATTTGTAAGGAATGCCTAACCAAAGATTAATGCGCGAAGTAAACGGTACCGGAAGATCCTTACCATTTTGAAGCTGCATGTGACGATAGGGTCAGTCCCAGAGACTAAACGATCGAAGACCAATACTTACCCTCTGGAACTCATCGTAGGCCGTGCTTCGCATATTCTCATGTGCATTCTTGATGATACCCATCATGAACTCGGCAGCCTGACGTTCGTTGAGCCCGGGAGCGAATCGATCCTTCAACCGCTTAATTGTCATTTCACCCTTGAAAGAAGGTAGTCCTGTTTCCAGCATCAGCTGAACGGCGGAAACAAGTTGGTCGGTATAGGGACGTAGCGCTAGGAACGCTTTAACGGTGAGCAGCTGGAATAGCTCGTAGCCCTGTGAGTAGCGGCCACCCATAAGGGCTACCATTTCATGTGTGAGCTTGAAGGAGTTCGGTTCAAATTTGATACCCTACATAGACGAAGATTGAGATAATGGATAAAATTGGTAGAGATATGGAACTGACTCCTGGACGTGGATGTCATAACAAGGCCGGAACATGATTAGTGCGATGAGCAGAGAAGTCCCGCGAAATTACTTATCTATGTCAAACAAGAAACCGAAGTCTATTGCGGGGATGTCAATGAACGACAAGGAGCTCTCGGTGTACGTCCTTACCAATGTGAACGATGTGACCCTCTCCGTCGATCATGATATTACCGTTATGCCGGTCTTTGATTTGCAAAATGTAACAAGCGACGGAATATGCAGCCATCGACTGAATGAAATTCAAGCGAGCCTGCTGAAACGCAATGGTATCTTCCCCACCATACTTAGATATGAAGAAATCAAGGAGGTCGTTGACTTTAGCTCGACCCATTTCGTCTCTGGATGTTGCGTTAGGAACGACATCAATGACACCACGCTAGATTCAAGAGTATCAGAACGGTAGAGGAGAATCCGTAATGGAAGACTCACTCCCGGTGCGGTGGCAGTAACCCTGTAAGGATATAGGTATAACGTCAAGCCTACGCTAGTAAAGATAGTCTTGAACATTGCTATGACTTGCAGCGCGAGCACGTCTTGCCGGCAGTCATCGCCAACCTTGAAGATCGCTTGAAGCCAGACATCATATTCGGTCCTCTTCTCATGACCTGTACCCTCAGCATCTAAGAGCGAATTGGGGTCGCTCTCAATCTCCACTCGCTCCTTTCTGACCTTGAAAGTGGCCATGAACGGTGCCTAAGAGAGAGCCACAATCACTGAGGATATGAGGTCCTTGAGGTAGGATCATCTTATACCTTCGCATGGCTTTGGAGTGGCCTCCCCGATTTCCGGTCAATGTCGACAACTTTACCATCGGGATTACTCGGTAGGTAGACTCCAACCTCTACATGTATCTTAGCCATCTCTTCGTCGATCTTGGCCTATTCAACGAGTTAAGCTGTGCATGCATTATATAATAGATCAAACTGTACCTTCTTCTCTGGCTTCGTTCTCTTGATAAAAGGGCGCAACTTGCCGGAGATAGAGGTTACTTCGTCGAAGAAGCCAAATTCCTTATCGTAAAAGTCCTTAGCTTCACCAGAAAGCGAATCGACTACCCTGTCAGTCACACTGTCTAGGACCGGTTTCAAAGGATCCTCCTGATCTTGAATTCAGCATAGGTGCGAGAATATGCAAAGAATTGATACCCACGACTTCAGCTGCGTCATCCTTGTAGCAGTTAGCCTTCATATTCCAGATGATTTGGTGGCAGAACAGCTGCGATATCTTAGCAGTCTCAAATATGAACCGGGCAACGTAACCTGATGTTGTTTCAGATTTGATGTGTGAACAACCGGTAGGAGACTTACCGAGTCCGTCATGTCGAAGTGCTTGCACAATTTGGGGCACGAAGAAGAAAGTCAACTCCACAGGATGCTGCTCTAATACTCGATGAGCGTATTGGAGGATGAGGGCATCGCTGTGGTATTGTTCCCCGAAGAAAGTGATGGCCAAAACCGGGGGGACTGGCGCCCACAATAGGAGATGCTGTAGAACCGAAAGGTCGGCAAATAGCATTCAACAGTGTTCAAGATTTTTACCTTGAGATCCCGGCGAATACCAGCATCCAGCTTGCCGCTAACTAGCCATTGTAGTGCCTCAGGAACATCGAGCACCTCTGGCGTGTTGGAACGGACCAGCTTTCCGATCTCATTGTGGAGGGCCGGATGTCTGAATCGTTCTGACAGGTAAACTGCTATGGCAGGGTCCAGTTGCCATGTCGTGCGGACGATGTTAGCCCAAGAAACCTACCAATTTCGGTTGGCGAACGATAGAGGATAAACAGCGTAGAAGACTAACGTCTGATAAAGATCGTTCCAATGAACCAACGTGGTCCACTCCGCGTTTTGCTTCGTTGCACGGATTAGCCCATACAGTTAACCTGAACAACTCGTTCTCTACTAGCAGCCGGAGCGCTTCATTCAAATTCTTGAGCCTAGTACCATATTCTGGATAGAATCCGTAAGCGTAAGCGCTGAGGTGGTTGTTCGATGCTTACGGGACGACCGTGAACCTAAATAGGAAGGGGCGAGACTGGATGTATGATATGATGCTCTCACAGAATCAGTCTGCAGATACGACAGGAACTCAGAGAGTAGCTTGATTTCGGCATCAAGTTGTACGCGGTCAGCGCCGTAAGACCACCTAGTCAGATGTTTTGGCGTGTTCGATGGAAACATCATAAAGCATGCGCTGACTGCTCACCTAGGGCGGACGCCAAACCAAGAGAAAGCCGCTGAGTACAAGTCCTCCCGTAACGCATTTTCACATTCTGCGTCCAGTCGACAGCTCTTCATGGTCTCGAATGCAAAAAGAAGGAAGGAGAAACGAGC
The DNA here is from genome assembly GCA_001632425.1 of Neolentinus lepideus HHB14362 ss-1. Taxonomy (NCBI): domain Eukaryota; kingdom Fungi; phylum Basidiomycota; class Agaricomycetes; order Gloeophyllales; family Gloeophyllaceae; genus Neolentinus; species Neolentinus lepideus. The sequence continues at coordinate 131,175 of KV425562.1, read as the reverse complement.
TTCCCTAGCGAAGGGATGAGCGCTGTAAATGTAGGTGATTATCAACATCTTGTGGTAGCCAGGGGAATATAGAAGACTGACCTGAACGATTTGTGCGCTTTGGCAGAGGTCAAGACTAGCCGCTGTATCAATAGCATCAGGTCTGGCTTTCGGTACCTCGCCGCTTGAAGCCTGCTAAACAACATATGCATCAGAAGTAGGTGAGGAGACAGCAGGCGCCGTGCAGATTTCCTGGCTCGATCTATTCCCTCTCGGTCGGTGGGGCTGTACTCTATGGAGTGGTAGAATGGATCGTCGTAACTAGTAAACGCATAAGCTTGAGTGCAGAGGATGGAGTATAGTAGGCGAGCTCACTTTACAGACTTGGAGAAGAATCCCTTGCCTTGTCGGATGGTCGTCACCCATGCAGAATTGAGCTCGGTCAACAGAGCCATTTCAATACTTGGACACTCTGCGATAGCCCATGTCCATACTTCGACACCAGTAGACACTGCCGAGGGAGAAAACACCTCGAACGGTAGTATGATTAAGTAGTGGAGGAGGTCGTAGTCGGGCTGTAGGTGTTATGTGATGGCATGTACCGGAGATGTGGGATAGGGCAACTCACCTTGGGTGGCGACAGCATAGCAGCGGAGCATCTGAACAATAGACGCCTCAGGTCCTGAACTGTAAGATTACTACGCTTCTCTCGGATATCCCGCAGGTTCTTCTCAAGATGATCCTTGAGAACTTGTTTCTCCTGTTTCAACTCGGTTGGTGCTGGTCGCTTTTCGAGGTCATCGTCCCCCACTGTCCCTCATCCATCAGCTGATCTTGTGCCTCTCGCTACTACCATGCACATACCCATACGATTGACCAGACGAATACCAGCAGCCTGGCCGGCGAAGTATAATTTCGCAGCAATCTGGCTAGTCAGAATCTTCGCTCTGTCATGTTCCCCTGGCGCCAGAGATCCTAAAGAAGCTTTTGGAGGAGTTAGTAGACTGTCAAGAAGTATTTTGTCACCAATACCTAATTGCCGCTCCGCGGGGCCAATCGCTTTGCCGAAGTTGGTTGCGACAGTCGCGCCGAGCTCGAGCGAATCGTCAGGAGACAGAGATTGATTAATGGCAAGATATTTCTTGTGGAACAATTGACTATGCAGCATAGGAGATCTCAACGACTTGGCTCACCTGCAACGTAGATTGAAGTTCAACTGGGGCACGCCCCAAAGCCAACTGAAGCCAACTGTTTGCATTACGCTGCAGTTGAGCTAGGATTTCCTTCCGAACTTGATAGTTATCCGTAATATACAGAGTGATGTTCGACCGATCGGAATGGAACTCGTATGTCGGATTGAACTACGATTACATTTCGATATCGAGGATAAGATAACCTTCGAACCACTTACCTCATCAGTATATTCGTTCTCACAAGACCGTTGCACCAAAGTGAGCATCTCGAGGATGGCATAGACGAACGCCGAATCACACATAAGAGATGGGAAAGACGTGATCAAACGGTTAAGATACTTCGCAGCCACTTCGCGAGCCTTCGCAACTCGATGCGTGCTGCATTTCAGGAGATTCTGCAGCTCGTCGGATAACTTGTCCGGCAAAGACTGTTCTATTACACGAGTATTGAGGTCGTTGACGCAGCCGCGTATGACCTGCGAGAAGGACGTTAAATCGACACAGTTTCATGTACATTACGTTACCTTTTCTGCAATTGATTCCATGCAAACATTTAAGCCAGGATGACCGTTGATGCCACTGTTGGTGAAGTAGGATACAAGAGACGAAGGGAGGCCGGCGGCTGATCGCATACTCTCCATATCATGCATTGCCAAAAGAAATATAACTTGTCCAGGGGACAAATGTCGTATTTCGCCGGTACGTAATGCTATATAGTTCGTGAGAAGAGTGCGATGCTTCGAGATGATCTATACAAGAGGTTCAGCGCTGATTATTCAAATGTTTTTGGCAACGCACGGTTTCAGCATATTCTTGGCGTATGACAGAATTGTACTCAATATCACTAGTTAGTGAATCATGTGCGTCTTCTAAAATCAGGATAGGCGTTTTCATCGCAATGCGAGTGAGTGCAGGCTTGAGCCAGTCCATAGCAGGATGTTCTTTGTCGTTTCCAGATGTGAACTGGAACAAAACACACAAGAACCACATGTTCCGGAACAAGGCGATCAATCCCGGTGACGCATCCGTTCGCAGTTTAGGATCAGTATGGCTAAGAAGCGCGTCAATAGGGAGCAATAGTGACGCGAGTTGTTCTATCATGTCATCCGTCTGTCCGGGAACCGAGTTAATGACGAAAGATGGAACAAATTGTGGACGTTATTACCTTAAGATCACGGTTGGAGATCGCTATGTTCTGTATGGCTACGCCCTTGTCTGCAAATAGAGAAAGTAGCTCTACAAGATAGTCTTCGTGAAGTTCCGGTCTCCGATGCAGTCCCTGAGCAAGCCTAGTTTGAGCAGCTAGGACCTGGGAGGCAGTGCAAACTTGCATAAGTAAACACACATGCTAGTAGGATAAGATAGAAATACCATATTGTTGGAGAATCTGGGGTCATCAGGGTTAGCTGAACGGTTAATAGCCGAGAATGCGCGGGTAACATCGATGAAGACACTTTCGGGGGCAGCAAGGGCCATGTCAACGAGATTGTACGCGATGGCCGCCTCCACCGTTGGCTCAGCCGAGCGCAGGCGTTGCAGAAGCATTGAAATCGTCAGGCGAGTGACCTATAATTCTTTCTGTTGTCACGGAGAAACCCCACACATCTCCTTGACTCTCACCTCCTCCATCTTGAATTCCAGTGCTAATCTCGCGACGACGGAAATAGCACTGATACCAATAAGTCTCTTTTCATCTTCGGTAAACCCACAGAGGCCGTTCTGAATTGAATGCAGAGTGGCGTAATCGGTTTTCATGTAATTGGATATGCTAATAATCTGTGAGGCGCTGGAGCTTTCGTTTATCTCTTTGCTAGTTGCTGCGACATAGTTGAGGAGGGAATACATGTTCGACATGATAAGGTCGTCGCCGGGAGCTAACTGTTGTCATCTTTAGCGCTATTCATGCGATTGCTTCTTTGGCTAACCTGAACGCAGAGTGCTAGACATTTGGCTGCTGCAGACAACGGCCGGGGTGCATGTGTTTCCGATGCAAAATCAAACTCGAAAATGAGAAGAGGCGAGGTAACAAAACGGCGAAGATGGACAATCATGCCAGCAGCTACATTTGGAAAGCTAACGGCTGATTAATAATAGACACTCACAAGCCGACACAGGATGCTCACTTCCTGACAAGTATAGTGGCGGCCTTTAGGGCCGCCTCTTGCACGAGCGAGTCGAAAACAGGAGACTCGTCACTTAAGAGGAGCTTCAAGTGATTGAACAGTGATGAATCCAGCTGTCTCTGGGCAACCGAACAGACCGCCGCCAATTTCTGTGAGTGAGATAGAAGATAGTCAGTGTAAAAGCTGATCGTTGACTTAATTTCATACCAGACTCTCTGACAGCGTCTCCCACGCATAAGAGTCAGGGGAAGGCTCCGCCTCCATTTCCTCGATTTGAATTAAAAGGTCAGTGAAGCATTGCAGAACGCTGATTACAGTAGCATTCAATTGATCGCGAACGTCGTCAGCAAGTTCAATATCAAGAGCAGGCTGCCGCATCAAGTCAATCCACGCCTGGTTAGCTGCTGCTGCTTCCGTGACCCGAACGATTCTCTTATTGTCCGCTGTAGACGAGACAGTCATGGACTGAGATAAGACCGTCCACTGAGCTTCCATGATGCAGCACACAATGAAGTATCCCGTAAGTGGGCGGTTCCGCGCGACGTATCGGGAGAGGAATGTGTGGATGAACTGAATTCGTTCAGGGTCGCTTTCTTCTGCTTGTAGAACGTCCACCAAGAGTCGATTGAGACGATCCACCACATCGGGGGACAGCAAAGCGTTGAGGGACTGGGATATCTTTGCCCATTCTCCGGAGTGCCACGGAAACGTAGTCGAAATGATAGCACGGTAGAAGCCGTGGAATGATGGCGCGAACTGTATGAGAGCATTATAAGCTGGACAATGTCAGACCACTATCGACTCCGGCGACAGGAGCACTTACAACTCCCTAATCTCAGGCAGCTGACGATCTCCTGTGCGAAGCTTATCACGGAACCGATGGCTACTTCACGGTGTTTCGGATATTGAGTAGCAAGCATCAAAAACGCCTTCACTGTTGCGAAAACAAGTTGATCTGAAAGTGCCCAGTCTAATGACAGCGTTAGTATCAGACATGACCATACATGTACAATTTTACCATCCCACGAAAGGCATTGGTCATATTCGATGAATGGTACATCGCGCAATATGTCACCGAGTATAGGAATCGCACTATCAGCCAAGGTTTCAGAAAGATGCACGGATATTTCAGCGAAACCTATGTTGCAGTAAACTCTAGAGTCGGGCTACACTGTAGTGAGGTAAAGTATTAATGGAAGCGCTACGGGAGGTCATACCATGAACACTCTCTCAGCTCGCGTAGCACCTTCGATTTCTTTGGTGCTTCTCGTTAGCACTTCGGAAGTAAACAGTCCTAGAGTGGAGGAGGCATCATTTCCCGAGTTCGTCGCGCAGTCAACATCTCCTGCTAAGTCGGAGAGGATAAGCTGATGGATATTGAACTCCAAACTAAAAGGTGTTAGGAGAGCACAATGCAAACCCCATGAATAATCAGAACGCACCAATCCATGCTCAACAACTGTCGCGAATTCCGAGTACTAGTCACACCAATGTCGGAATGCTGCAGAACGTCAGTGTAAAGTCTTGACGAAGCAACGATGCCACGATGAATTCAGATGTGGAATAGTTATATAATTGCTGTATAAAGATTACTTCCAAGACACTATGGCCGAGTGGTTAAGGCGAGAGATTCGAATTGTGTGTTATCTCTTGGGCTCTGCCCGCGCAGGTTCAAATCCTGCTGGTGTCGTAATATTTTGGTAATGGAAGAATCGACGCAAACTCACCTGCTGCGCTTCTGAAGGTTCTTTACTCTAGATAAAAGAATATTGTCGCACTCGTACTCGGGCTCGGGCTATGGTCTCGGTATGTTCGTTATGTTGTATTGACTGCCGTGATTCTGCTCCAGAGGTGATATCGTACGAGGGCCGGTATAGCCTTGCGAATTACCTTCCTGTCGGAGTAATCGTTTTTGATTTCCTCGATGACGAACTACATTGCAATCACACACATTGTGAAGACGGATGGCACACATTCTCTGGGCAAGTCTACCTTCGGCATGCGAAGAAAGGAGAAGATGTCCTGCTGCGTTGGATAGACTTCCTGACCGCAAACCGATTCATAATCCCTACCTGCAGACAAGCCGAAGGAAGGCGAATACTCTATGTTAGGGTGTACATCATCCCCTTCGACCTGCCAGGCGTCCAAGGGACGCTGCGGGCTCGCAATCCCGATACAGTCAAAGAAGCGGGCAAAGCCATCAGAGCAATCATGGGCAGAATCATACAGGACGACAGCCTATGGCAAGGTTACGTTCCTGACGGAGCTGCGCGACCCATTTTCAGTAGAGAGATCGTATGCTCTGCATCTCTGTTTGCTTGCACATAAATCCAATTTTTTGCAGGATAATAGGACCACTACGAGAATATACAGCGATCTTCCTTCTCCAAACGTGGTAAAGCTACGCGAAGAAGTCAAAACAAGTCCGGCTTGCGACCGCATAACAGCCATACTTTCCGGAGAACCAATTGATGGTCTACGTTCTTCACTGTACCCATACCAAGCCGAATCTGTGGCTGCAATGTTAGCAAAAGAATCCCAAGCCTTCGCTGTACTGGATCCGCTCTACTTGCCTTTGGTCGGTGTAGACGGACGCACGTTCTACTTCCGGCCCGCCGATATGGAAATTTTGTGTGAGTGTCCCACCATATCCCAATCCTGCGGCGGTATCTTGTGTGAAGAACTAGGTAGGTACCCCTGCCTTTTTTGAAACGGACTGGCTTATGGAGCGGCTCATAAGGGACTGGAAAAACCGTAATGGTCCTTGCCTTAATTCTTGCTACACTCGACCATTTATCATGTCCAGAGGAATCAATTCTTGATACGCGTTCCATTATGACACCACTGTCTTTTCGGGAATTTCCTTTCGATGAGCCCGTCGAGACGAGGAGACGTCTTCGTCGAAATAGTGATGAACCTTTTCATGACAAGGGACACAATATACCTCCGCTCTCCGAAATTCTAATTCATCATATCCGCGTTTCTCCAGAAAATACAGGGATCAGTACAGACGAAGAATCACTAGAACAGCTTCCATTGTGGTACCTGCTGCAGGCAAACACCCCATTCTACTATCACTTTGATCTCGAGATCCTGCCTCGTAGAACGTCGAGGAAATCTGCTAGCTTTGGTCCTAGGAGGATGTATCTCACGACAGCATCGTTAATAGTTGTGCCGGTGAACCTTGTGGGTCAATGGGATATGGAAATCCAAAAGCACTGTGACACAGGAATACGAGTGTTTATCGGACGACCTGGGGCTCTGATTCCTCGTGCATCAAGACTGGCCTCGGATTATGATGTAAGTCCTCTCTATTCTCCAGTCTATCATATGTCCTTATCAATTGTTCATCAGATTGTCTTGTTGAGTCATAACAGTGAGTTTCGTATATTCGATTTGTTCGTCAATTGTGCCAACACGGTCTAGGTCTCTCTTTCGCAAAGACTGATATCTTGAAACTGCACTCCTGGAAGATCTGTGGATGTCAATGCTTCCCTGGTACACGTGTGCCCGACTGTCACTGTGATGAACAAACAAATGTCTCTCCGTTACTTCAAATACGCTGGAAGAGGTTAATTGTGGACGAAGGCCATGTCTCCTCAACTACCAATACGAATCTATCGCAATTCACGATGTTGCTAAGTGCAGAGCGTCGATGGCTCGTCACTGGCACGCCCACAACTAACCTGCTAGGACTGAGTTTCGGGGGCTCCAGTGACTTCGATAGACGGGTTTCAGGCGGCTCAGATGCCACTGCAGATCAAGTTGTGGAAGCTACAACCGAGAAGTCGCTATCCCAGTCAAGGAAATGGACGAGTAATGACCGCGAGGACTTGCGCAAGCTCGGCACAATGATTTCACGCTTTCTTGGGACCCGTCATTTCGCCAACTCATCCACGTTCAATAAATTTGTCATCACACCCCTCTTCGGCCCTGATGGTCCTCTTCCTGGTGCAATCCAAGTTCTCATTCAGGTGATGGAGACGGTTATGATTCGACATAGGATTGAGGATGTCGAAAAAAATGTGATCCTCCCGTCACTTCATCAAGAAACCGTCCTGTTGGATCTGGATCCGTACTCTTTGAAGTCTTACAACGCACTACAAGCCACTATCGCTGTGAACGCCATTGACTCAGAACGAGTGCATCAAGTAAGTTAAGAACGTTAGTAGATAATACCGAGTGTCTAATGCCACTGTCCTCCAGGACTACCTTTTCCATTCCTCAGTGAGTCCTTTGTCGAATTACATGCGGGCACTGAGTCCGACAAAGCACACTATCGCTGTAGAACGTAGACGCTCTGCTACAAGCTATCGAAAACATGACACAGTAAGCATCAGCTATCTAGGGTATTGGAGTTGATGATGCGACCTCTGCAGGATCTTGTTTTGGCATACGGACTCTACCTTGTTCAACGTGATGGAACTGAGCCGAAACGCATCTGCCACTATGGAGAGAGCCATAAGTAGAGGCATATCTCCCGAAGATGTCCGACTTCTGACTGAGGCTATCTATCACGTGTATGTCCTATCACTGCAATTTGCTTGCTCCTACAATAGTTCATATGGCTCCCATTTCTAGTCGTGCCGCCGCAGAAGATGCAACATGGTGCTCCATGCAAGATCATCCAGATGTCCAGTATCGCGTGCGAAATGCTCCGGGTAACATTCAACAGGCCTGGTCAAGGTTGTCTGCAGAGGACACACCCGAGCCATCGTCGAACGCCACTGCTGCTGAGCCGTTCCTACAGCCAGACCGCCTGGTCCGGCTGCGAGATATGGTTCTAGCCTCCCCTCTGGCCTCAGAAAGCAGTCTCATAGAGTGGGGCAACCTTGTGACCGAAGAAGACCGTCACAAGCATATGCTGATTCTGCTTCGCGAGAAGTCTCGCAAAGGCAATCGCCGGAATAAGAAGGATGATTATGAAGTGGATAGCTCGGCTTTGAAAGCAATGGATGTCGCGAGGAAGGAGAAGGCACCGGAGAAGATCAAAGAAGTACTCCTCGAGCTAAAAGCCGCCCAGAGCAGACTTGTGCGTGCTAGGGAAGGGCTTGAAGATGTGGAGAGCAACGAGGGCGTAGCAAAGGACCTTCAGCCTGATGTCATGTCATCTGTTCGGGCCTCGTTCCTTGCACGATCGCCGGTGTCAGGCCTTCGGATTGGCAGAACGACGTCGTCGAAGCTGAACTATATCCTACGAGAGGTATGGATCATCAGTTCTTACGATTGATGAGAATTAGTTCATGTCTTGGTCAGGTCGCGCAACATGCCTCGACGGAGAAGTTTCTCGTCTTTTCCAAGATGCCTTTGTCGCTAGCATACGTCGCCGAGGGCCTGGACGTAATCGGAGTCAGATTTCTTCAATTCACGTCGAACGTGGATGCGCAGGTCCGGCAGCAACTCGTTATGACCTTCCAGAGTTCGGATAAATTCCGGGTATTTCTAATGGATCTGAAGCATGGTGCTCGTGGTTTGTGAGTGCTAAACAGTGCACATGTCTGGTGTCTATCTGATGCATATTGCCTCAGGAACTTAACAGCGGCCTCACGGATTATCTTCTGTGAACCCGTTTGGCGACCAGATGTTGAGAGCCAAGCTATTAAGGTAACTTGTGACTTCTTTCCGAGACCGCATTCTACTCATGCTGCTACTCCATTCACAGCGTGCTCATCGCATTGGCCAAACTAGACCCATCACTGGTGGGTTGTTTCTTTCTCTTTCCCTGATATACACTCATTTGAATGCAGTTACCACGCTGGCTATACGGTCCACCTCCGAGGAAGTTATGGTGGCGAGACGAGAAGCACTCAAAGGTGCTTTGTGTAAAGTGCCGGATCTCATACAGGAGAGTGGTATGCGCCACTTCATTGCGGTGAGTGCCGTAGCATCGGGCAGGACGTGCATATCTCTAACGACTGTTTCTGTAGCATCCTAAGTTCCTCAAGGAATCAGACCACAGCTCCCAGGCCGACCTGGATATAGCTCTATTCCCAGAAGTGAAGCAAGCTGAAGGCACGGACGAGGGCTTACAATCAACTTCCATACTACGGATTCCAGCCGCAACAGGCGAGTCTGTCGACGCTTTCGACGCCGGCGGTGACAAACTTGTCGAACCCCCAGTAAAGAAACGCAAGACACTAAGATTTGCGGAACCCGCGTCACCTTTCGTACAGGATTCCCCGTCAAGTCCGCGTACCGTATCCCGCATGTAACACTCATCGTAAATTCAGTGTGAGCTTGTGAAGACCCTTGGAGCATGGGTCTGTACGTTGGCCTTATTTATTGATTCTTTACGAGCTGGGACATCTGGACCTTGTTATGATAGTTGTTGAGCCTATCCGCGACGACATAGTACTCTAGTATGTTATTAAGTAGTGTATATCGTACCAAACTATTGCCTGCTCAATTCTTAACTGTTCGGTTTGTTTGACGGTCGGAGTTATTAAAATGCTGCGTACGAACAGCCGATTAATATTGAGAACACTCTGTTCGTTTGCGTTCGTCTTGAAGAGCAGTTGTAGGGGGTGCCATTTCCGAGTCTTGAGTTGTTGTAAGAAGCGTCGTGGTCGATCGTATTCTTCACCTCAACAGGCGCAACGAACGAACCGAACAGCTCAAAGAATTGATCGTGCGGCGGCCGGAAACATCAAGGAGACGCGCTCACGTGCCTCAACGCGTCCGCGCTTCGCGAGTTCGCTGCCCACCTCTTTCCCTTCACGCCGCTGTGCATTCTGCTCAAACTTGAGCCTACAGCGATATCTCAACGACTCCGTGCAACAGCGCTCGTATCAACGTTCATCTACGACCCTTCCATTGATTATTGTTCAAGACCTTCTGCAGAGCACTTGGGATGCTCGCTGTAATTACTACCGACGCACTCTATCTCGTACCTCCATCTGTGCTGAAGAATGGATCACCAGCACACGAAACGGTCTTGACTTCGGTTGAAGAGCGTCCGACCGCTGTCTCGTGGTCTCCGGATGGTAGCGGACTGTTCGTGGCTTCTGCCCGTTCCATCCACAAGTATGAGCCATCCGCCAAAGATAAATACACTATCTACGCCACGACAGAACTTGGCTCGATAACACATCTCCTGAGCAAGGATAGAGGAAACTCCCAGATCTTCAGTGCCGGTAGCAAAGTTTTCATCCTCGAGTGCGGATCAGGCGTTGGGAAGGTCACGAAAACATTCGATTCACACAAGTCCAACATCACATCCCTCTCGCTCTCCAATGATGCCACCCTCCTCGCAACTACGTCCTCTGACACCGCACATGTTCATAACCTTACCCTTTCCTCGCACACAGTCCTCCGGGGACTTCCGCTCACAGGCAACCAGAAGATCACTTCCTCTGCATTTCACTCACACTCTCGTGGGAGACTGTTCTTGGGTATTGGTAAACAGATGGTCATTTATGATACTACGCGACCCTCGGCGCCGCTTAAGCTGATTCTCATGCCTGAGGGCACGAGCGGAGAGATTGTTGCGATTGCATGCAGCCCCTTCAGCAAGACATTAGTTGCGGTGGCGACTACTGGTGGCGATGTTGGTCTAGTGGACTTGGAAAAGGATAAATCGTGAGTAACCTCGCGCATACTTAACATGATCCACTGGCGAGCGGCTGACTTGACGGACAGTCCTCGTCGGAATTTCAGCGTCAAGGTCCCTATAACATCGCTTGTGTTCTCACCCGAAGGGGACGCTATCTACATCGGTACAGAGAACGGAAAGGTCCTCATAAAGAGTCTGCGCGCTATGGATAAGGCGCCACTAACGATCTCCGTCAGTCACAAAGGAAGTAGAGTTGAAGGTATGAGCGTTCAGGTAGGTCTAATCTATAGGTCTACTGCTGTTCGCTAACGGCTTACGAACATTGATACTATAGAAGAAGACGAAGGTCGCAGATACAGAACCGGTGCTGCAAGGGGCCTCCATTCCTCCAAGGCAGTTAGCAGACAAGCAAGAATCTACTAAACGTCGACCGACGTCAGCTACTGAGGCAAGCAAGAAGGCCAAGTCGGCATTTGCCTCGAAAGCAGGCACATACCCGGGCGGTATTAAGTCCCATGCATCCTCCGCTGCTGCTATGAAAGGGACAAGGGCCGAGGCTGCAAGAGCGAAGGGCACGCTGAAAGACAACGATCCCGCCTCACGAGAAGAGTTTCGGGAGAAGGAAAAGCAGGTGTTTTCTCCCGTACGTGATCCGCTGGGGAATAGCGATAGCATTGGGGGAGATATCTCTGGTATGCCTCTGCACTTCCATCCATGCCAGGGTTCTGCTAACCATTATTTCTGCCTCCGAGTAGTAAAAATCGAAACTATCATTGGTATGAAGACGACGAAGGCGAAAGCTGAAGCCAGAAAGCCAACAATTGGGCGAATGCAAAACGCTACACGAGCTACTTCGCGTCCTACGAGCATAAGAGCTGACTCACCAGAGCCAGTATCACAACCTGCGAGTGTAGTCTCTACTCAGCCCTTGGAGAGTATTGCGCGGACTATTTCGCGCCCTACGAGCGCAAGAGCGGCCTCCCCGGATTTGGTCCCACAACCTGCGAGTGTGGTCTCAGCCGGAGGCGTAGAATCACCCAGACGAGAACCGAGTAGGGTCAGGACGAACTCCACCACGTCCACACGCTCGAAGGATCCCGCCATTAACCTTAATCGCCAACGCATGCCAAGCTCATCCTCCGCAACGTCCGTGCCATCCTCCTCGTCCTCAAGGCCTCTTTCCTCGATGTCAAGCAGGAGCTCCTATAATTCATCCAAGCTACACGCCATCAGCGGTATAAGCTCAAGACGCACGCCATCGCCCGAGTTGCCCTCCCCCGATAAAGAGCCCATGACGCCGGCGCCGCAGGCTCTGGCGAAGGAGAAAGAGCGGAGGGTAAAGCTCAAGGGTGTGAACGTGCTTGGGCTCGGAACGCCAGAGGTCGATGCGTGGGTAGAGGCTGGAAAGGGAAAGGAGAAAGAGAAAGTGGAGAGCGGAACTGCCGGTTCTGTAAGGAGAGCGAGGGTCAATTTCCTTGGGGAGGAGCTGCCCCCCGCCAACAGGGTCAACGAGAAAGCACCCCGGCAGGACCTTGATTCAGAGCCAGAGCAGGATGAGGCCGGCGAGCGGTCGCTCGTCATCTCGCCCCGTCGCGCTCCGCCTCAGAACACCAATACCTGGGCGCCAGTGCCCTCCCCTCTGCGCAGCACACCCGTCTCCAGCCCTGGACACGGATCTGGGTCGAGTGCGCAGGATTTGTTACGCACGATCGTGCAGGATGTTATGTACGACTTCCAACGGGACACGAAGGCGGAGATGATGGGCTTGCATTTGGATCTGGTGAGGATGCGCAGGGCGTGGCGGAAGGAAATGCAGGATACCATGCTGCCACATATGGAGGAGTTGAGGGAGTTGAGGGAAGAAAATAAGAGGTTGAGAGAGGAGAATGATAGGTTAAGAAGGGGGTTCTAATATTGATGATGTATACCATGTTGTGTCTTATTTGTTGCATGTTAGTTGTATTAGGTGATAAATCACTTCTGCCCGACAGCGGACGTGTGAAAATATCAATTAACCAGATCGTTACCGTATTGATGACAAAATGTACAAGATCATGCACAAGGTGACAAAAGCATCAGCAGAAGGACGGAGTATATCACAGCTGACCAATATACTTATCACTGTTCCCCCCCAAAGTCCCTGGAGCCCAGGTGGTATGCAAATGATGCACCATCCTCAGCGCAGGCGCCAGCTGTTGCCACAATTGTGGATACAGTATCTCTTGTTGTTGCCGCAGCGCCGCTTCCACACCAGCGGTCAGCGATTCCGTGTTCTCGCGGAGCCGCTCAGCCACTACTGCCTGGACGTTTGATTTGACGGTGGCGACGAGGCCGTCGAGGGAGACGGGCGATGCTGGAGAGGTGGCGTCAAGGCCGGCAAGGTATGCGCGTATCCTTTCGATCTCTGCGGCCTGGCTTCGTTGAGTGGCGTCGATACGGGAATGAGTTTCCTCAATCTATAAGGAGCACGCGTATGAGGCATTATTCGAGTAGGCACTATTCTGAGTTGTCGAGGGAGACTTACTCTGGCAATTGTGGCATGCATCTCTACGGCGTCCGCGGATAATGCCTTTTGACTCTCAGTGATATCACGGTTTTCTGTGATGAGAGCGGCAGTCTGATTGGCCTCTTCTTCTACGTCTAACCCAAGCAGAGTAATGCGGCGAGTGAAATCATCGAAGATTAGGGCAGACTTGTCTGGCTCAGTCTTGATCTGAGAAACAGAGTCGGATACTAACTTGTTCACAGCATCCTGGACCTTCTTGTCTGCAACTTCTGTTATGCGATCCGACTCAGAAACTCGACTCTCCACGTCGTCGTATCTCTGTACGAGCACCTCCAACGAAGCGATCATCTTCTCCCTCTCCTTTTCGTTCTCCCTTTCGTTCTCCCTTGCCTTTGCCTCCGCCTGACCCTCCTTCTCCCTCACCGCCCTTGCAATTTCCTTCACCACGGGCGTAACACTCTTCTCCACCCATTCCCTCACGCTCCTCGCATACTCCTGCAGGCTTTCCAGGCTCTCCCCAGCCTCGAGCAGCGCCCGCATGACGTCTGATTCCGCCAGCTCCGTCGCGGCTTTGACAACCTCGTCATGCCGCTGCTGGCGGGTCTTCTGGAAGTCGGAGCGAACGGCGTCGAGCCGCATGCGTGCGGCGCGCCCGCAACGCTTGTACTGCGGAGACATTTGAGTGATCTTCCAGCGCTCGACTTGGGCGTCGGCGGTTCTGAATTCTAGGTTGGCACGGATCCCACGACGGAGCAGTCTGTGTAGTGTAGTAGCACACATCAGTTCTTTGATAGAGGGAACATACAAGACATGGGTCACGTACTCGATAAATTGCGCCATCGGACTTAAGTTGCGGCTGCTTCTGCTCTCTGACGGAGCCATAGACACAGACCGTGACTTCAGGAAAAGTGGCGACTTAGACCTAGCGCGAGTGGATGGGTTGTCGTCCGTGTCCATCGCATCCCGGTCATCTGAGACTCACAACATAAGCGGCGTGGGTCTCATACAGAGACAAAAGACAAACATACCTTGTAGATCAACTTTCGTCGTCTGATTTGCCTCTGCCTCCATATATCTGCTTCGAGACGTGGAGTTTAACGTAACAGATCCTTCCGCGGATCCGCATTCCGACGCTATCGAAGACTCGGCCTTATTTCCGGATGAATCTTGCTTGATGGTATCTTGCGAGGTCGAGGCAGTAGTTCCCCATCCGCTTCCCCCACCGCTGCCCTCCCAAAGGTTTGTACCCCACCCGCCACCGCTCCCCCACCCACCATCATCGGCAGCAGAAGACGAACCTGCTCCAGTATCACCCCATCCTCCACCACCAGTTCCCCAACCACCGCCACTGTTTGCAAATCCAGAATCCTCTGCACTTCCCCGGCCACCACCAGTGTTTACAGTATTAGAGTCACCTGTATTTCCCCAACCGCCGCTAGTGTTTGCTGAGCTTGAACCTCCAGCATTTTCCCAACCACCACTAGTGTTGACAGTGGCACTGGGAGGGTCACCCCACCCTCCACCACTCCCAGAGGACTTGACATTCGACGTCTCTCTCCACTCATTCCCCGATTGACTGCTGTTCGACCAGCCTGAGTCTCGGGGGGAAGCCCCGCCGAAGAATTGTGCACTGGATCGACGAGAGGGTCCATACTGCGTGAAATAAGATATTCCTAAGCAATAAGACATTGTCGTATTGATCAGACTACCTGCAAGGCAGAAGCTACTGGCTTTGTGCGGGGAGCAGTGGCCCATCTCCTCGCTTCTGAGGGATGCACGAAACCACAATTTGGGAGACACTGTCTGATCTGGTTGCCGCGGTCGTCAAAGTTCTGGTAAGGATATGAGTATCCTTACGAGTATCAAGGATAATTGGAAAAGACAACCATGCATTTTGCGAAAGGCATATCAAAGCGGAGGGTGCTTAAGTCAGTGTCAGAAAGCGCCCACAACGCGCCTTCCTTGGACATCTTCCACGATCATGACCGACATTTCTCTCTCCGCTCAGTTCAAGCGTGCCCTCAGCAGCGCATCCGAGGCATTCGACTTGCCCACTATTGACGACAAGACGCAGGTACGCTGCATCCGTCGACGCCCCAGCATTAATTGATGCTTAGGAGACAGGACTTGATTCAATCCGCACTTGTAGATCTCCGTCATGTCGACGCCCAAGTCAACAGGCTATCGCTGTTCAGCTCGAATGAAACGTTAGAAGATATTTCTACGCGTAATTTGGCGTATTTGTTTGTTCCGTATGTGGTCTCGGAGATGCTGAGCAGGGTGAGGGTAGTGGATCCAGAGGAAAGGTTGAAGCTCCTACTGCAGGCACAAGTAGGTTCCCCGTCCTTCTCAGGTGCAATGATGACCTTCATACAATTTTAGAGGCATCTGCGAACATTTCTATATAACTTGGATAACTACAATATCATTTCAGAGGCGGAGCAATCTGCCTATGAGAAGTCAAAGGCCATGATGGCCAACCCTGCGCAGCGACGTGACGCAAAGATACAGCAATACAAATTCGAGAAGGACCTCAGGAGCAAGATCGAAGCGAGCACTAATATTATTGCGCCTTTCGTACGCTCACCTCCTCTCAGTTGTTACAGAAGCGTCGCTGCCAATTGCCCTCAAACGATAACACTCCCGCCGACTTTGACCTTATTGCATCCCTTCTATCCACATCCGCCGAGACACAAGATAAAGATGATGACAACGACCTGGACGACACGCTCCGCAAAGTCACTCTGTTGCTCCTCCGGCTGACTTACGCCCAGGCGCGGACACAGGCGGAAAATATAAACCAGGAGCTGGAACTCCTCAGGAGTGCTGTGAGCCAAAACCTATCATCAGGGGACGAGAGGAGCAACGAGCGCAGAGAGCGGGAGGAAAGCGCATGGCGCCTCGATTCAGTACGCAGAGGTGGGCCAGACGGACGAGGGCCATTGATTGATGCCAGCGGCCGAGTACGTTACCGCCTTGTTCACTCTCGCAGGAACGCTGATTCACACTTCATGATAGCCTTTACGACCGTTCACCATCCTTGGGTCCAATGCTGCCGAGCGTGCACGGCTTCAAACGCAGGTATTCGGTCCTGATCATCGTCTGCCCACCATGTCTGTCGACGAGTATCTTGAGATTGAACGCCTGAGAGGAAATATTATAACAGGCGGAGGGTGAGCATCTTCTTTCTCCGTCTGTGCGATTCAAAACAAGTGCTGATAGTTTGTGTACGTCGTAGTCCGCAATCTGTAGAGAGGCTGACTACGTCTGAGCAGCTCGCGCTCGACGCGGACATGGACGGCACCATTTTCGGGGAGCAAAGGGCGGAGGAGAAGAGGCAGAAAGACGAGCAGTGGGCGCAGTACACCGATGCAAATCCGCGAGGAGCAGGGAACACAATGAACAGAGGATAGCGAACATGAGACAGCAGCAGTTTCCAGCGCCGATGTGTATCAATATTACCTTGTATCATCAGTCCATCCTTTATGTTCAACTACAGATAGTCGTAAGGAAGAGTTGGAATCCATGGTGCATTGATATTACAGCGGCCGGCGCAAAGCTAGGCCATATATGGTAGCTATATAACAAAAAACCAAGTAGGGGAGCCGGAGCTGTACAGAGCTGGAGCACTCGTGATCAGCAATTGCACTGTGATGCCTCGGGCACCTCGTTCTGCGGCGGTGAGGTGACGTCGATTTCTGCAAAACACGAGCCCAGCCAGTTAGTCTTGTCGTCTAAAATAACACGTGCTATGGACAGGGCATACTTGTATTTTGCGAGTCCGATGCTTGGGCGGGTGTCTCCATACCCGGGAGAGACATGGCGATCTTCTTGAAGAGCGATTTAACGTTGTGCCCTGCTTTCGCGGAGGTCTCCATGAACATGATATTGAGCGACTGCGCTTTCGCTGTCGCCTCTTCCAATGTGACTTGCCTTTACGCAGATTTCAAGTTCGCATGTCAAATCAGAGTCATGACCAGGATGGATAGAAGATGGGGTATGCACCGCTTGTCCGAAAGATCTGCCTTGTTGCCTACTAACACTATAATCACGTCGTTTCCCCTCTCGGACCGGACGTCCTCTATCCATTTCGACGTTGACATGAACGACTGCCGGTCTGGCGAGGCATACATATCGTCAGAACACGATCCCGAGACTACAGAAGGAGACACGCACTTGTGATATCGAATACAATGATTGCTACCGACGAGTCTCGGATGTATGACGGGATCAGTGATCTAAACCTTTCCTTTACAGGACGTTTTGAGTTCTCTTCTCCGATCTCTTAGAATTGAGGGACACAGAGTGCGTACCTGGCCCGCCGTGTCCCACAGCTGTAACCGCACTGTCCGGTCTTCTAGGTACATTGTCTTGCTCAGGAAGTCAATGCCAATGGTGGCCTGGTAGGTATTGTCGAACGTGTCATACATAAACCTGAACGTCCCCATTCACTATTAACCGCTCGAAGCACATGAGCTGTCGGACAAACTACGCACCTCGTTATCAGACTTGTCTTGCCAACACTTTGGTCGCCGAGGAGCACGATCTTCGTACGCTTCGGGGGAGCGGAGGAGAAGTCTGCAGTTGTGGGCGTCGATGGCGCGTCCATTGCGAGTCTGTGCGGCCAGAAGTCAAGAAGAAATATGTGTATTTGATTGCGACGACCCCGCACTGCAGCGACGTAGCATAGGCAGTAACATTCCGATTGGCGCCTGACCACGTGGTGGCAGCCGCCGGCTGCAATTTCACGGTATCGGAAAGGATCTGCTCCTGTGCCTGTTAAATGGGTTTCGCGGGGGAGGTCAGTGCCTGCACATTATCTACACTCTTCGACGTCGACTACTAGGACTACGCTCTCCTTCACTGATGAAGTTGACAGAAAAGATCGCAGCTTACAGGCTAAATCGGCCGTTCTACACGTTTGAGTTCTTCCCACCCAAAACAGACGAGGTTAGTTGAAGTGCAGAAGGGCTGGAAGAGGATGTTGATCATTGGATCAGGGCTTCGAGAATCTGCTTTCTCGTGTAGCGAGACTTGCGTCGCTGGGCCCACTAGCGCTTAGTGTAACGTGGGGAGCGGGAGGATCTACCAAGGACCGAAGTCTGGAGCTCGCGGGGTTGATCCAGAATGTAGAGAAGGTTGATACTATATTGCATCTCACGTGCACGAACATGGAAGGAGGAATGGTGGATGATGCACTGAGAGTAAGTGGTCATCAGCATCGTTGAATTGGTAATTTATGTAGGCCAGGCAGCCAAAGAACGGGGCATCCAGAACATACTCGCTTTGCGAGGAGGTGAGGATTGTGTGCATGTGTTCACCGCCTTGTGTAACAGTCCATATTATTTGAAGACCCTCCCCGTGGCGAGGAATATTGGATACCAACAGACCCAAGATTCACTCATGGAGCTGACTTAGTATCCTATATCCGATCCTCACCCGAGTTCTCCTCCTCATTTTCGATTGGCGTGGCAGGTCCTTGTCCTTTAATTTATTGGTACTACTCTCAATTAATTTATGCGTTATTAAAAAGCTTACCCCGACGGACATGCCGACCGAGACTCTGACGAAGATGGCGAGCTAGATTATCTAAAAGCCAAAGTTGACGCCGGAGCGGATTTCATCATGACACAACTCTTCTATGACTGCGATAACTTCTTACGGTGGTTAAAGAAGGTCCGGGGGAAAGGTGCGTCCGTTTGGCCCTGACACGCAAGGCTCGCATTCACGAATGTGTTCTGTGTAGGCATCACTATCCCCGTTATACCGAGCATTATGCCGTTGCAGACATATGCATCGTTCCTAAGACTAACCAAGTTCTGCGGATCGCGTGTACCGGACTCAGTAGTGTCAGCTCTGGAACCCATCCGTGTATGTTCGTTCTCGGTAATTTTCGCGATCGAGGCTTTATTCACCTAGAACAGCACGATGATGCTCAAGTCAAAGAATATGGAATTGCACTTGCTATTGATATGGTCAAGCGATTAACGGCTTCAGGTGACGTTGCAGGACTGCATTTCTGCACGCTTAACCTTGAGAAAAGTGTTCGTCGAGTGATTGAAGGACTCGGCTGGGCTGGAGGGAGTCCAGAAATCCGGAACAAGCTTATCACGGTGACAGCAGTTCTAGTCTTCGCAAGAGGACACTTCTAATCTGCAGTTGTCATCCAGGATATGCCGAACGGAGCTGACTCCATTGACTTCGAAGCTACCATGACTATCACCCCCACAAGCGCTAGCGATTCTGCTACTAAGGGACTGATAGACTCTACGTCTTTGCCTCCGGACGCAGGTCGGGGCGAGATTAACAATGCCTCGAGCTGGGACGAATATCCCAACGGTCGCTTCGGCGACTTCAAGAGTCCCGCGTTCGGTGAGCAGGATCAGTGGGGAGGCCCTGTCATCACCGTAAGTCGTCGGTTAAGTGGTAGTGCGAGAATGCCCATGTAGATAACTTTTATCATTATTTATGTTATAGAGAGGGGAGGCCTTGGCGAACTGGGGCCAACCGAAGACTGTGTCGGACTTGACCGAGATATTCCTGCGGCACTTGCGAGGCGAGATTGACTCAACGCCGTTCTCGCACGGGCCGCTGTCGCCAGAGTCGATGCTGATTTTGAAGCAGCTAGAGAAGCTGAATAGGAAGGGATGGTGGACTGTCGGATCCCAGCCTGCCGTGGATGGAGTGCGTTCGACAGATGAGGTGTTTGGGTGGGGTCCGCCGAGCGGATATGTATATCAAAAGGGATTCGTCGAATTTTTCGCAACCCAGGAGGATGTCGACCAAATTGAAAAGAAGATAAAAGAGGATGGGGGTGGATGGGTCGATTACTTCGCCGGCAACTTCGAGGTAAATAGAGCATTACTTACACATCGGTGTGCGTCAGGACTGACATCGTCTCCTATCAACAGGGCCAATGCCGAAGCAATGTTCCCGATGGTGGCAGGAATGCCGTTACATGGGGAGTGTTCCCCGGCCAGGAAGTTCTTCAAACCACAATCATTGAACGAGAATCATTTCTGTCGTGGAAGGTCGGATATTGTCCAGTGCACCAAAGCCGCGGCTAACAATATATTTTCCCTACAGGATGAAGCCTTCTCCATTTGGTCAGAATGGGCTACTTTCTATGCGCCGGACTCGGAGGAGCGGAAACTGCTAGAAGGCATACGAGACCAAAGGTGGTTAGTGAGCATCGTACACCATGATTATAAGGAGGCATCCGCACTCTGGAGTTTTCTTGGAGAACTATGACCCAAAATGATAGTGGGGAAGTTTACGAAGTGATGTAGTATTTACATGATCAATGTATCGCTAGCGGCAGTCGTAGCAGGTTGTCCCTGTGGCGGTACCTGACCGTCCCTCTCAAGTATTCGCATCACGCGGTCTACTTTCGCCTCGTTCCCCGTACCCGGCGCAATATCCTTGTCAACCCGAGTACCAATGCGTATATCGGTCGCTATGCGAGGGGCACCTTTGG
The DNA here is from genome assembly GCA_001632425.1 of Neolentinus lepideus HHB14362 ss-1. Lineage (NCBI taxonomy): Eukaryota > Fungi > Basidiomycota > Agaricomycetes > Gloeophyllales > Gloeophyllaceae > Neolentinus > Neolentinus lepideus. The sequence continues at coordinate 110,345 of KV425562.1, read as the reverse complement.
TGTGAACAGCGGCGTGACAGTCGCCAATAGCCTTGCATACCGCTGACCAAGGTCCTTCTAACGACAGAACAATGATGGTCTCGAGATCGCTTGCTTCAAGAACGGAAAGACACACCCAAGTTCGTGCCATAGCCGCTGGGAAGATGTTGTTCAAATGGTCCCTGAACATCAAATCTCAGAGATAGCTTACTGCATCTGAAAGGGTAACCAAGGTCGTCATCCTATAATCCAGCAAGGACCGATGCCATTTACCTTGAACCGAAGCCCAGTTTTCTCGAGGATACGATGACATTCAGCTATATACTCAGCTACCTAACGTGCATCGAGAATAGACATCTTGCTTAGAGTGAATCTTGTATACGAGAGGATGTTCCAACGTACGGATGGTTCTCCGATGCCCATTGGTATAAGACAAAAGTCTGGCAATAATTAGGCAGTGATCCTTGCAAATATGGTTCAGACGCACCAGCGACCGCGTACAGCTCGTCGCTCTCGGTCATCTTCGGTTTGTAGAAGTTAGTAAATGGCGTAAAGAGAGTAGTCGCTGCTTCCGCCACCACGCGTGCGTGCGCGCCATTATACTTTCCTCCTTCTACAACCATGGCCCCGTCAACAGCACTTCAATCCAGGATAAATGCTTTTGAATCACTCGGGGGACCTTCATCTATTTCTACCGTAAAGTCTACACAGAGGTCCCGGTCCCGGTCGCCATCTAATCCACTTGACAAACCAATCTCGCCGACAGCGACGACCATCCAGCCCATTACACCGTCTCGAAGTCCCAAACCTGCCACTGTATCGCCCTCCCCGTCGCCTCCGAATCTTGGCCGGAAGACTTCGCTGATTGACTTGAAGGAGTGGGTGGTAGACGATGGCCCTGCACAGGTAGAGAATAGGCACGCGAACGGCAATGCAGCGATCGGGACACCTGTAATTGGCCTTGGTAGGCCGTCAAATCGTAATGTTTCTGGCCCTCCCCCGAGATCCAATAGTACTGCTCCCTTGATTAGTTTCGAATCGCACTCGCCACCACGTACAGTTGCCCAGGCACCCCCTCTCCCGCCCAGAAACCCGTCCAAGCCATCAATCAGGCCGACTGCGTCTGCGCCAGTGTCACCCCCCTCGCTCGTGCAAAGTCAGTCGAAGGATTCATTGACTGTCGGTCATCATTACCCGCCATTGTCGAAACTCGATGTTGCTGCGCTGAGCCCGGTACGGAAGGGCCAAGGTCACGTTCCCGCGTCGTCTGTCTCGTCATTCCATTCCATTTCTCTTTCTTCTGATGGTGGGACGGACGGCTTCGGAACACCAACGTCCGTCTCTGAATTTGTACATACCTATCCTATGGACCGTGACCGCGATACCGACACGAACAGTCTCGACGGCTCTTACGAGAACGTTTCTGTCGCCACGTCCCTCGCGAACAGCCCGGTCGTATCTATTTCACATGACTGGGAGATCAATAACAAGCGCACTGCATGTGAACCGCCCAAGTTGCCCCGCAGACCTGCAAAACCACCCTCTTCTCCAATATCCTCGCCTTCCAGTATCCCTCCATCCCTTCCCACCTCACCCCGTCTCACTCCGACGCAGTCGACTTCTTCATCAGCAGGTCGACGCCCTCCTCCCCCTCCTCCCCCAATCCGTTCTCGTCCTCCATCCTCACGCACTTCCGTCGCCTCCTTCTCTGATCGTTCCTCCATCCTGAGCACTGCGACATCCACCTCCCGAACCAGTGTCAGCACGTTCGGCTCCATGCAAAACAAGCTTCTTCGCCCGACCCCCGTGCCCGTCGCTGCGCGGCGGAGGTACGAGAAAGTGTTTATCGCCAACGTGCTGCAGTCACGGAAGCAGAGACTTGGGGTGCCCTCGCAGAACAGGAAGAACCGATCTGCGGCGGGGTGGCGAGGACTGTCAGTGGATTTAATCACGAGCCCAGAGCCCGAGACGCCGTCAACGCCCATGCCTCCGAAGGAGAAGAGCAACGGCGAGGATGAGGACGTGGGACCGGAAGAAAGGCTGGATGGGCATGTCGTTAGATGGATCTGGCTTTGCTCCAAGCTGGATAAGCAGAAGTTAAAAGACTTATGGTGCGTCCCAACATACCGCATCCTTGTCGTTATCAATGATAGACTGACCATTGGTTGTTTAGGAGTGAATGCGACCCGAACGGCGCTGGTAGTCTCGACCGCGATGCTTTTGTGAAAGGCATGTGGCGCATCGACGAAGAACTTCGTAGGGCGCAGTTGCTGCGTCAAACCTCGTCGGGACCCAGTCGATCCCGTTTGCCTCCAAGACGTACGAACACTCGACCCGTCTTGCGATAACCTCCGCCACTACTGATGAATTCTTGGTCGCGTTGGCCATTCGGTCGTTATTAGCATGGACATCGCAATGTTCTCACGTACCTGTCCGTTCCCTTGGTTTTGGATACCCTTTACACTAGAACAATGAGATACAATATTGCTCCGTTCATTAATCATTGTATTCATTAGTCACGGCAATCACACATTTCTTACGATGCTTAAGGAGGTTGATTCTTAGTTAGCTGGTGCGGCATGATGCGAAGAGTATAATCTGCTGTTACATGGCGTCCATAGCGCTCTTGGTATCTGTCGATTGAGGGTACCCAGATGGAGATGAAAGCAAACTCAGGCTCGTCGACGGGACAAACAGACTTAAGGACTGAGGAGCGCTTTGATCGTTTTCATTAAGTCTCCGCCGTTCTCTGCAAGGGCCTTCTCTGCTTGCACCCGAGGAATCTCGAACTCATTCATCTGCAATCGTCAGACTTTACCACTGATGTATCGGGAGGCACTCACGATTAGGTCGATGTCCTCCTTCTTGGAAGCCACTTTGAGCGTGTCTTTGGATTTCTGGGCTGGTTTCTCAAAGAGACCGCTGCGGAACGCTTCCTCCATCTTGCCTTTGGAGTATGCGTACCCGTCTTGGTACTAGGACGCGCGGTGATTTCTCAACCTAAGAGATGGAATAGGGTTAAATACGTACGTTGACGATGACTTCAGGCTCGGGTCGTGCCATATCTCTAGGTCCGAGTCTGCAGGTTCCAAAGATAGAAGCGCGAACGACAGCCTAAGTCGGGGACACACGGCATCATCATAGTCCCCACGCACCCCGTCGGAACGCCAATGAGTTCGTAAAAGAGAAGGGACCAGATACATAAGACTCTAATGTACACTAACACGTTGTTGGCCAGCTCGCGTAACACCAGCACTTGCGTCCCTACAGATAAATGACCTAATCCTCATCCGCCTGCTTGATATCCATGATGGCGTAGCCTCTGGTGCCGCGTTCACCTTCCAAAGGCCAGCTGTAAATTGTGCATTGAATGAAGGGGCTATCGGATTTGAGCGGTACATTCTTCTCGATATTCTCATGGACTTGCGGGAGGTTGCCAAGGAAGGGTTCAAGACGAGTTTTAAGGTCGTCCAGAATACCGTCATCTTCATAAGGATCTGCAGGCTCGAAGCCCTGTAGTAAGCCGAACTAAACAGATTCAATTTTGGGTGATTATGCATTTGAATAGTCACTCATGATACGCACGTCAGGGTCACAGGCCGATACCTCCAAGGTTGACCCATCCACATCTTGCAAACGAAAGAACAGTCGCATGAAACACGAAACGGAGTCGTCGTCGTCGTCGTCGTCGCAGTCCATGCATCCTTTCCGATTTCCTGGAAGACTGTACGGGCATGAGATCATATATTCTTAGATGACAGTAGAGTACATACTTCTTATGGCAGTGCATGCATCGAAAGAAGAAGCATTTGTCCAGTTTAAGCGGGTAGAAATCCACAATTCGTGCGAGCACCTTGAATTTTCTTGGACACTCGACGCTCATCCGAACTTGTCCCAAAGTAGAAAATTCCTTCGATGACGAAGAAGACACTCGTTCTTCGCAGCTCTGCCAGTGCTGCTTGCGTCTGCCGAATGGTCAGTGGATATAGTACGCCATACCATAAGATTCTTACCTTAACAGTTCTCGCAGTCGAGGGTCGGAACTACCTGCGTGCATCTTGGAAATGTGTCTGCCATCACCTCCTAGGCGACCCTGATAACTACCCTCGGAAGAGCGTTTCACTTGAAGGCTCCCGATCTTATAATAACATCCAACCTCAACCCTTTCCGCCATTTTCGCTTGCGCATTGTACAAACGAATGATGAACACAGCGTTTTCCAGGCCTTTGGACCATGAGGCATCCTGACGAGGAATAGAGTCGTTCAAGGTATAGTCCGTCACATAAATGCATGATAGGTCCTTCTCCGGTCGAAGAGCCACATGCAAAACCTGTCAAGATGTGGCGTCATGTACCTGCTCAGTAGAATGATGACGAGGCTGTACCTCGACGGTGCAATCCATAAACCTTTCTCTCTCGATGTCCTTAATCAGGAGATGCTCAAACTCAGAGCTCGGCTCTTGCTTCTCTTCGTATTCTTTCTTTCTCCTGCACAATATGTCACCACGATCAACATCAAAATCTATGAAAGCACGTACGCAAGAAGTGCTTGCAAATGCGGGTTGGCCTGATCAGCTTCGTCTTCCGGACCTAGCCTGACGTATTTCGCGTCATTCCCCTTCGCCTCGTAGTATCCACTGCTGCCCAGCCGGTATTTGATGTTACCAAGTGCGTAGAATTCTCCAGCTTGCATGCTTCTGCACACTTCCTTTGCTGCGTCCCACATTTCGATCTTGAGGACGTACTCTGCGAACTCGGCACGACACCAAGAAGTGTTGAAAGGCATGTGTAAACGATTTTTAGTGTAGTCGGTAACGTAAAGACTGTGAGGACCGCCGTTCTCGCTGTGATACACATGTAGCACCTAGATCAGGACCGCAAGAGACCCGTTCGTAAGAATACGCAAAAGCAAATGACATATCACGCTCACTTCGACGGTGCAGTTGAAGAATCCCGCTGGTGGCATGTCGGGCGTGCAATCGCAGATCAACCTATGCTGCCTTCCCCCAGCAGGGAAACGAGGCACCATGGAGATCTGGTGCACCGTCCCCATACGCCTCTGCTGTTCCTTCTCCATGGCCTGCCACCAATCTGCTAATTGAATGCAATATTGCAGTTCGTCTTCTTCGGGATCCCAGAATGGGCTGAAGTCGGCGCCAAACCCGCCGTCGAGGGCTGTCATTCTCGGTGCCTCGCCGACGTCGCCGTGGTGTACCTCACCAGTAGATGAAGAGTAGATAGCCCAGCGCAGTTTGTCGTGGTAGCCGATTCCCGTACATTTGTCTTGCCAAGTAGATCTCTATCATCCAAAGGGCAAACAGACAGGTTGTGTCAGTGTCCCGGACAGGGAAAAGAATAAATGCACCTTAATCCTTCTCAAGAGTAGAACATCTCCCCGACGTGGTCGAGGTAGCCACTCTTGGTGTTTCTTAGTAAAACAGTTAATCTTGAAACCGTCTTGGCCACCGAAACCGTATCCACTGTGGAGATCCACGTTCGATGGGTCGACAACGGTAAGGCAGGTCATCCAATCTATATTCGAGAGAAATGAATAACGGTATCGTATCTAAAAGACACCACGTACCGCCCGTTCCCTTAACCTCGGGGGCCGATGCTGAGGTAACTACACCAATAGTACTGAACTCGTAATGTTCATGCGCATTAGATAGTGGTACATAGTAGTCCTGCAAAAAAAAACATCGAACAGAACAGTTCTTAGAATCAGACATACCACATATTCTTAAACAACGTACAGTAGAGGCTCTGAAGCCAGCCCGCATATTCAAAGCAAGATCCCCAGGGTTTGCCATCAGATCCTTCGTCGAAGACGGAGTGAAAGACACCGATTTGGGAGAAGGTACATCTTGTTGGACCTGGACCTCGCGCGTTTGGATAGCAGGGGTGTTTGGTGCATTTCCAGAATCGGTTGCTTTGTCTGGAAGGTCGTATTCTTCAAGGTGCGTCGGAGCAAGATTCGCAGTCGTTTGTAGGGCTTTGCGCTCCCGTTTCTTCATCTTCATCCGAGCGCGCATTGCCTTCTTTGTTTCTTGTCCGGTGCTGGTTCCTTCAGACGTGCGTTCCGTTTCGCCTAATTCGAGCGCTTCGTTGATATGAGGTACTCGGCGAGATATAGAGAATGTATCGGATTGGAGATCGGCCCTAGGAGCAGATTTGGCGTCGAGTGAACTGGTAGCGTCGACAACGTCCGTCTGTGCAGATGTAAGAGATGCAGTAGTCGCACCAACGTTCATGCTGTCGACTTCAGGTTTTGGTAAGACGTTCTCGACGGCACCAACGCTAGCCTGCTGAGACAGAGAGTTGGATTCGAACTTCGGCGCGATTTCGGCTCTGAAAACGTCCGCAGTAGTGGACTCAATATCCTCTTCTTGCACGACTGGCTGCGGTGCCGCTTTCTGGGTAGGTCGCATAGCAGCTTTCTCGTGCTGGGTAGACGGTGTAGAGAACCAATCATCAACGTCCGCGAAACGGCGCGGCGGCGTCCCTTTTCGACCTGATTCCCGGTCAGCTGGACAAAGCACAGATTAGTATATGGGAAATGCGAACATGTCTCCGCAAATATCATGAACTTACAAGTCCAGATATTTACAATTTTGCCGTTGTCCTCTACTTTCTTGCTTCTGGAAACGTATTGGAAGGCAATTCCGTCGTCGTAGACCAAGACTAATTTTCCCGCAGATTTCGTTTGCTCAATCTTGACACCCTTCAAGCTCACCCGAAGGATGTCCCCAATGTCAAAGCCGAACGAATCCCAAAGTTCGGCGCATCGCCCACGTAGCTGTAGCTCGGCGGCGATACTACTTCCAGACAGTTTGGAAAGCCTGAAGCGCATGAAAGTCCACCTCATCACAATCTGACCTTGAATATACTCTCGGGTATCCGCGTCTGCACTTCTTGCCACAACATCCGACGCACTAATTATGCCCGAAGGAGAGAAGAGCTCCAAGTCATCTGCTTCAGAGTAGCATGCAAGTCGTCGCTTTTTCGATGGTCTTCCTTGATCCATGTTTCACGGAGGAGACTCAGTGCTGAAGACATGCGGATGGAAGTAGCGACTAAGTGCAAGCGGTGGCCCGAAGGCGTCTTGAAATAGGTGCACGTGACGCTGAAGAACCGGTGGTCCGGCAGTAGACTTGGTACGCGTCTCCTAAAAAAGACTTAGTAGGCAAGCAACTGTCTTTAATGGAGTCCGGCAGGAGTGAACGACGAACTTACGATCATGATGTGCCGACAGTGGTTGATGCTTACAGACTCAGCGCGATGATAACTGAAGGAGAGGCTCAAAGGCGCGCTGTTCCAAGGATATCACTTTAGCTGAATATTTATGAACAAAGTTTATCAATGACACAAAATACAACGAATTGTCAATTATTTAACTTGCTAAAAGTACATAATTCATCATTGTACAGGATCACCAGTCAGTATGTCAGAGTCTTGACAATAGCATCCATAATGCGGAGTGCGTCCGGGATATAAAACTTCTCGTATTGAAGAGGAACAGGCGTGCTGCGCGTGGGATCGTCAATATATTTATGTGGATATATGAGCGCCAATAACTCACTCCCATCCAGTTATCCTGCTCACAGGAGCCTCCAGCTTGAGGAAACACTTCTTCTGCACTGTCGCAGCAATCTCCGCACCCGCACCGGCGGAGAGCCCCGCCTCATGCACAATCACCAGTCGGCCCGTGCGCTGGACGCTGTCCACGACCGTCTGCACGTCCCACGGCAAGATGGTGCGCAAGTCGATTAGTTCGACCTTCGCGTTTCGAAGAGATTGGGGTACGTGCTTATCAAGACCAGGGGGAGGTGACGCGAGCATGTGCAGCGCGGTCTCACAGTGGTAGAGGGGCGTGCCCCAGGTCAAGAGGGTAAGATCCGAGCCGCGGATGAGTGTGTCAGCTCGGCCGATAGGGAGCTCGAAGTCATCTATTGGGACTTGTTCGACTGGCAGGGATTGGATGTCGGTAGACATCTCAGACACATTCAAGTGACTTACCAGCTGAACGATAGAGGATCTTGGGCTCCATGAACATCACTGGGTTTGGATCTCGTATAGAGGCGAGTAGAAGACCCTTCGCTTGGATTGGAGAACGGGGAATCACGACCTAAGCCATATCAGGACCCTGAATCAGAGTGTCCCATCTACCTCACCTTCAAGCCTGCGACGCCCATGAAGAAGCCCTCCGGGCTCTGTGAGTGATAAAGACCACCATGGCCCACAGACATTGTTGGACACCGAATGGTCAATCCTCCAACATTGTACTGGCCACCTGATCGATATCGGAATTTGGCGGCTTCGTTCACGATCTGAAGAGCGGAATAAACAGTGCCTCCTAATTGAATCAGATGTTTCCGCTAACCTGATCGAATGCGGGGTAGATATAGTCGGCGAATTGTATCTCAGCTATGGACGTGTGCCCCATAGCAGCGATACCAATACCGAAACCCACGATGCCCTGTTCACTGAGTGGAGTGTTGAAGACTCTTTCACGACCTGTGTTTACCGTGAGTTTCTCACCAGATGGATCTAAGGATCACACACCAAACTCCTCAGCGAGTCCCTGGCGTCTCCATGAGATGTGTTGAGGCCTACCAGGACACACACAGATGCCACAACGCTCACCATTGTGCATCTGAAGACACCACCGAAAGCAACATCCTCGCCAAATACAACAGCAGTATCATCTTTCATTAGAGCAAGACTTTGGTGCCATGAGATCTGTGTCCCTTCCACAGACTCATGATCGATATGACGGACCTGAGGGCATCCCGTATTGATTGGTATGTATTCATTTTGCGGGTCTCCCGACCACCTACTATGGTTCGAACGGGCCCAGAGTTGTCCTCGTCTGTCCATCTGATCCCTGACGTGCGCAATGCTTCGTCCCGTATCGGTCTGAGTAACCTGGATGTGGCCATCGAGGGTAGGTGGCCGCTTGCTTCGGGGGTGGTCGTGGTCGACTGCCATCGTGGAAGACAGCGAAGTTTGGGCTATGAGAAGTAGTCGATTATAGAGTACGAGAGATGCAGAATGCTTCTGACCTTGAGCGCTGCTGCACGCCGACCACAATGCGGGGTAAGGCAGGACATGGCCGTAAATAGTGTGGTCTGAAGGCGGTGGCCACCGCAATAAGCGCTAATAAACGCCAGGAACGCGGACGGTTTGCGATCACCCGACAAGCGCTGGCTCACACTGACCCCATCGCAGCCACCGTCGTCGGTGCTGCCCTCGTTGATGGAGAACGACTCGACCTTCATCGCTCCCGAAGGTGTCTACTCCGTAACCGAAGAGCACAAGCCGACTGCTCTACATGTCCCTGCTGCACCCGCACTCTATCCATCTCGCATATCTACCGTCACTGTCCGATTCCCGGCAGTCAAGACCGGAACATCGCAGGGATTTGCACAGCTGCTTGGTGGTAACAAAGAGAACAGGCGAGAGAAGGAGAGGGAGAGGGAGAAGGAAAGGGAGAGGGTTGCAAGAGAGAAGAAGGGAGAGGACAGCGTCAGCTTGTCCAGCAGCGATACGGAGGGCAACACCTCTCCTGACCCTTCGAATCCCTCAGCAGCCCAGGATAATCCTCCAGCTTCACCGCAGATAGCGCACGACCAACTACATACCATATTCTCCCATCCCACTTCCATAGGAAAGAAGAAGGCCGTCTCGAGACCGAAGCATAATCTACGGACTACTTCATCTACATTTATTACTCGCTTACAGTCAGCCGAAGGGTTGGCGAAAACACTACAGTCTAAGCAGGGAGAGACTACCTTCCTATTCTATAATGCGTCCAAGAATTTCTTCTGGACAGAGGCTGGGATAAAACTCAAGGTACGTGCCTCCGTTACTTCGAGACAGTATCCACTGATGTATTTCCTAGGAACCGCTAGCTCGAATCACATTTTCGGCCTATCCTACATGCCACGACGTGAATCTCAGTACAGCCTCATCGGAGCGGCTAGATGTCATCATTGGCTTCAGCACAGGGGACCTGGTGTGGTTTGGTAAGTGTATTCGGTGCATACTAACGCAAAGCTGTTGGACTGAGAACATCCAGACCCGATCAACTCCCGTTATGGTCGACTAAACAAAGGCGTAAGTACCACTGCATTACATGCGGCACATACAATGACGGTCCATTTAGGGGTCTATATCCAACTCAATTTGCACATCAGTCCGCTGGGTCCCCTCCTCTCCGACCCTTTTCCTCGTCTCCCATGCGGACGGGACGATCATTATCTACGACAAAGAGCGCGATGACGGCACCTTCACGCCACAAACGCCATACTCCATGATTGCCGCTCCGTCGTCTGCCCTCGATAGCAACGCATCGTCGAGTGAGACGGACTCGACGAGAGGGGAGTGGAATCCCCTGGATCGAATATTTGTCACGATGCCGCCGTGGCATCCCGTGAGTGCGAACGGATTTGCTGGTGGAGGCGGGAGAGGGGAGAAGGAGAAGGCGGCGAAGAACCCTGTTAGTCATTGGAGAGTATCGCGACGGAGTATTGTTGGTGAGTCTCCACTCGATCCTTGGGATGCGTGCGCTAAGCTCCGGAAATCGAAGACTTTGTTTTCTCTCCTGACGTCAAATATGTTGCGTGCATATCAGAAGACGGCTGTTTAAGAGTTATTGACGCATTAGCGGAGCAGTAAGAACCTTGCATAACGTCCTATTTCTCGCATCTGAATCATTATTGCAGGCTCGTGGATTGCTATTCCTCATATTTTGGTGCACTAACATCCGTCGCATGGTCGCCGGATGGCAGATTCATCATAGTAAGTCTTGACTCACTGTTTTACTAGTATATGCTCACTTTGCTGTGGTATCGGATAGACTGGAGGCCAAGACGATCTTGTAACCATATTTTCTCCGTGGGAACAACGCGTTATTGCGCGATGTCAAGGCCATTCGTCATTCGTTTCCGCTTTAGCCTTCGATGATATCCGGTGCGACGGACGAACATACCGCTTTGGTAGCGTCGGTGAAGATAACAAGCTTATTTTGGTGAGTATGTGCGCGCAATGAATCCTTAATTCTAATCGTGCTTCGACAAGTGGGATTTCTCAAGTGGTGCTCTGCACCGACCAAAGCTGCAGGCAGCTCACCACCAACGCATGTCTATGTCATCAAGTATATCCCTCGCATTCCGCCGGGACCGATCAACCCTGCACCTCCCTCCGCTCGGTTCGCCCGACGCTGATGGCATACCCCCTCTCCCTCGGTATCATCCTGCCCCCTCGCGCAATGAGGTCGCGATCGTGCAGCCGGTGCTCGTCAAGCACGTCGACGGTGACCTGCTGAGCGACGTCGCCTTCCTACCGCGCGGTTTGCTCACTGCTAACAAGACGGGCTACATCAAGTTCTGGATACGGCCCCTCGCGGTGCGGCCGCGCCACCTCAAAACTGCCCCTCGCGGCCACTCGTTAGCGGATGTACGAGATTTGATTGCTTGATTATTGTGGTTGTTGTATATTATTTATATCATGTAGAGCATTGTATAGCATTAGCACTAGTACTATAATTCATAGCGAAACGAACGGACTTCAGTGGATCTAGTGACTTATATCGCACAGGGGATGGGATAGCGGGCTATCACGATCAGGCAGGCGACATGTATAGACGGAGAACCTACAAGTAGGTGATTAGACGTCCGAAGGTTCCTCCTCGAACTCTTCTGTGTCTCCTTCCTCCAGGTCTTCAGTATCCGCTGTGGTATCGCCAACCTGCTCGTCTCTGTCCTCCATCTCCGCATCCAGGTCTTCACCGGACTCGTCATTCTCTTCTTCTATTCCTGAGTGTGGACCAGGAGAGTGCTCCGTCTCCCCGGATATGTCACTTGCATCGGCGTCGGGATCGTCCTCTCCCTGCTTTTAGAAGTTACCAGTGCACCTCCCAGACACTAACGTGATCTTACATTATCATTCCGCTCCTCTCGTTGTGTGAGAAGCTTGCCTAAGGGCACCATATAATCGAACCCACGATTTCTCTGAGCCAAGGCCTGTGGCATATAGGCTCATTAACCCACAGATCGTGTGCATGCCCACAACAGGATGACGTACCATATTCTCAAGCTCCGTCTCTTCATCGCTCAATTGTTCCATCTCCAATTGAACATTGCGTCTCATGCGCCCTGTGTGTCGTCCGGGCTTGGAACGCGGTAGAGGGTACGGCTCCGATGGCGCCTTCGTCATGAGTTCGGGAAAAATTTGGTTTCGCGGAAGGACGGTGGGTGAAGCCGTGGTACTCATAATGGAGGAAAAGCTGGGAGTGTTCGAAGAATGTAATGTGGTCGAGATCTGGAACGCGTTGGGCACCTTTGCCTTGGGAAACACGAGATGTCACAGCCATCGTCACATGCGCGCGCATTGGTCTGGCATTAATATGGGAGAGCTCTAAGTTCTGAATATATTTCACTGAGCAGATTGTCTATATCACATGCTGGTGTGAGATTCAGATTTCCGGGCTACCGTCTCTCTCATGTTCTGCCCAAACCTGCAACAAGGAGGCTCCGATAGCATTCCCAAGTGCCTTTCCTAGTGGTACCGGTACTGCATTTCCGATTTGTCGAGTTTGCTAAGTGCGTGAAGCACGATTAGGCTTGTCAGTGATACATATTTGCGGAGTGACTTACATCCTCAACCTTCGCCTTTCCGGTCTTGCCTTCAGTTACGAAGATATAATCATCAGGGAAACCTTGGGCCCTTGCACATTCTCGGACGGTGATGATCCGTTTTTGCTGGTAAATGAGATGAAGTAATCAATGTATAATGCAATGAACTACTCCCTGGATACGATTGGCTTACAGATGGATGTAGAACTTTGCCTCCTGGCTTTGCTGTTGGTGTCACTTTGGTCAAGGCTGTGGCAAAGTGACTTTTGCCATCTAGACGGGAATACAATCCTAATGAAGGGGTAACTTAGTCGGATGAACTCTGGGTGCTTATGTCACTTACCCTTCAGCTTCTTGGTATCTCCTGATTGTATCTTAGTACCCTGCAGAGAATGTGGGAGATCTGAATCCCAATCAAATATGTGGTTTGCAGGACATTGAAAAGATGAGTGTGACATACTCTCATGGTCTGCATTTGGATGCAAAGGAATATTTACAACTCTGTGAAACAAAGTTTAGTCCTATGTTTGGTCTGCTCCTTCACCACATACCTTTCCACAACTACAGGTGTGAAGAGCCTTGTGTAATGTCCACTGACCTTCTCCCCTTTTCCCTTACGCATCCATTGCTGGTAGTCATTCATAGGCTTGGATGCATAAGGTACTGGATCAGGAAATCCAGCATACTCAGTATGTGATGCATCAGAGGCAACACATTGCTCTATTCCTCTGTCATGTTGAGCATTTGCCTCAGCCTGTTCTCCTCGAGTAGGCTGCAGGATTTTGTGGGGATTGACCCTAGACCACAAAGTTAGCAATATGAGATAATGAGCATCTGAAGAACATACCAGTCAAATGGAGGCTAGCATGAGTAGTGCTGTCAGAATTATCACAGTACAAAGTCAAGGCTATGGCCATTACCAGATCATTGATTGCATCTTCAATTGTCACCTGTCCAAATGGTGCAGACATAACATCTGTGTGCTCAGAAAGACGGTCAACTCCTGTGATAGGATTGCCAGTCACAGTCTTCCTTTGTTTGACCCTCTTAGGGAAGCAGTGTGTTGGGAGGGGAAACCTTGGTAATGGTGTTAGTCCCTTGGATCCAATGAAGATTACCCGCTCTCGACCCTGTGGTGAACCATATTGTGCTGCTTGCAGGATCTTACAATGAACCTGATATCTGATATAGTGCTGGTCAGGAAATGGTAACCATAATAGAGCTAAAATATACCCCAGTGCTGTGGCAGCCCTCATTATAAACTTGACCATACCCATCTCAATGCCCCCAGTAATGTGATTGTTGACCTTTTCTGCCTTGAGCCTGTGATTCAGAATGCCAGTCACATTCTCAATGAGAAAATATGATGGTTGATAATATTCAACCCAGGCCATAAAGTTTGCAATTAAGGCACTCCTGCAGGAAGCTCATGAGTATAAGTATTTTACATAAGAAAGTGACATGCCTTGGATCATCAGGCCTCTGCAGATTGATTGAAGGTCAGATCTCAGAGAGGAAAATGAGCAGAACTTACCTTGTTGTAATTTGCTCCACTGAATGACTGACAAGGTGGGCCTATATAAAATAATCCTTCCATCATATTCAATTGTCTCAGCATACAGTATTGTGCATACCTCCATAGATAAAATCAACCTCTCCAGGTATGGGCATCCTCTTCTCATCATGAGAAGAAAGAAAAATTGCATCTTTTTTACTTTCATGAGCCATGATGGTAGTTTTGAGCAACTGGTTGGTGCTGGTCTGATAAACAATTGTGTCTTTATGGTTCTCTCTATATGTATATGTTAATACAAGACTTAATTCACTACTGAAAGACTTACTGATAAGTCATGGCTGCAGAATTTGACAGCTCAACTGCCCATTTGGTTTGGATATAAGGTGTGGTACTAAATCCAGTAGACAGTCCTCCTGCCCCTGTCATTATGATGATTAGTCAGTCTGATCCTGGATAGTATATCTTACCACTGAACAGTTCTAGTGCTTGCAAAGGTTGATTCTTGGCCAACAGCAGTTGATACTGCTGTATCTCTAGAACCTGCTTTTGGTGGCAGACAGCACAAAAGCGGAAACCCTCTGGAGGCATTTCCTTGAGTACACCACACTCCAGGGTATTCATAACAAAGAAATGATCATCTTGACTCAGCCAGTCATCCAAAGTAACAACTGGGTCAAGCACATCAGGATGGATAACATGACAGTATCCAGCCACTTGAGATCTCTTGACCTTGAGAATTTTGCCTGTTGAGACCAATTGTCTCTATAAATTATGAAAATCTCAGCTAAGGTTACAGAATACTTGGAGATAAGTGTATATTTACCTCATCAGGAAAGTCATAGCCAGCTGGAAGTTGCTTGACCACAGAATTGAAGTGAGCATATATCTCAAGGGTAAGATTTGATGGGCCAAGATTGACTATCTGTCCAATCAAATATGGCTCTATATGACAATCAGGGTCTTGAGTCATGCTGCTGGGTAGTAGGTATACAAAATCATTTGCATGTGATTCTTGATGACAGGAAGCTCCAATCTTCAACTGCATTCCACAGGATAGACAGGCTCTTGGTTGATCACAAAGGGCCATTGCTTGGCTAATCTCTGATGGTAATGTGTAGGTGAAGGATGTTTTATGTCTATCCCAGACAAGACTATCAAAGATTGTTAGCCAAAATATAAGAAGAAGATATGAAATATACCCATAATGAAAATTCATCCCATCTTGATGAATTGGTTGCTCTTCTCCTTCTCTGAGATGATGGGCATGAACCTTGCAGTATATACACCACAGGTCAAGGTCTTTGCACTCATAAGATGAGAAAAACAAAGTGTGGGGGTTTCCAAGTTCTTCCAGCAGAGTCTTTGAGCTGTGCTCAAGCCACCGAGCATGGAACATCTTCTTCTCACCCTGGAAGAAGTAGATAATCTGACAGAACCTACACATTTTATTAATATTCTGAATTCATTGTCAAAGGTAGAGATCATACCACATTTCATTTGCCAAAGCAATCTTTGACTGAGTAGAAGATGTTAGAGCATGCTTTGCTCTGGTAGGATCAGCATCACTTCCTGGGGCAACAGCTACAATATCCCCAACCTTGGAGATCTGATCATCTTCTGTACCAGCAATAGAAGGAAACAGGCCTTACTGAGTATAACACTCCCTCAATCATAACAGATTGGTAGTATCCCTTGGCAACCCCTGCCTCTACCCATTGAATCTTCTTTGGATTCCCATGATGGGCTTTAGGAAACTCCTCTGGTACACAAGACACAGGATCTGGAGTAAGAGAATGCCCTACAACTGTGAATTGCTGTAGGAAGTGTTCCACAGCAATTTGATATATAGTTGGGGTAACCACTGTAGTTTCCCAGTTCTGATGAAGAGATAGAACAGATCTTTTCCTTGTAACAAGAGAGGAGGTTGAGCTTGCAAAGTGTCCAGAGGTGTTGGTAAAGGACTTGAACAATGCAGATGCTGCCAGTTTAGACTTCAGACCATATGTTTCTCCAAGGTCTAGAAGACTGCTTAGAAGATAGGATGCCTGAGATAATGATAAATTAGTCCCACAACTAAAGAAATACCAAAGTGAGCATACCATGTCTTCCAGCTGAAAATCAGTAGGTAGCAAGGCTCGGCCCACAATACTCTTGAAAAGGGTATCAAAGTGGACAAAACATCCATCACGGACTCCTGCCAAGAACTCTGGAAGTGTAGTTCTGGGGTCATCCAAGGCCACAGAAACCACCAAACAGACAATATGATGCTTGATGTAGAAATCAGAATAGAATGGTTTATAGATGCTAGATGGCATGTCCAGAATATACCAAGCATATTCCGTCTTAAGATACATCTTGCTGGAAACAAATCGTGTTCAGCTGCTGTTATCAAAACACATCAAGTGACACACTCATCCACATTGCCCTGCTTCACATGGTAGATGTTGAACTCAATAATATCTGATAACATCAGATGCTGTTCTCCAATTTCGATGTCATCTTCATCTTCATCTTCATCATCGCCGAAGTCATCTTCCTCAATATATGGCTGAACGACTCCTGAGGCACCATACCGTGTTCGAGGGGACTGTTTAGCCAGAAACAACAAATTTTGGATGTCGACAATTTCACGGGATTCGACTTCATAGATGCAGAAGTCCGACAGCAGGCGTACCGGCAGGTCTTCTTGCCCCGGGACCTGAGAAGCTACCTCACCGACGAGCTGGAGATCGGGGACCTCTTCCAGCTCATCATCGGAAATGCTGTAGACTACCGCACAATTTTAGTATATGGCAGCCATTCAATATAAAGATTGTGTATTACTGTTATTTGCTGGCGGGTCAGAGGCGCTTCGAACAGAGCCGAGAAGAGATGGACGGCAGATAGGTACAGTCAAATGTGATGGCGGCGGTCCTCCCAGTCGCACTTTCGCCATCTAAAACAATCAGAATCTCACCTCTTAAATCATAATTAATGCTTCGACTTACTTCTTTCTCAATGTTTGAAGTGTTTGCATCCCAGGGGACTTCGGGTTGCGTGTAAAGCCCGCCGATACTCTTCATCTTTTTGCGGGACAAGGACGCCAAGGCGATCTCACTATGCTCACTGTCGCTCCCATCTATGGAGAGACTTCTTTTAGTCTGAGCCTTGGAGCCAGAGGGCATGTTTCTAGCCAGCGATATTTTGAAGAAGTCGCAGAAGTCGCGAAAGTCGCAGTTAGTGTGACAGTCCGTGACAGACGCGTATAACGACGCGTCTCTTCCTCCACTACCATGTCCTTACCCGTAGTCACGATCAACGTGAGCTATGAATCCGAGAAAGGTTCGCCTCCCAAGTCTTGCTTTATACCATTTTCTTACTGTTGTCATCATTTACAGAGAGAATTCAAGAATTTCTATCGAAGTTCGAGGGCCGGGAGAAGGAGAAAGACAGGGATGTCACACGCAGTTTCGCAGACATGGCAATGGACGAGGATGTGGACGTGTCTGCATTGCGTCTCAAATATATTCAGCAACTGGTATGTGGGTATCCTTACTTTTACGCGTCCTGATATCACTATTCGCGCCCAGCAACGTATAGCCAACCGGGAGCAGCAGATGCTGATAGTAGACCTGGAGGACGTGGCCGAGGTACGCTCCCCGCTACTATACTACTGTGGAATGATCTCCTGAATTCAACAGTACGAGAAAACCGTGGGCGAATTAGTAATCAGAATCCAGAATAACACACGTCGATACGTCGATTTGTTCAGTGAAGTGGTGGATGCTCTCATGCCCCTCCCGACGAAGGACATAAGTGATCAGGACGAGGTCATTGATGTTATTCTGCATCAAAGGAGGGAACGAAACGAGCAAACTGAGGGCATGCAGGTGGGCTTCCCCAACCACCTGTTGCGGCGATAGTGAGTATTTATGCTGGTATGGCACTGATTTCTCTAGACCTGAATGTTTTCAGCAATCTCTATTTCAGACCTTTGCTATCAGATATCGCCATGGCCGTTCGCGAAGTACGGGGTGCCCACTTAGGTCGCTTGATTACTGTGCGGGGGATAGTGACACGGGTATCCGAGGTCAAGCCGCTATTGCTGGTCAATGCCTATACCTGCGACGTATGTGGGTCGGAAACATTCCAGGACATCTCCAGCAAGCAGTTCACTCCGATTTTGGACTGTCAAAACGAGAACGAATGCAAAAAGAACGGTATTCATGGATCTCTGCATATGCAGACGAGGGCATGCCGGTTCGTTCCTTTCCAGGAAGTCAAAATTCAGGAAATGGTGAGTGTTATCCCGTCGTACCTTGTTCTTGGGACCCACATGTTCTACAGGCAGACCAGGTGCCCGTTGGACACATACCGCGTTCCATGACTATCCAAGTGCAAGGCTCTTTGACGCGCATGATGAATCCCGGCGACGTCGTTCACCTTGGTGGTATCTTTTTACCAATACCGTATACTGGCTACCAGGCTGTACGCGCGGGACTACTAACCGACACGTATCTCGAAGTACATCACATCCACCAGTTGAAGAAACAGTATGACGATATGGAGATTACGCCAGATATGCAGAGGAAGATCGACGAACTACAGAACGACCCTGCGCTTTATTCCAAGCTCGCGCACAGCATCGCACCGGAAATCTACGGCCACGAAGACGTCAAGAAAGCGCTGCTATTACTACTTGTGGGTGGGGTGACGAAAGCGATGGGGGATGGGATGAAAATCCGAGGAGACATCAATATATGTCTCATGGGCGACCCTGGTGTTGCTAAATCTCAATTGTTGAAGTACATCTCCAAAGTTGCACCACGAGGAGTGTACACTACGGGAAAGGGTTCATCGGGAGTTGGTCTGACAGCAGCGGTGATGCGGGATCCCGTTACCGATGAGATGGTTCTGGGTAAGTGATATTCGTTGTGGATAGTCCTTCCGCATTGGCTGACCGGTTGACTGAACAGAGGGTGGTGCGCTTGTCCTCGCGGACAATGGTATTTGCTGCATCGATGAATTTGACAAGATGGAGGAGGCCGACAGAACAGCTATACACGAGGTCATGGAGCAGCAAACTATTTCAATATCAAAAGCCGGCATCTCTACGACCTTGAACGCCCGCACATCCATCCTTGCAGCGGCGAATCCTCTATATGGAAGATACAATCCAAAGGTCTCTCCAGTGGAGAATATCAATTTGCCTGCCGCTTTACTATCTCGTTTCGACCTGCTCTTCCTCATCCTGGACAAACCTACGAGAGACGACGACGAGCGCCTTGCACATCACGTCACCCACGTCCACATGTACAACACACACCCAGAACTCGAACATGAGCCAGTCGATCCAGCCACTATGCGGTGTGTCCCTTTGGCTCTATTTAATTCGAATTGACAGAGCCGATCTTGGCACGCAGACATTATATCGCGCTTGCGCGCACACATCGACCCATTGTTCCTCCAGAAGTATCCAGCTATGTGGTAGACTCTTATGTCCGCCTGAGGAAACTCTCCAAAGACGAAGAAGATCAGAATAAATCCCATACTTACACGTCCGCTCGTACTCTACTGGGGGTCCTCCGTTTGTCGCAAGCTCTTGCAAGACTGCGGTTCTCAGGCGAGGTCACGCATTTTGACGTCGACGAAGCGCTTCGTCTTATGGAGTGTAGTAAAGACAGTCTGCTCGATGACCTTGCGAAGGAGCGTGATCCGGACCAATCGCCCCAGAGCAAGATTTATCGCATCATGAAAGAGATGGCGAAGGCTGGCCACGGGTCGGGCAAAAGGAGAGCTACGAGTCGCAAGAAGCGATTGGGCAAGGGTCCGGGTGGCGAACATGATTCAGACGTTGATATGGAAGATGACAATGTCGACTCTGATGGCGAGACAGACTTGGGAGAGACCCCAATCGTTCAGATCAGAGCCAGGGTGCTGGCTGCCGGCTTTACCGAAGCACAGCTCAACGATACCATTGCAGCAGTAAGTGGTCTTAATATCCAACTAGTTGACCACAAGCTAACCACTACTCATCCAGTACGAAGAATTGGATCTTATCGCACGAGTCGCCAACGGAAGTCGGATACGCTTCATTATGGATGCCTCATAGCAGAAGAATGTTTTTGGCTATTGATTACTGTGTATCTCTACTGTTGTGTTTGGTATCCAAGTCCAGGTGTACTGCATAATATATATTCTACCAATTGCTCCAAAATCCTCCTAAGTACAATGAAACAACATTACAGTGAAGGTCGGCTATCGCAACTGCTGCGAGGCGTGCTCCCAACTTCCATCCCCGGACCCGCTACTACTTGGACTGGGAATCCGAGAAGGTAATGTTGAATGAGATCGCAGATGGTCGACGTCTTCCGGTTCATCCCTGTATGTTGCCTGTGTAGCCCTGGCCGACTCTGGGTCATCATCGTCCAAGAAGCCGGAATGAAATCCTAGACCTCCAGGCGAGCGATCCTGTGGTCGGCCTCCTGTCAGTCCGGTCTCCTCATCGACATCATCATCATCGTCCGAGACCTCTCCGAAAGCATCGTACAGCTCCTTTGTTCCCTGGCCGGAAACTCCACCATTCCGTGCAATCGAGCTCATAGGGACATCGTCACCCCTCGACAGGGTACTGTACTGGGCTCTGCGCCTGCGATTCACGGCGCGCCGCCAGAAGAAGATACCCGCGGAGAGGCCGAACACAATGACAGCTCCGATGGCACCGAAAACCCATTTCTGACTCGAGACCAGATTCGCCATGTCGGGGAACCAGCCTTCATCGGGTGTAGGCGTGGAGCTTTCGCTTGGAATGCTCTCAGTTGGCGCGGCTGCGTCGTCCTGCGCAGTCGGCGTCGCTGTTCCGGGTTTATTTGTAAAAGCTGGCATTGTGGCCTCGCCTTCGATGCTGCCGTGGTCAGTAGGAAGGTGGGAGGTTGGCTTAGGAAACGACTTCGTTGCAGTCGTCAGCGCGAGGGAAGAGGTCGTAATAACGGTCTCTTCTTGCGGTGAAGGCAGTAAGGTTTCAAGCACAGGAACTTCGTACAGTTTCGCCTTGGATGCGTCGACGGTCGAACCCCAAAGCGTCATACTCCATCCGAGGAAGTTACCAAACTCCCCCTCCGAGCCTTGGTCGTTTACTTGTATGGTCCAGTCGCCGACCGGATTCTCGTCCCTACAATTATCTTAATGATCACACTCACATACGAACAAGATGTGAAACATACCAGTGCTTTACCGTCATGAACCTCCACCCAGGAAACCCCGTGTTCGCAGAATCGTATCTGCGCCTCGCAGCCAACACGCTCTTGATACTATTCGGACTAACCAGCTCCACCTCAACATCACCCCTCCTCGTGTGCGAGATCCACACTTTAACCGTTATATGCTCCAGCTTCTCGAAATTATTCTGCACCAACATGTCCTGCGTGATGGTCACGGTGTTCTTCACACCCTGGGCAGTGATGGGAGCACCGCCAGACATCGTCCCGAGTATGTCCATCGTGCCATTCTCAATCTGGATAGGCTGAATCTCGATCCATGCCTGGGGCTTCACGAGTTCCCAAGCTTGCGCTGCTTTGACGTATGAATAGCCATCCAACCGTCCGAATCCGTACTTGTAGCTGAATGGCCGCCCAGCGGCGGTAGTCTCCCAGTCAGGATCGTCAGGGTTGATCATCTCCGCAGTTCTGACGCAAAGATGCTGTAGATCACGCCACGAGAGTTCTGGCCTGCAAGAGACGTATTAGCAAAATATGGAACCAACATGCAATCATAACCGACCGAACAGATAGAGCAAGCGCGAAGACGCCCACCGCATTGGGTGCGGCGGCAGATGTACCTCCGTGTGTGGTAGCACACTTGTTCTTACCAACATCTGTTGTGACCTAGCCCAAGAGACCAGCGCGTAAGCACATATGAACGACAGTACTAGTGGCGACTCACGATGTTGTTACCACTGCCCGAGCTATACGCTACCACCATATTAGCAGCGCAAGCCTCCGAATAATACGGATGCAGTCCCTTAAAGTCGACCGCGGCTACAGTGATTGAATAGATACTATTCGTGTACCCATCAAAATTGCACTGGTCATCATGCTGGGCACCATTTCCACTGGCAAATACATAGACGGAACCCTTCCCTCCACGACCATTCTGGATTCCGTTTACTACGGCCTTCTGGATCAAGTAGCCAGGAGCTTCCATGGACCTCCCGTCGTCTGCAGGGCCCCAGCTACAGCTGTATATAGAGGTATTGTGGTAGCCATAGTTCAGCGATGCAGCCTCGTCAACATCCGATATAGGACCGGAAAGTATACGGATCCCAGCAACTTGGGAATCGTAGGCTATACCAATCCCACACACATCGTTTTTGACTGCGCCTATTTGGCCTGCGCACCTCGTGCCGTGATGGTCGTCGAAGAGTTTGGGGGTGGGGAGATCTTCGTGGTCGTTGAAGTCGTATGAGCCTTCTGCATACTATGTGGAAATTAAACACTTGATTTAAATGGTAAGAAGATCGTACGAAGTTCGCAGCGAGGTCGTCGCTGTTATAATCCAATCCGTCATCTACCAGCGCCGATATAATGCCCCTACCCGTAATCCCTTCCTCCCAGAGTCCCGACACGTTCATCATATGCTCAGGGTACTCGTCGTTTACAAGATGCCATTGTTTAGTAAACGTCGGGTCTTGGATGCCCAAACGGGACGCAACCTCCCGGGCATTGGACTTTACTTCCTCGTTTCCAGGGTGCACTGGAGGTGGGGCGCGTTTCACCCTTTGTCGCAGGGCTTGAGGTTCCAGATACTTTATCGAAGAAGACACCCGGCGAGGAAGACGCGCATCTTCGAACCGTGCATGGATGCTTCCTGCGTTTGCCTGCTGTCGGAAGCTCTGCAGCAACTCAAGGATGGGATCCGCTGTCGTCCTCGCAAATAGTTCTGGTGAGGGCTTGCTTCGCCTCACGAGCCAATGGTTCTGTAGTTCTCCCACCTGCTCTATGACCTCCAATCCGAGCCTGCTCACGCATTCGTCCAGCGATGCATCACCAAGAGGCAAGTGTTCCAGGACATAGTAGTCATGAGTAGAGTACGAGCGTCTTGGCGGTTGGGAGGAGAGTGCGCATGGTGGTAGTAGTAATAAAAGAACGAGCGGAAGCGGAAGACGCATCTAGGCTATGCCCAGTGGTCGAATTAACGTAGAGTTGAAGGTGGATCAAAGAGCTATGGTGCAGAGCGCGGCCTGCAGCTGGTCCCGCGCTACAATTGCCAGCGGTGGCGATGTTTCGAATTCAAAGCTACTATTAATACATACGCCTTCAGTGTGCATAGCTGTTTACACACAGACGTTGAGTAGCATTCAACAGTGTTGTGCGCAGCAAATATTGGAATACTGTTATATACCGAGAGAAAACAAAGAAAATACAATACGACGGGCACTAAATCGCCCTACCGGGACCAGCCACCCTCGTCCCATAGATCTGAGCCAGTAGTCCAATGACTCCGGCGTCCTGTAGTATATCGTCCTCCTCCTGCCGCTCTTGCGATCCCGATGCATACGGCCGGGTTCGCTTTGCGTTTACAGCTCCATCTACATACGACCCACCCAAGCCACTTCCGACACCTCCGTCTGGAGCTATATCCTCGTCAGGTATATCGCCAGTCTGGTTCGCCGGTGGGCTGATCATCCGACTTCCCTGCGAGTCACCTAGTACAGCGGTCTGTGCCGTCTCCATCCCAGCAATGCCTGAATGGAATATAGACGAGGATGACAGTCCTTGCCCTTGATCCAGCATGCTCCCTAGGCCAGTGAGAATTGTAGAACCATGCCGTTGTCGCGCTAAGGCCTGGCTCTGCAACAGTGCGCGGTCATATTCCTGCGCACGAGCTGCAAGATCAGGGTTGTTTTCCCTAGATGTATGCACAGTTGTATCGAGCGCAACCGCTGACGCCGCTGGCCATTGCTGTCGACGACTCCTCAATGGACCTAGGTGGTTTGCACGATAGTCGGCCATACGACTTAGGTACATGGAACCGGAAGGATCTGCCGGGTTCCATGTGGGATTTGCAGCCTAGCAAGCAAAATATTAATAACAGGCTTGGCATGGGGTCGACATAAATCCACCTTGAAGTTCAGGAAACTCTTCTCCATCTTCCCGTCCTTCGACATCAGCCTCTCATCGTTAACTTTTGATGGCGCGCCAAATTTCACGTTCCCGTGTTTCTCGAAGTTGAATTGGGCAAAGCTGCAGATGTAGCCTATACCATCGACATGGATCGTAAACGTGCGGAAGAAGTCAATAATTTCGGGTGCACAGTCAGGCAGTGAGAACCAGAGAATGAAAGGCGTCAGCACGACCGACAACAGTTCTTTCGCAAATATAACTATCTTCAGCGCGAATAATTCACCAAACTCTTGATGCACCTAGAGGGAATTCTCTATTACGGCCATACATCTTACTGATAGACTGCGACGCTGCCTACCTTCTTCGAATGAAGCTCATTCTTCCACTGATCAGGCATGTAATGTGTATATTGGACCACTTCCGTCATCAGCGCATCAGGGTCAAACACAAAATTCTCGGCTGGTATCATGCCCCTCGCCACAGCCAGCACGGATCCAAAAACACCAATGTAGAATAGCACCGTCCGGTGCGGTGTGACTTCAAATCCAAGGAACAAATCTGGGTCAATAACTGAGGCAAGAATGAGGACGGCGGCGAAGGACCCGGCGATGAATGCAACAAATCTAGAGCAGAAATGTCAATAGTTGACAAGTTTCTGCAAGAGGGTGTTCCAGACCGCATGATGAGGGCTATTTTCTCATTTGGGAATTGTCCGATGTACATGCTAGCAACCGGGTAGGATTCGTCCAACCTTCGTTGGAAGATGTGGGGTAGCTCGTTGAACTCCCGGAACTTCCATTCAGCGAATGGCGTATACCGTCGGCCTCCGATTGTCGAAGGGTTCTTGTGATACTCCTAGAGTATGCCATACATCTAAGCACTATCAGGGGCCCTTCAAACATCAACGCACCTCAAAGTATCGGAAGAATGAGTACATAAGCAAATATAGCACTATGAATGGCGCGAAAATAGCGTTCAAAATGCCCATGAAAATCAGCCGTCTTCTTAGCCTATCCAGAGTAACATGAGCGCCAAACTGACTCTTATCACCGAGCCACGACCTACCCTTGGATCAGCACCTCCCTATTCTTACTCTTCAGGAACACTTTCCTGACCCTCCCGCTAGGGTCGCAGAGATATTCCATCAAGCAGAACCGCAAATTCCACTCAAGCGTTCTCGTAAGCGTTCGACCCTTACCACTTTCGGGTGGCACGAACCGCTTCAAGAATGATGGCAAGGGCACACGGAGGTCGAGGAGCTCTTTGTTGAACAAGGCGATGAGGTAGTTCTCCTGCCGCATGATTCGGTTCGCTATCGTGTGCGCATCGAGTTTGGCAGCCGTCTGGGGTGCCGATTTTGATGATATAGCGGTGAGCGGGTTCTCCTCCCGGATGGCGCCTATGCGGCGGACTATTTCGGGCCACGAGATTGTTTGGATGTCTGCCTGGTTGCAACGAAGTTGATGTCAGTGACAATCTCAAAAAGCTGAGGTTTATGCTTACATCGGGTATTCGAAGTAGATGGGTATAGAAATTATACATATCGACCAGGCGGATGACGTCTATCACGTAAGAGACGATCTGCCAGCAATAGAACGCGCTGAATGGCAAAAAAAATAGTGACCTGAAGCCGGAGAACCTACAAGGTGCAGATGCGCATGAGAAAGAAACTACGATGCATGGAAGAAAATCATACCTTGAGATACAGCGGTCCACTACCACGTCGGAAAGTCGAGTGATACCCTCGGGCTTTATCCTAGAGTAATCCACGCATCCCATAAGGAAGGTAGAAAACCCAATAACGAACCCTGCTGTTCTACCCGACAACTTTAGCCACCTTCGAAGAGAGACATGAGGAAATTACGGACAGAAGATTAAGACCTCGTTCCAAGGCAATGCAGTATATTCCCTTGCCCTCATAGTAGGCATACACTTCTTGGAGGAACGCGTCCAAATTGTAAACGTTCACCCAGTTCCACAGTGCCCGCTCGTATGCGTCGAGTCCCCGCATCTGCTTATGTTCTCGGGGTGTAGGTGAATGTGGCGGTTCGTACATCTCTTCAGGAGTGATCTCGGACGGCCGGGGTGGTACCGACACCTGCGGCAGCGGATCATCTCGAGGAGGTGAGCTCACCGACGTCGTTCGTTGCGGCGGGAAGGAGGACAACGGCGCTCTCGAATTCCCCATATCTCTCGACTTGCCCTTGCCATGCCGTGCTCCTTGTCGTCCCGGCGGCGTCGCAGCCGCCTCTATCATGAAACTCTGCGGGACTTCATCATCGTCATCAGACGCCCTCTGCTCGTCAATCTTATCATCCCGCCGGATATTAGGCTGTAGTACGTCCATCTCAGACGTACCCCCGCCCCAGGACACACGGCCCTTACCACGCTTTCTGCGAGGTATCATGCGACCAGACTCTAGGTCATCGTCTCGTTCCGTCTCGTTCTCGTCCTCCTCCAGGACGGACTGGTTGGCCTGCATGTAGCCCGTGTGTGCGCGGCTCATGGGATTCAGCATATTCAGGAAAGGTCTTGAACTAGAGGCTCCTGGCAGTAGTGACTGTGAAGCCTGAAATGATCTAGAAGTAGAAAGCGCCGGTCGATTGTAATGCGGTCGAGGAGGCGTAGACATAATGTCGTTAGTGCAACTTCTTCATATATGGATTCGTGATAGTCGTTTCGGATCCGCGCAGTCAGTGTCAAGTAGCCCAAGTGAGTTAAAAGGCTGTGAGAGGCGGCAGTGGACGTCAGGGAGACGTTGAAGTAACGTAAACGCGTAAAGGCAACTAGACGCGTAGAAGCCTATAGATGCGCGCCCAACCGTCTGAGCCTCCTTTACGCAGATACTTTCGTCAAAATGGCAGGCAGTCTGTCATTGCATTGCAATTCCTTGTAATTGTAATTGTAGCGTCGAATCAGCGATGTTATACAGGTAGAAATGCAACAGCGCAAACTGCATTATTTTGATACAGATACAAAAAGACCTCAACTAGATCTGCCACACCTAACTCCCATTCACAACGTTCTTCAGCTTGAAGTCCACCTTGCTCACGGCGCACAGCACCGCCTTTAGCCCACTCGCAGTGATATCCGTGTCCCTCGCCACACCCCACGCAGCACTCCTCTTCTGATTGTCCTGGCCCTCCTCCCTCGTATACGTCAGCTCGACATACGACGCCGCGGTGACCTCCGACCCCTCGCCAATCGAGTGCTCCGAATACTCCCGCACAGCAAACATACCTTCGATGAGGTTGTGCAGCGCCGCCAGCATCGCAGATAGCGGGCCATTGCCCTCTCCCGAGATGGCGCGCACCTTCCCATCCAAGACGAGCTCGCCATTGATCTGCCTCCGCGAGTCGCTTCCGTCGCCGCAGTAAACCATCTTGAACGACTTCATCCAGACGCGCGACCGCTCCGCCGGGACGTCGTACCCATACGTCTCCTGGAACAACCCGATGAGCGTATCATACGACATCTCCTTCACCAGCACATTCGCCTCCTTGCCCCTGACCGACCGCTGCACGACCTCAAAAAAAGACGCCTGCAGCCTTCGCGGCAGCTCCAGCTGTAGCGAGTTGAGCACGACGGACGCGACGTCGGCCAAGCACGACTGCTTATTGAATCCAACAAGCAATTTGAGCTCAGGCAAGGGCCGGTCACCAATATGACCGTTCGCCGCGCTGAGGACCGCGCGTAGGCCGGACCCAGCAATGTCCGTATCAAGGCCCGCTCCCCACCAGCCCGAGCCCCGCGGCTCGCCAGACGGGACGAGCTCCACGTACGACGCCGCCTTCGCCTCCTTCCCATCGCCCGTGGTGTGCTCTGAATACTCCCTGATGGACAAATCGATATCCAGGTGCGTCCGGAGCCCGTCCAGCAGCGCCGATAGCGGGCCATTGCCCTCGCCCTTGATCACCCTCAACACCCCATCCACCAAAATCGTCCCATCAAACCTCCTCCTCTCATCCTGCGTCTCGCCCTCGCCCTCCGGCTCCACGCTCGGCTCCGAGCTGATCTCGAACGACTTGAGCGCGAGGCGCCCCTGGTAGCTCGGCCCGCCAAAGTGGTACGTCCGCCTGAACGCGGTGACGATATCGTCGACCATCATCTCGCGCGCCTCGCGGTCCGCGACCGCCTGCACGACCTGGTAGAACGCGATCTGCATCTTGCGCGGCAGGTCTAGTCCGAGGTGCTGCTTGACGAGGTACGCGATGCCGCCTTTACCTGATTGCGAGTTGACGCGGATGACAGCCTCGTAGCTGCACCCCAGGTCCGCGGGGTCGAGAGGCAGGTACGGCATATCCCAGTACTTGTTTTCGCCCTTGGCATCCGCCTCAGCGTGTCTCTTGTTCTGCACCTCGAAGCCCTTCTTAATCGCGTCCTGGTGCGAGCCGGAGAAAGCGGTGAACACCAGGTCGCCCGCGTACGGGTGCCGCGGGTGCACCGGGAGGTCATTGCACTGCGTCACGACTTCAATAACAGACTGGATGTCGGAGAAATCGAGGTTGGGCGCGATACCCTGGGAGTAGAGGTTCAGGGCCAGGATGACGAGGTCGACATTGCCCGTGCGCTCGCCGTTGCCGAACAGGCAGCCCTCGATGCGGTCTCCGCCAGCGAGCAGACCACACTCGGCGGCTGCGATACCAGTCCCGCGGTCATTATGGGGATGTAAGCTGACGATGACCTTTTCGCGCTCCGAGATGCCGCGGCAGAAATATTCGATCTGAATAGTGTTAGTAGGAATAGCAGAGTGTTGTGTGTTAGCTTACCATGTCAGCGTAGAGGTTGCATGGTCCGATCTCAACTGTTGCAGGCAGATTGAAGATAATCCTGTCTTCGCCAGTGCCTGCCTTGCCCCACGCAGTCTTGACCGCTTCGCAGATTTCGAGGGCGAAGTCAGGCTCTGTCTGGGTGAACGTCTCGGGACTGTATTCATACTTGAATATGGTGCCAGTGCGAGCAGTGCATTCTTCCGTCAGCTGACGGATAATTTTGGTGTGTTTGATTGCGAGAGCGACCGTCTCTTCCTTAGAGTTACGGAAAACGACGTTGCGAAACAAAGGTGAGGTAGCGTTGTACATATGTATGATGGCGTGCTTGGCGCCAGCCACGGAGTCGATCGTGCGCTTGATGAGATCTTCCCTGGCAGGGGTGAGGACCTGAGCTCAACCTGCGTTCAACACACCGATCGCGGACAAAGCACTGGCAACCAACCTGCAGCCAGACATCATCGGGCACCATGTTCTTCTCGATGAGCATCCGGACAAAGTTGAAGTCGGTATCACTGGCAGCGGGGTATGCGACCTCGATCTCCTTCAGGCCGGACTTGACGAGCTGCTGAAAGAAGAGGGTCTTTTGTTCAATGGTCATCGGGTTCGCGAGGGCCTGGTTGCCGTCGCGCAGGTCTGTAGAGAGCCATATGGGGGCCTTTGTCGTGCGTTTTGAGGGCCATTGGCGGTCGTGGATGTTGACTGGGGTGTACGGCTTGTACTTTTTGGATGGATCCGTGCTGCAGAGTGAGTCAGTCGCGAATCCGACAAGATGAAGTCGAGCTCACAGCATAGGCATGACGGTCGTGAATGGAGAAAACTAAGGCTACAGAAGTGAATGAATGAAGAATACAAGTGACTCGACCAGCCGAGAGCACCAAGGCCGACACCTGATTTACGGCCGAAAAATGAGGCTTGGGCGCTAATCTAATCATGTCCAATCCGGTAGCTAGAAAGCACGTGGTGTAAGACCTTGCGTCTAATCGACTCGAGTCAATTCTGCTCTCTTATCCAAACATGACGGGGACTTTGACTTTGTCGACGAAACTTTCACCCTTTCCTTATGCTGCATTGGCAGTTGCAACGTACACGACTCAGGCGGAGGTCGTGTTCGACGACGGCGCAACCGAGCCCATATTAGATCTCAATGCGTCAAAGGTCGAGTCCGAGGATGGCATTGTACAGACTCTGGCGAAAGCAGGAGGCTTGGCGGACGATAGTGCCAAGGTATGTGTCCGTTTTATTACAGCGACAGCCTGTGAATGAACGTTTGGATAGAGTCAAGCTTTCTTTGCTATCGCGAAAAAGATCCCGACAATAACTGCGGTACCCGACCTTCTCACCGCTCTCGATTCACTAGACGACCACCTCGCTTTCCGCACGTTCCTCATCGGCCATGATATAACGGCTTCTGATTTTATGCTATGGGGAGCTATCAAAGGTATGCAATCCACTTGCTTAAGCCGTCCGACGTACTCATACCTTGTACGATCAACACAGGATCCGTCAAAACTCTTGGTCTTCTCAAAAACAACAAACACGTCCACCTCTCGCGTTTTCTTAATCACATAGAATCCCTTCCGACTACACAATCTGCGCTCTCCCTCCTCATCGCGGAGAAAGCTTCGGGAAGAAGATCGAACAAGGTCGCTGCGTCCTTTGCATTAGGGCTGCAAGATGCCGTCGATGGCCAGGTGGTGACTAGATTCCCTCCTGAGCCGAGTGGCTACCTGCATATCGGTCATGCCAAGGCGGCGCTCCTGAATCAATATTTCGCAAAGATGTATCACGGGAAGATGATCATCCGATTTGACGACACGAACCCGACAAAGGAGAGGGCAAGTATCTCAGAGTCAGTATATTAGAGAGTATATGCTAAACAGTGGTACAGTCCGAGTTTGAGGAGACTATCCTCGAGGATCTAGCTTTGCTCGACATACACGGAGACGCGATCAGCCACACCTCCGACTACTTCGACAAGCTCTACGAGCTCTGCATCAAAATGATCGAGACGGGCAAAGCGTACGCCGACGACACCGTTCAAGAGCAGGTCCGCCCCTCTGCCTCTATACTAACACGATTTCATCCCATCTGGAATGTCTAGATGCGCGCGGAGCGAATGGACGGTATCGCCTCGAAACACCGTGACGACTCGGTGGAGGACAACCTCAAGCACTTCGCCGAGATGAAGGCGGGCACACAGGAAGGCCTGCGGTGGTGCATCCGCGCGAAGCTCAGCGTCGACGACCCAAACAAGGCGCTCCGCGACCCCGTCATCTACCGCTGCAACGTCCTCCCACACCACCGCACCGGGTAAGCTCGCCCCCCTTCGCTGAACGATTGCTCACTCACACTCGTATGCAGCGACAAATGGAAGATCTACCCGACGTACGACTTTGCGTGCCCCGTCGTGGACTCGCTTGAGGGTGTCACGCACGCGCTCAGGACGAACGAGTACCGCGACCGCAACCCGCAGTACTCCTGGATGATCGCCGCGCTCGCCCTGCGGCCCGTGCACATCTGGGACTTCAGCCGCCTCAACTTCGTGTACACCCTTCTCTCGAAGCGGAAGCTGCATTGGTTCGTGGACAGCGGCCTCGTGCGCGGCTGGGACGACCCGCGGTTCCCTACAGTGCGCGGTGAGTCGAGTCTCATGGGTCGAGTGGCGTGGCTGATTGGGTGGTGGCGGTGGTAGGTATTCGGCGCCGCGGTATGACGGTGGAGGCTCTCCGCCAATTCATGCTCCTGGTAGGCCCGTCGCAGGCGATCGTCTCTCTGGAGTGGGACTCGATCTGGGCGATCAATAAGAAAGTCATCGACCCAGTGGCGCCTCGGTTCTGGGCCGTCGCGACGGATAAAATGTTGGTTTTCTTTCTTTGATTTTGAGTTTAAAGTGCGGTGGTCTGACGGATGGTGCAGGGTGCGTGTGACGATCAAGGGCGGCCCCGAGGCGCCTGAAGTCAAGTCTCTTCCGAAGCACAAGAAGAATCCTGAGGTTGGGGAGAAGCAGACGACATACACCTCTCAGGTCCTCGTTGAACAGGAGGATGCTCTATCATTTGCTGATAACGAGGAGGTGCGTTACCTTTCATTCCGTACGCAACTGTGTTAATACGAGGCGACTAGATCACATTGATGGACTGGGGCAACGCTATCGTGCGCTCAAAGACCGTCGACTATTCAGGGATCGTCACCGCGATCGAGATGGAGCTGCACCTCGCCGGCGACTTCCGGAAGACGTCCAAGAAGATCCACTGGCTCCCGCAGGCGTCCAGCGCTGTCGTCCCCGTCGTCCTCCTCGACTACGACTACCTCATCACGAAGAAGAAGCTCGAGGAGAACGACGAGCTGGGGGACTTCGTGACGCCCGTGACGGAGTTCAGGGAGGACGCGCTCGCGGACGCGAATGTGGTCGGGCTGAAGAGGGGCGATATCATCCAGTTTGAGCGGAAGGGGTATTTCATCGTCGACCAGGCGGGTGGAGAGAAGATGGAGTTCATCAAGATTCCGGACGGGAAGGCGGCGAATTTGGCAAGCAAGGCCGGGGCGGGGACTGCCACGCCGAAAACCACTATTAGTGCGACGACAACAGGGATTGATACGCCTGTGGACACGAAGATGTATAAGGTGCCCAAGGTGTATGGGGATGATGATGTGATACCGAAGGCGGAGACGAAGATGTATCCTGTAAAGAATATCTATAGCGCATGACGGAGAAATTGTAATTCTAGTCAGCATTTTGTACATAAGTGTGGAATGTCTGCATTGTTTATTTACTTGCAGCCACACGGGGACAAACGAAGCCACAGGTGGTCGGCACCGCCACCCATGTGGTTGTGTGTTCTG
Organism: Neolentinus lepideus HHB14362 ss-1; assembly: GCA_001632425.1. NCBI lineage: Eukaryota > Fungi > Basidiomycota > Agaricomycetes > Gloeophyllales > Gloeophyllaceae > Neolentinus > Neolentinus lepideus. The sequence goes on along the minus strand of KV425562.1, from coordinate 77,501 downwards.
CACGGCAAAGAGGGCTGGGCTCCCCGGGCGACCAGTATTACACGATGCCTGTCTGCACTCTACATTTGTTATCTCTCAACAGTCCCATCTCCTACTTTTTTGATCGATTAGTGCAAGACTCGACACTAAAACCAATAATCGTAACGAAGATTCACCGTTGGATCATCACCCCTTCTTCCATCTCCTCTGAGCTTCATCAAACCAAATGGGACGTTGTGCTCTTACTTCAAGGGCAGTCTGGTCTGGGAAACTCAGGCATTAATAAATTAGTGGCAGCAGAATGGAAAGTAGAGGTGGGCGTTCCGTCACGACTATTATCCGACTTTGCGAGACGGAACCAGGCGCTGCTTCATCCCGCTCCCGGGTCAGTACCGCCATTCACGGGCTCTCTGGATAAGAGGCATGGCCGCTCGCCAGAGTCTGCGCAAGGCCTGGAACTCTCCGACGAACTGCTGCAATGGATAGAGAAGTTTCAGATTGCTGAAGGCGCAGGGGCTGTAACTATGCTGAATCTTCTTGCATTCAATGCCGGGATGAAGAGCGAATATCTCAAGTACGGAAAGGTGTGCGTGCTATTGACATTATCTGTCGATGTCTCTGACTTTTTGGCTAGGCGTTCGCAGAATCCATAGGCGCTCGCCGTGGTGGAGACGCTAAGATTGTCGGGAACGTTATCTCAGCCTCATCCCAGAGCTCATCTGAGGGCTCTCTTGTTGCCGACAAGACACAGTGGGACGAGTTCGCTATGGCCCATTATCCTAGTATCACTCATTTCGCGGATATGATCGCGAGTGACGATTATCAGGAAGTTAACCATAAGCATAGGCTCCCAAGCCTGAAAGACACCTTGATCATCTGTACTACTGATCTGGAGCTTCCCTCGAGTGGGCCTAGGACCGTGAAGCTCTGATCTGGTCTATGTCGTGAGCTACTGCTTCCACCGCGACTGCTATATATTTCTCCTGTTCTTGTTGTGTCTTTCAGCTTTCGAAAAACGTCCTGACAGTCTTCCCGAATACACCCGTCCCTTTTTCCATGGTATCCTCGTCTCCAGCAAATGTCGTCCGGAAATGATTGCACCGCTATAGGACCTGCAATTAGTCTTGTGTCACGAAGGATCCAGAAAGGACGTGTGTATGATTCACCGAATCAGTAGTATCTTCGTCCATGATCTCGAAGACGTAGCCCGGCATCATCATGACCCCGGCCTCAAGCAACCTCTGGAACAACTCTTCCATCAGCAGCAGCATGTTACTCCGTCCAGCACCGTCCTTCTGGTACTTTGGGTGCTTATCGATATTTATCTTTATCCAAAGAAACATCCCTGCCTCCGGTATCTCGACGCTTGCATACCCAGAGTCGCCCAGCTCCGTGTCGAACAACTTCGCCAGGAAATCCCTGCGCCGCTGATACTCGTCACAGAGGCTCTTCACCCACCTGGCGAAACCGTCCATGTGCCACCCGCCTTTGCCGGCGAGCATTTCGGTTACAAAAGCTTGCCCCAGACCGTGTGGGTGTTGGGTGGACGAGTCGATGAGGTTCTCGAAGTGCGGTGCGAAGGCGGAGTTGCTGGTGATCCAACCAAGGCGCATTCCAGGGGCAATGATTTTGCTGAAACTGCATGCGCGGGCTCCAGACTTCGAGAGCGTTGTTGACTTACTTCACTCACCTATCAATCCTCATAACGCGACCTTCGGTGTCAAGTGAGAGGAAAGAGGGTACGAGGCTGCGGGCAAACGTCTTGGCAAACCCGTCCTTTTCAATGTCTTCTGCTTTCATTGGAGGTTTGTCGTATTGAAGGAAATAATATGGATCTGGAGTCCACTTGAGTTACCTGCGCAATTAGCAAGACTTTGGTTCTTACCGTCTTCGAGGATGATCAAGTCCCACCGACATGCGATATCGTAAATGTCTTTTCGTCTGTCTAGCGTCAAAGTACTTCCTGTCGGATTTTGCCCACACCTGCCAGTCGTTGGGTTATCAGTTATCTGTCACCTTTTCTGTGGAAACATACGGAACGGTATATAGCACATGAGGACGTTTCCCTCGCTTGCTCTCATCCCAATCACGGAGGACTCGCTCTAGGTCTTCTGGGATCATACCTTCTTTATCAAGTCTTACCGGTACCCATCGAATATTGTGCGCCAGCGGTGCATTCGTCATTCCGGGAAACGAAAACTCCTCTGCTAGGAACGCTTCACCCGGGTCTCCAAGGAGACGGAAGCATTTCGTCACGGCATCCACGTTTCCTAGACTCATGGTAATGGTATGGTTGGCGGTGGGCGCATGGAGGAGATCGGTGAGCTGTTGCAAGACCTCTCGTACCTCAGGCAAGCCCACCCCGCTGCCGTACTGTAGCGCTTCTCGCAAACTGAGAGCACAAGACTCATCCTTGGATGAGATGAAGGTCTGGGTGCTGCTTTCGTCTGTGCGCCAGGCGCTCACGGGGTCTGCGTGGGAGATAGATGGCACCTTGAACGCTATCTCGGATATGGGGTACAGAGTATGATGCGGGTCCCCTGGAAGAAATATGAGTACCATGATTGTTTCGGCATGGCAGGATATGTCACGTCTCTACGCACCGTTGGCCATGTTTATGACACCCGGTGTCCGTTGGGCCAATCGCCAGATAGCTTTCATGGGGTTTGGAATCCTACTGCGGGTTTCCGACGACAAATGATGCGATAAGTCCGGCAATGGTGCGCCATTCCGTATCACATTACCATTTACCGCCATGATGAGCGGTCGTGCAACTGGATGGACCTTAGCGAGTGCGATAGTGAAGATCGATGTAAGGGTTAACGCTCTATTTATTGCCTCAGGCCCCAGCCGAACGGCGTTGATATTTTAAACCGACCAGACGCACGAACTGACTAGCAAACCTTCAAGGCAACCCGTGACATTAACGATACATACTGGGGAGGTGTGTCTGGGTTGAACATGTAAATACAGGGTTATTCTTTCCACGCCAAAAGGCAACGGCAGTGTATTGGTGAGCCTATGAAGCATGCAGAGGCCACAGCCATCTCTAAGGAAGGGCCACATGGCCAACACCGACACAGGGACAACTTCTGCTTCACTAGACTGAAGTCTAATATCCCATAGTAATGCTATGTATTATGCCTATGCTAGTACGTCTCGAGTAATCTGAGTGTTTTTCATATTCAGGCCATGTACATGTATAATAAAAGCGCTCCTCCGCACCGGCATTGCATCCTACACATTGGAACATTGGCTGATATCACAGCTCCTAACTGAAAAGATTATTCCGAACGATGCACTGGTTGATTTGAATTTACAATACAAATGCGATATGTGAACTTGCGATGAGGAGGTTAAGTAATAATGTGGTGATAACTGGAATGATGATACAAATCGAATCGAATCGAAGAAGCGCGTCGCCGAAAGGGCAAGGCACCCCCAGAAATAAAACGGTGGTAAGGTTGCCATTGGAAAGAATCTGAACATATGCACGCCCGAGAAGGCAAGAAAACTAATTGAGTAAAATACCGGCAGGTCATGGCAGTCATCGATAACGGATCTGGAGTTGCTCGAGTTGCTGTACGACTTCGATCATAGTCGGTCTTTCCTGAGGATCGTGGATCCACATACGTTCCATCAGGTCAACGATTTCAGGACACCATTGTTTGCGCAAGCCACTGATAGAGGGTCTGACAACGATTGCTTAGAGCTAGGGTCACGGAGGCACTGTGCAACGAGCTCACCTCTGACGTTTTGCCCCAACGATTTCGTAGATAGCATGTTCATTCATGCCCTGCATGATAATTGATAAACATCAAGTATCAAAAAGGCACATTTTACGGACACACCTCCCAAGGGAACTTCTTGTTAGGTATATGCCATTGAAGCATTTCCCAGAACACCATCGCAAGGGAGAACACATCCACCTTATGATTGTACTTGGGGTGCGCATGCCAGAGTTCCGGAGCTTGCCAATTGACGGTACCAACTAGACTGCGAACCATCGATCGGGTTGACTGTTTGACTTTGGCCAGTCCGAAGTCGGTAATTTTAGCCACGCCACGGGAAGTGATGAGGATATTCGAGGATTTGCAGTCCCTGTGGATGATCGAGGGCTTTCGGGTGTGCAAGTACTCAAGACCCCGAGCAATGTCAAGCATCATAGACAACTGTGGATGGGCGTTCAGCGAACTGACAATGGGATCGAGGGGCAAGACGTACAGCGCGGTAGAGGGAGGGTGCAGCGACGTTGCGAACATAATCAAACAAGTCTCCGTTTGAGCACAACTCGCTGACGATCATTACAGGTATCTCTCGCGTATTCTCTGGAATGCTGACGCCAAGCTAGCAAACCAAATGTCATATCTAGCCGCTCAGGTTTGGCGAGTTTTACGGAACTTACAAATTTGACAATATTCGGGTGATTGAAATCGCCTAAGAGTTTCAACTCTTTGATGTCCACTTGAGAAGCGTCAGCGATGCATATCGAAACTGAATTGAGGAACCATTACTCACTTGCGCTTAACTGTCCACGGAACTCGGCAATAGCGACCCGCCTGCCCTTGAACTTTCCAACGTAGACATCCTTGAAACCACCACTACCGATCTTTTCGAGTTTTGTAAGCTTGTCGGGAGGGATCTCCCGATCCTCTAGTCCCAAACTCTCCAGATCTAGTTCTAACTCTGGTTCAGGTTCTTTTTTGTTCTTCTGCGACACAGGAGGAGTCTGAGGCTGTTCGACATGCACGCGATTCGAACGAAGCAAAACAGGAGTGACGTCCCGGTCGTTTGTCGAACTACGAGTCTTCCTGCGGCGCGGCCTGGCAGTCGACGGAGGACGAGCAGTACCGGCGGACGATGGAGATGAGAACTCGGATTGTCGGTCACGCCACTGCAGTAGAGCCTCGGCTAGTTGTGGCTTAGTGCCTGTAGGCTCGATGTCGCGGCTTTCGCACATCTTAACCAGGTCATCGCGACGGAGGCGAACCAATGCTTTCGCAGTTACAACGGTGAGATCCACTAGTATCGCCTTGGTAAGTGATCAGTGTACAAGAGGGGGGCACGGGAGACATACCATCGTCCTCCATTGGTTCATCAGACTCCTCACTCTCTTCCGTCTCGCCCTCCGCATCGGGTTCGCCCTCTTGCATTTCGGCATCCACGTACTCTTCATCTTCTTCTTCGTCGCTTTCTTCGATGTCCTCTTCGGCTGCGGCTGCCTCTCCATCTCCAACGACTTTCCCGCTCCTCAGCTTCAGGGGCTCAGCAACGACGGTGCCCTCGTCATCCACATCACCTTCCGCATCCATATTCTCCTCGTCGACTCCCTCAGTCTCTGTGTCCTCGAGGTCTTCTTCCTCCTCGTCGTCTCCTTCATGAGCGTCGTCGCTATCTGTGGGAGGAGTATGAGTCTGAACTCGTCGAGGTCTTAGACGACGCTTCACTGGAGTCCGTCTGACAGCGGGAGGAGGCGTGGGGGTAGGTGAGGCCGACGAGATAAGTTCGTCGACTTCCTCCTCATCGTTCTCTTCTGCATCTGATACGCCCTCGCCCTCTTGAAGATTTTCTGATTTGGTCCTGTTCCTTCTGTTAAACTGCGATTTGCGAGATGGGGCAAGCCGGTCGATTTTGGGCTCCGATTTACTCTTGACGTCACAGTTGTCTTGCTTATCCTTACTTCGTAGCCGTCGAGGACTGGGATTCGCTGCATTAGCAGACACTTCCAGCTCTGCGAGATCCGTCAACTCGCTCTCATCGTCGGTAGCAGTGGAGGCGGGTGCAGTACCGTTGATCTCGACTTCATCACTGAAATCAACATGCTTAGCTTTGCCCTTGCCTTTGCTATTTTTTGATGACAAAGCAGAGGTATGGTGCTCCGTGGACGTTTGCCGTGTTCTCAGACGAGTAATCGGAGGAGAAGGTAGACCACTGGACGTAGCGGACACCGTTGGCGAAGGAGATGCAGTCGTCACGTGGTTCAGGCGCCGTCTTCAACGAGAAGTCAGTGAATGTATGATGACTTAGAGTTTAAATGGCTTAATTCCCACCTTCCAAGAGAGCCGTATCCTACGTCTAGAGGGCTCTTCTTACCATTCACGAGACGGGTTGCTTTCTGGGCTGCAGTGCAATCTAACTGACCTAACGAAAGACTTCGGCCTTTGAGTGCCTTGCTCATCTTCTCACTCAAATTATGGACAGTAACACGTCTCCTCAGCCCGTTGGCACGAGTACCATACCTGCTGCTGATGTCGGTTTCCTCACCCGCAGCGAAGTTTCCATCGTCTGATGAGCATTCGCTGGAGTTGTCCGCCGCAGCAAGAGGAGGAGAGGTCGGAGGGAGCTCCGCGACATCTTCGCGAACAGCAATAATAGCATCTACAATTTCGGGCTTGGTGAGGGTTTCAGGGTCTCCCGAAAGTCCGGCGGCATTATACAAGTGCACAAGCTCGTCTTTTCGAAGGCGGCGCAATTGACGGGGGTCAGCTGCGTTGATAAGATAGTCATCCGCTGGAAAGTAGCTTAATGATGAATGTATAAACGGAACAGGACACGCGACTCACATGTTTCAACAGCATCCTCGTCTGCGGATACGACGGGTGAAACGTCGAACTCTGCTTCCTCCACGTCCATCTCGCTGTGACGATCCTCGTCGCTGGTATCCATCCTACTTGACATCGACCGTAGCCTCTTTCCTCCTCTCAAGTGTCTTTCCTCACTGTGCGAATTCTCATTTCCGCTCGCGACGCGCTTCCGCTTGGATCCCACGGAGACACGGAGACTCTGACTAGCATCGCGCATGGCTTCCTTCCCAGCAGCGAGGATCCGAGAGGGTAACCGGCGAAGATTTGTACGCAGTGGGACCAATACCGCACGTAAACGGTCGGATTGACTGTCTGTGGACGCGCTCGAGGCGTGGGAACTGTTGGAGGTCTGTCTGAATCGACCGGCGGCACGTCCGCGCGGGTTTGAAGCGTATCTCAGCTTCGAATAACTGTGGACGTCGTTGGACTTTGCAGAGATTCTATGTGGCGAGCGCCGTTGTGCCATAACAATGCGGAAATATCAATGTAACTGAAGCGTCACGCTAGACGTGGATGTCGCGAGCTAGTCGCTCCGAAGAACGTTATAGAGCTCCAGAGGGCCAATAAGCAGTTTAATCAGTAGAGGTAGCCAGTCGCGCCTTTCGTCGTCTGGCCGTCGCCGTCGTCGACGTCGTCGTTTTGTTGAGCTCGATGGCGGTGAATGCAAAGGGAAGTAAACAGAGGCAAATATATTTGTGGCGTCTCAGACTGCTGACTCAGCAGATCCTGGGAATACTCTCGACGCGTCGCGACGCGGACAACGCCATTGCGCCACAGACGCGTTGCGCCTGCTGCTGTTTCTCCATCATGGCTAAATTCGACACATTTCAGCCGACTGGACTACTTGGGGGTAACTTAGGGATAGCAGCTTATTATGAAAATCAAGAATTTGCCTCTGATGTGCTACCAGAAGATCCTGCCTTCGTGTCCACAGGACTGCTAGAGAACAAGCGCCCTGGCGATCTCGAAGAAACTGCCCACGATCTTACTGGTGAGACTGATGGCTTCGTGAAGAAACGTACTTTGTGTGCTGATTTAACTAGCTGAAGATAGTTTTGTGTCCAATGGTCTACTTGGATCCGGGAAATGCAACAACAGTGAGTTCGTGCCGCACTGATTGTCCTGGATCCCAAATGATCTCGCTACGAAGCGCTACCATCCTTATTGTCACAATCCCAAGGTAAGAATCTCATGATTGATAATAGGATACCCGATTTACATACAACTTCGACACAGACGATACACTGCCTAACATATTGGACGTTCTGAAAGAATACGGGAATGCTGATAAGAGCTCGGATTTTCCACTCGATCCAATTTTCTCAGGGGAGTCCGATGCCGAACGGCTGGCTCGAATTTCCATCAAAGCAACCACTTACGATGGAAAGCCTTTGTACATTCGCAAGAGGCGGGAAATCAGACGGCGAGATGTACACTTTACCCTTACTATCTACAAAATCTGTACTAACAACCAGATAGCTAGACAACACTTCTCGCCAGCAGATGAGCAGCCTTCTCGACGTTCCTTTGCACAGATTAATGGATCAGCTGTCTGCTACCACCACTGCGAAACTGGCGAATCCGTCAGTGCCCTTGAATTCTCTCCATGGTCTGCTCACTAACTATCCGCCACAGAGAATGTTCTCAAGAAGCACCGAAGTCAACGAAGTCTCCTCAGAACAAGCTATGGGTAGATCGCTACCGTCCCAAAGTCTTCGCCGACCTTTTGGGAGATGAGCGCGTCCATCGAGAGACCATGGCGTGGGTGAAGGAATGGGACTGGTGCGTCTTCGGGAAGAAGAAAGGCAAGAAAAGGGCACGCGATGACGACCAGAATGTCGACTATAATGACGAATATCATCGACCAAGGGAGAGGGTAGAACTGCAATGGTCCTATTATTGCTGGTACTGAGATTAATGATGTAGATTCTACTCCTTTCTGGACCACCAGGACTTGGTAAGACGACACTTGCTCACGTTGTCGCAAAGCAAGCCGGGTATTCCGTGTTCGAGATAAATGCCAGGTGGACATTATCGTGTTTATTTCGCTGCGAATTCCTGACCCTCATGATAGTGATGCCCGTTCAGGCCAAATTGTAGACGACCGTATCAGGCCAGCTCTCGAAACCGGTTCTGCTGTAGGAAGTACCAAACCTGTCCTCGTCGTAATTGACGAAATTGACGGCGCTACGGGAGCAGGAGAGAATGTAAGCCACCCGGCCTCAACACTTGCGAGTCTAAACGCGATGCATAGGTTGCTGGCTTCGTCCACAAGCTCGTCGAACTCACACTAGACAAGCCGAGAAAGAAACGTACGTCTAGTGCAACGCACGCATTTCTCTGATATTGATACAGACTCGATTAGGCGGCAAGAAGGATCCCGCCACAAGCAGACCTCTGTTGCGACCCATCGTTTGTATCTGCAATGATCTGTACGCATCCTCACTAGCCAAACTCCGCCAGCATGCACGCATTGTCCGCTTCAACCGCCCAGCGGACATACACATCGTCAAACGTCTACGAGAGATCTGCGACAAAGAGGGCCTCAGAGCTGAGTCGCGCGCACTGACGGCGCTGGTTGGCATAGCCAAGGGCGATCTGAGAGGATGCCTTAATGCTCTGCAGGTCCGTCCTCTGCCGCCTTAGCTCGGAGAATGTTTCGATTGAGCGTTATTTAGTTCGTGAAGGGACGAAACCAGGAAGTCACAGAAAGCACGATACGTGCTGCTCCTGCGGGCATGAAGGAAGCGGACGCGTCTTTGACTTCCGTATTGAACGACTTATTCTCACCTATGAGCAAGAAACGCGTCAAGGAGGCGGGCCTGACTGAGGAGGAAGAAACCCGCTATGTGGACCGTCTGAGTAGGGAGATTGAGGGCTCCGGCGCCACTGACAAGGTCGCCATGGGTGAGTGTGGTCTTTGCAAGGTTACCGCCAGTGCTTAACGCCAAGGGCAGGTTGCTTTGAGCATTATACGAACCTTCACCGGCACGACGCTACGTTCTCGCGGTACGAGAAGGCGAACCGGTGGTTGATAGCATACGATCATCTGTCGGGGACCATGCGCTCCGAACGAGAATACTCGTTAATGCCCTATCTATCCTATTTTGTCATCCCATTTTATCCGCTTTTCCACGAGAAAGGTGCACCCAAGGTTGAGCGGCCGAAGGATGATTATGAGGTGTGCGCACTTCCCCACTACAAGCATCCGTTATACTGACGGCAGCTTCAGAATTATCTCAAGACGAAGACAAATGGGGAGATATACCAGAGTTTGTCGAGATGCCTCCGTGTGGCGTGTAGTCGTAGAGGAGGCGACTACCGGTATCTTGCTTCCGAACAGGTCTTGCAGCTTGAGTTTGCACCATTCATTAACAGGATCATCTCGCCTCCGCTACGGCCGGTGCGCATTTCCTGCCAGGAGCAACGCGTTTGGCACTGACCTATTTGCAGGTCAACCGACAAGTTATCCGTCCTGAAGAGAAAGCTATCCTTTCGCGACTGGTAGACATTATGGTCTCATTGGACTTACAGTTTGTTCAGGATAAGGGTGAGGACGCCCAGCTAGTATACCGACTTGAACCGTGAGTGCATTGACTTTTGTAGACTTGACAGTCAACTAAGAGTGCGCAATGACAGACCCATAGACGTCTTCGTCACTTACGACGGCAAGCGTACGTCCGACATATCTGCCTCAAGATATGCTGTCCGACAGCTAGTGGCGGCAGAGGTCAGTTGCAGAACATCATTCACCGGTTCGTGGCTCGACAAGTTTGCCCCTTCAGGTCGAAGCCCAGTCCATTGTCAATCATGCTGTAACTATAGACAAATACCGGAAGTCGTAAGCACCCATTTCTCTGTTCCATGACATGTCAATTGAACACATTACAGATTTGCTGCTCCAGAAGATGACCAAGATGAGAATCACGGCGATACAGAGGCTCTCGAGCAGGATGGCAAGCTGATTAGGTCGCACCAGCTGCCTGCTTCCCGAGTCCCTGCCAAAGAACGTCCTGTAACTACCAAAGTAGACATTGCCGACAGAGTGAGTGGCTCATACGTACAGTTCGCTCAACCAGCCAACATGCATTTTGCAGCCTCCTGTTGATTTCTTTGGGAGGCCCATCACGAAAGCCGTCGTGTCTCCTAGAAACGGAGGACTGCGGAACGCACCACAGACCAAGTTTCGCGTCAATTACAAGTTTCACGAAGGAAATTCTGCAGCTGTCCGGAAACCTGTCAAGATGGTCTCTTTCCTGTGAGATCGACCGAAATCTATGGTCACGACTTACATTATTGGATATGCTTCGCTCTACGGAAGCTTGTATCACATTGTGTAGTACTATTTACACGCTCTTTCCGCCAACCCTAGGTTCTAAATATTGATCGCGCATCTCTCCAAGCGCTCGCTTGGAGAGAAGGTAATTGGGGCCACTGGTATCATTCGGTGATTTGGTGAGTCGACAACTGCCCTCAGCTTCCGGAGCTGAAGGCATTGGATCTCATGGATGTATCTCCAAAAGACCCTAGCTGCCACTGGCATCTTGTATTCATTCTATGCCAAAGTTACGCGGGCACACTTGGATTCCTCAGTACTCGTGGACAAAGCACCATAAAACTCGTGCAAGACATGGATTTCGTAGCGCTGCGTTCATTGGAATCTCTCATCTTTCTCCCTGATGTTAAGGAACTGCGGTTGATCGGAAGGCTGCTCACACGAACCTCGCATTTGCAGAATCTGACACAGAGGGGATGTCAGCGCTCAAGTCGTCCGGCAGGCAGAGGCATTCTTTATGTAGATGCTTGACCATTACGGACGACACGAAAGTCTGGCACAGTATGTCAACATTAATCAGAATTACGCATAGCGACTCTAGAAGCATGCTGTAGAAGAAGACACGTTATGATCAAACTCGAGCATTAATGTCCATCTCACAGTACCTGGTGTTGAACGTTGACGTCCGAGTGGAAATATTAATGTTAGACTGATAGCTTTTAATTAATATGATATTCTAGTGTAATTCGTAAGTCTTTACCGACTGAATCTCGCCACAGCTTTGATGTATCAATCTGCGCGATCACGTTCCCTAGTAGTCCATAGTACCTGCTGCGCACCGCCGACCATAAGGCACCTAGTATACGGACCACCAGCTATTCTCATGTACACATTTATCTGCGCAGCTAGCCGCGGCACAGGTCGGGACGTACCTTTTGACTCGGACGTGTCTTGGCCGGCGCGGTAACTCTGCGGACGACATGATTCTCCTACCAGAAGACGACCTTACTGTATCGCCGATCAAGAGTCAGTTTAATGGAGATTTGGAATCGGGACCGGACGAGTTGCTTAGTCCTCCCCCGCCCTATGCTCAGGCTGGTTATCATGCTGCGGATCCCTATTATCCTCCAGAACGCGACAGTGATACCTCTGCTGAGAAGAGATTTTTTCAAGCGTTAGCCACCGCCATTTTGATATGGACAGTCTTTGGATTACTTCTGAAAGCTGTATTCTGGAAGGAATACGTTAAAGTGAGTGGCTAGCGAACCTGATGTACTGTGGTATTGAATAAGGATATTGCGAAAGGTGATTACGGACATTGGTTTTGCTGCTCCCGAGGAAGGCGATGGCGAGGTCATTCGCTGCATCTATAGTCCAGCTTTCAATCACACCCACCTGCGAGCTAGAGCTTCGAATAGTCGCCTGTCTGAGCCCCTATTCTTCTCATACGGCACGAATTCTACATCTGACTACAAACTCAAACGTAAATGGCGATGGCGCTCTGAGCCTCTAGAGCCCCATGTGCATAATGCGACAGCATCCTTTTCCTTGGGCCCCACAACCAAGCTATTTTTCTTCAGTCGCGGAACGATTTCCCAAGGGACTGTCGACTTTACAGTAGGCAATAGCTCGGATATCGAAGTGGAAGTCAATGTGGTGTATGCGAGTAAAGACCACTTCGACAGAGCCAGCGTATGTTTGCTTAAACGGGCCGAAGATCAAGTTGGTATTGGAATTTATGTGGGTATTTCCACTTGCCTCTTCATCTCCTTTCCTGATGTGTAGTACAGACCCCAGAGTTAACTGCAAAGGAACGCAGATCATCTCCTACGACACCTTACTATTACCCTGTCTTCAATATCCAGGTACAATTCCCGCCTCCTATCTACAGTCATTTGCCCATACCAATCTCCGATCACCCAATATTCTCTCTTCCATCCTAATGGCCAGTGTTTCGAGGCATACCAACGAGGTGGTACCGAAATGATGATATCCCGGATGATTCGATAATCTGTATTTCTAGGTCATGTAATGTTATATCCCACTTTACCCAATGCCGAATGAAGCCATTGCTCCAGCTTCGACGTCTGCAACGACACATTGACCTCGCTATCATCCATTCCGCAAATTATTTGAGCAGGACTCCCGCCACAAAGTTTGAGATGCAAAGCACCTCTCATAGTGCTCCAGATAGCCCTCCTCGGTATACGTCCGATCCCGTTCCAGGAGATGGAGCTCCTGCTCGGGTGTGAGTGCCTGCTGTTGGGCCAAGGCGTTCTCCGCACCCCTCGCAGCGTGCTGACAGCCCTTACACGACAACCCGTAGTATCTAACCTGTGCTACAGGATCGTAGACTGGGAGACGGACGGATGCCATGAATCTCGCGGCTTCACTCAACTCACACTCTAAGACTGCTCGTACTTTCGACGAGACTCGAGTCTGTATATGTGTCTCTAACGCATCTGCTCCGCCATGCACCTGGACTGCGGCTTTACGAATGACTGATGGAGACAAGAAGCGGGATTTGGGCTTCATTCTCGTCAGATTTCGACCGTACGTGCCGCGGAGAGTTGCAAGTACCGGCAAAGAATCGAAAAATTCCTGTGGAACACCATAGTACGCTCGAGTGATTTTGTTAACGTGTACTGGCATAAATTCGCGCAGCGTCCGCAGACAGTTGTAGCAGCAGCGCTTGCACTCTAGCATCCATAGAAATTCACCGAGTTGACCGCAGGCTGAGCACGCGGGACTGCACAACGCCTCGAATAACTCCTGCACCGTGAAGTGAGACGCCATACCGGTGAGGACCAAGACACCGACCGCTGGCATAGCGTGAAGCCGAACGTACTTGAATGGAATGGAGCTGTTGACGAAGATTCGAGCCCTTTTGTTGACCATTCTCAGAGCCAGAGTGGATTGTAGAGTGGCGACTCCTATTACAAGCTGCAGGAGTTCCGTCGGGAGACGCTCTAGGTGACCCAAGGAGGCATCGGCCTGCTCTTCGGAGAGGATAAGCGTCCGATTTGAGCAGGGTGTAACTGTCGCCGCGCAAGCTGCAAATATCCCATTTCGGTATGTCAGTGTCTTCAGGACGAATTCCCGAGTGGCTCCGTTGAAAGTTGACGACTGTATCATGGCGTAATTCGCAGTTGACAATAAATAAAGACCTACAACATAACATTCTTTAGTAATAGCCCTAGTAAAGTACTTCTTCCTCATACCAGGAACTTAGGACCCCTAGTGATGAAAAAGTACTGGTGTTTACAGTTCGCCCACTCAAGATCCTAGCTCAAGCACGGGCAGCGTCTAAGATGTGATCTTTTCTATTTCGAGGATTTTATCCAGTCCGAGCAGTTTAGCCAACAAAGCTCTGAAAGTCAAAGCACTATCATTGTCCGACTCGGGTTGCTTGGATTTCACCGTCGGCTTTTTCCGATCTTGGTTGCACCTACGTCATCGATGGCTCGGATGCCGCCTTTGAACTTGAAGACACGTTCCCATGATAAAAAATAATTCTCGAGAATCATTCGGAGTAAGTCACTGGGAGACGACAGTCCGCGGACAGTCCTAAGACTGTCCTGGGACTGTCCGGCTTAGTCAGCAGTCCGAGGCCACAAGAAGCAACGCTTTCAACGTGTGGCGTGGGTAGTTTGGGCTCTATTCGGACTCACCGAGGCGCAGAAAAGCACTTGCCACACTGATGCGCCTTGAGTTGCAGCGCCGGGGCCGTGCATCGGAACGGCGCCTTGGTGGCGGCACTAGCGAAAGTCGAACATCGTGCGATGGCGGCGAATCTGGCTGCACTCTTTGCCTGTGCTGAGCCAACTCGACTTCCATATGGCTGATATTCAGCACTTTGTGCGCCTTACGGAGCGGTGCAATTCAGCTCGGTCAACACCGACTTGATGTATTTGGTAGCGGGCGGAGCCTTACGCCACATGTAGTAAAAATACCCGTTGCGCTGTCCGTAACCAACATCAAATAAGAATAGATAAGTTACTCGGGAACGGACTGTCCTAAGACTGTCCGCGGACTGTCGTCTCCCAGTAACTTATTTGTTCTGAACATTCCGGACATTCACCAAAATATTCACGGGGACTACAGATATATTCACAAGATCATAATGGGCTGAAACTGATGAAAAATGGAGAAGTGAGGATACAGTGAACTGAGACTGCAAACCCGATTTTGCAGTCACGTTGTAGTCCACACTATAGTCGAGACAAGAAATGACTTGACGATGTTTGACTGGAAACATGAAAAATGGTTTGACCAGCAATCAGCGACAACTAGCCCTCCTCAATTTTGGCTGATAGCCTCCAGCTGATAGCTTTGCTGGAACCGCTGTGCCGACGAGATGCAGAACGGCACAGAGGTATCAGCCAGCTAAGAATTGAGCGCTGCAGCTGATACACCAGCTCGGAGATGCCTCTCGCGTTTCGGCTGTACCCGGCTATCAAGATGCTGTCAGACGCCGGATGCTCATTGGTCGATCAGAGAACTCGCGTGTCGTTTTCAAACTCCGCCCGCGTAAGTCGCAGGTATCAGCTGGAACAGCTGCCCTCTGGGTCGTTGATAGAATTGACCTGGCTGATAGCTTTTCGTGGCCTCCAGAGAGATTCAAACGAAGATCGCCGCTCGGCAGGGACCCTGAAAGAGCTCAAAAGTTATCAGCTGGAGGCTATCAGCTAGAATTGAGGTGGGCTACTCCCAGTAGGATATCCGTCATACAATCCGGAACTTTTGTAAAAGTGAAGTCTAGCTTTTGGACGGTTTCAATTTGCATTGTAACTTATTCTTTGAAAGAATCGCAGAGCGGAGCACCGACTAGACAGTATCCAGACTGAGTGCCCTGACCCGCCCCAGTGTCGCGAGAATGAATCGGCGGGATGACGAACCTCTTCGGCTCGCTGAGACGTAATTGGAGGATGACGAAGTTCATCGGCTCGTTGATGCAACTGCGGACGTGTGCAACATGCATTACTGCGATCATGGAAGCACACCAAGTCCTGAGTGAAAATAAGAAAGACGCAGCCAATTTGTGGTGCGGGGTAGGCGCGAGGAATCATATTGTGCAGCCCACGAATGCTGCGGAGGAGGTACCGAACGTCAAACCCGGGGAATCGTATCAGATAAGGACAGCATGTGATGATCAGGGAACATTATCGTCTTCTGCTAGCCATCCGCCCGACGACTCGTCTCCTAACCTCCTAGCACCGCAGCGACTTCTGAGCTCTGAGTATGAGATGCCATTGACTCAGAGACGGACGTGAAATCATAGAGGGTGATGCCTAGACATATAATAGCTCGAAGAGTGGCATTATTTCGCCGCCCACTCCCCATCATCCACCGCCCAACTCGCTGCATAATTCACCTACCTCAATCCAAGCTAGAGCTGCTCACCATGTCATACACGGTCACCGAGGACGAACGCTGGATCCGCGAAGACAAGTTCCACGAGTCCTTCCTCGTCAGCACCTCCGATGACGCTCTCGAGTATTGCGTGAGGAACAGCGATGACAACCGTCTGCCCGCCATTGCCGTCACGGCGTTGCAAGGGAAATACCTCCACCTGCAGGCGAAAGCCATCGGTGCCAAAAGGATTTTGGAGCTGGGAACCTTGGGAGGGTGCATTTTGAATTATCCATACCTCGGTCGGGAATTGGGTGTTGATTTATCTGAGTAGGTATTCGACTATATGGTTGGCGCGAGCGCTCCCGGAAGGCGGCGAACTGGTGACCTGCGAATACAATCCTAAGCACGCTGAGGTAAGCCTCACAAAAATGATGCCCGCACTCATTTATATTCACATCGCCATAGGTTGCGAAGCAGAACATCGAGCACGCCGGGCTTTCCTCCAAGGTCAAGATCCTCGTTGGCCCAGCAGCGGAGTCGCTCGCCAAGATGGATCCCTCGCAGAAGTTTGATTTCGTCTTCATGGACGCCGACAAGGCCGGGTACCCCGTCTATCTCGAATTTTGCAAGACCCTAGTCCGAAAGGGAGGTGTCATTGTAAGTCACGACCCCCCTCAGGATCGGAACGGGTATTCACGACGCTTGTGACTTGTCAGATCATCGACAACGTCGTGCGCGAAGGCCGCGTCAGCGACCTATCTATCACGGACGACAAGGACTCCAATGGTGTGCGCAAGTTGCTGGAGGACTTGAGGCATAGCAGCGAGTTCGACGCGACGACCCTGCAGACAGCTGCGGAAAGGGGCTGGGATGGGTTCATGTTCGTGTGGCGTCTGTAGAGCAATTTGTGCTAGCTTCCTAAACTTGATAAACTTCTGATCTCCGAGTAAGTGTAAACGGGCAGCGGAAACCAATCTGCTCCAGTTCCTCGAAAAGCATGCAACTTTAACAGCGACGCTACGCATCATCAGTGCGAGACAACTGATGGGAGAGCGCGATCCGACCCACGTTCGCTGAATGTCGAAGCGATACGATGGGGCTTCTAAGGAGACTCTCCTTGTTGATAAAGACCGAACGTAGTGCGCCGAAAGTCCAGATAGATAGACGAAGCAGTAAGGCCAACTTCTAAACTAGGACGACATGCAGAGCAGCCGGAAGTTCCTAAACATGTACACTTCACTACAGCATCAAACGCGAAGTGAAATATTGTGAAATAGACGTGTTTGACACGAGCTTGCCAACCTCTCGCTGACCCATCATCCTAACCATTCACCAAGTTGCTATCCACGCCCGACTTTTGCAGAATCGCTCCGCGACTCTGTTGGCCACAAGATGAATGAACGAGTGAGCGTTGTAGTTACGGCTGCCAGTGATGGTCCTTCTCCGATCCCGACGACCTTTGCGGTAACTCGTCTCGGTCATGACCGATTGTTAATCAGGCGGTCGATAAAGCAGAGAGGCACATCAATCCGAATCGCAACTCTGTGTTGCGAGACGGACGACCAGAGTGACGACAAGATCGGATGAGGTCGGCCGACCAACTAGAGCCATTGGAGATCCTGGGACGAAGATGTTGATAGTCCGATCAAAGTCCGATCAAAGTCCGTTCACGCCTAGTCTGTGCTGCGCTTGGTGTCGAGCATGATTTCTGAGTGAGTTCCCTTTGGAGTTCAGACTCTGGACCAAATTGGCAAGACCAGGCTTTCTTTGCAGCTAGCCAAGTTATAATCCACGCAGTAGAAACGGAGGCAAATTTCGTCGCCAGTTGCACCACGGAGCATGCTCGAATGCTCTCTCGCATTGCATTTGTGGTATCGGATCAAAGAGGATCATTCGATCTCCCAAAATATGGCGAGAAGACAGAATGCTATTGGCTCCGGTGAAGTCGTAGTTCCTGATGATAACCAATTCTTAGGAAATACGAACAGTCTCAGCGCTATCTCTTCAATCAAGTACTATTAAACTTTAAACAATCTCCTAGCCTTGCAATGGCTACATATTCTATAGCAGGTGCCTCGGAAGACCTTGCGTTGGCTGCACCCGAGTATGTTCACTCAGCTCTAAGGCTTACGCCCTCCTTACCGTGAGACATGTCACTGATCAAGATAATTGCAATGTTTAGTGTGCACGCAATGCGATGTAGGCAATCATTGTCTTCGCCATGTTTGTCGGCTATGAATCGGAGGGTGAGGTGGACGAACTGTCCTATCTCAGATATCGATATTTTCATGTGCGTGCTAGTTAATTGGATACACTACGCTATACATTGTCCATTTAGTATCCCTGCTCTTTCACAGCGAACAAGAAACCATCCTAGTCTCTCTCTCTCTATTTCTGTATAGTGGTTGCCTCAAGCAACTTTGTAATCCCATCCGCACTAACATAGTCACGGACATATCACTAGCAAAGACCATCTTCGATCACGTTGTCGACCGTCTAAGCACGCATCTCTCCACTTATAGATAACCACTCGCGTATAACGAATGTGATGCCGCCCTTTTTCGAAATCCGTTTCACCTATGTATACCGAGGTGTTCTCGCAATCCGCATCGATGAAGGTGCAGTCGAAGACGAAATCGATTCCCATGAGGGACTCTGGTGTCGCCGACGATGAATTCCACCCCGGAGGACAATCCCGCACGCATACTCGATCTTCGCCTGAGCGGCCTAATGCTTTGGCGTGCTAGCATCTCGTCATACCTCGGCATGCTTCGAATTATGCTCGACCGTAACGAGCCCTCGTTTCTTCAGAAGAGCTTTGGAGAACCAGATAGAGGAATATACATGCTGTCACCTGAACAGCCCTGACCAGTAAACTGATGTGCAGCGCAGAATAATTAAAAAAAAAAGAAAATGGCGGTAGACGATGCGAATTTCATGCAGCGGTTTGCACCGTGAAACCGACGTTCATGCAGCTTCAGGAAATGACTTGATTTGATGGTGCCGAAAGGAGAAGCACAAACTGAGACATAGCCTAACCGGCAAGCGGCGACAACTCCGAGTAGGATATCTTCCTTCTGACCATACAACTCCGAACTTTTGAAAGGACGTAAAGATGAAGTCTAGATTTTGGAATGGTATCAGTTATGCACTGTAGAAGACTACAGAGGAAGCATGGAGCAGTCCACTGTCCGACTAGACAGTGTCCAGACTGGGTAACCAACCCGCCATGGTGCCGCGATGGTAAACTGGCGAGATGTCGAAGTCCATCGGCTTGTTGAGGCAAGTACGTACGTGTGCACGACACATTACGGCGATCATGAAAGCTCTGAGTGAACCTAAGAACGATGCAGCAAATTTGTGGTGCGAGGTAGCGCGAGGAGTCATATTTTGCAGCCCATGGATGCTGCGGAGGAGGTACCGATCGTCCAACCCATGGGAATCATATCGGATAAGGACGGCAGGTGATGAGCGTGGACCCTTGTTGTCTTCTGGTAGCCATCAGTCCGCAGCTCGTCTGCCGCTTCTCCTCGAATACCGCGATTACTCTGAGTTGAGGATGCCACTGACTCAGTGACAAATATGAAATTATAGAGGGTGATACTTAGATATATAATACTTGAAGAGCGGTGTCCTTTCGCTACACACCACCCATTGCTCACCACCTAACTTTTGCAAAGTCAAGCAAGAGCTGCTCACCATGTTTAACACGCCACGCAATGTTGACGACCGTTGGATTCGCGAAGACAAGTTCCACGAGTCCTTCCTCGTCAATACCTCCGATGACGCCCTCGAGCACTGCGTTAAGACTAGTAATGACAATCAGCTGCGCCCCATTGCCGTCACAGCGATGCAAGGGAAATTCCTCCACCTGCAGGCCAAAATCATCGGTGCCAAGAGGATTTTGGAGCTTGGAACCTTGGGAGGGTGCGTTTTGAATTCTCTATACCTCGATCGGGAAAGGATGTTAACGATTTGTCCGGGTAGGTATTCGACTATATGGCTGGCCCGAGCGCTCCCGGAAGGTGGGGAACTGGTGACCTGCGAATACAGTCCCAAGCACGCCGAGGTAACCAACACAAACATGTGTCCTTACTCACGAGATGCTAATATAATTACATCGTCATAGGTTGCGAAGAAGAACATCGAGCACGCCGGGCTTTCCTCCAAGGTCAAGATCCTCGTTGGCCCAGCAGCGGAGTCGCTCGCCAAGATGGATCCCTCGCAGAAGTTTGATTTCGTCTTCATGGACGCCGACAAGGCCGGGTACCCCGTCTATCTCGAATTTTGCAAGACCCTAGTCCGAAAGGGAGGTGTCATTGTAAGTACAGCCTTCCTGCTTGATCATAACGGGAATCCACGGCGCTTGTGACTTGCAGATCATTGACAACATCGTGCGTGACGGCGGCGTCAGCGACCTGTCGATCACGGACAACAACGACTTGAATGGGGTGCGCAAGACTCTGGAGAGCTTGAGGAATAGCACCGAGTTCGACGCTACGACCCTGCAGACTGTCTCGGACAAGGGTTGGGATGGGTTCACGTTCGTGTGGCGCCTGTAGAGCGGATTTTGCTCTCTTCTTAACTTGATAAACTTCAGATGTCCGAATAAATGATGTAACTGTTTTCCAGACGAGATGGGTCGATGATAAATTCCCATGATAGTAGGGCCCACGTCCTATCCTAGTCTGCGAACGGGCCATGCTCTCTATAGCTCTGCGTTGAGCGCTCCTTGCGAAGTTCCCAGTCAACACAGGGCTTATTTCTCGTATCTGAGCCAATCGTGTCGGGAATCCCTAGAGTGTTCTTCGGCTCCTGAGACTGCATGGGAATAGGTCGCCTCTTGAAGTGCTAGGCAAAAAAGCAACCGCATTTTCTTGGCCTATGTGAGAATACGCGCACATCAGATACTGAGCCAAACTGCTCGGAGACCAGAAGATTTGGCATTCCAGATTGTCCAATCAGAATGCTGGCGTGGTGGTGGATACTGAAGACAGTGTCGATATACAGGAGGATATCGTCGGGAGTTAGATCAGGAGCCCCTGCACGTCAGCTTCGACTTCGCCCCTCTTGGTTTGGCGTACATGGAAGAGGCGGGGACAACGTAGGCCTTGATTTGCGATGCGTAGTCCCTCCCGACTGATCCTGACTCCGAGTCTAGCTCTAGATTTGTCGACCAAGAGGGAATTGAAATACTATCCCTTCAGTCTGGGATACAGGGAGCCTAGAGTCGCAGCGACGAGGTTTGTCCCACAGTGGATGTAGAAAAGCAGTACAGAGTCTTGTAGGCCTCATGTGCGAGAATATGAGCTTGCCTTGGCCACAGGACGCGCCACTAGTGATACGGATGACAATCAGAAGCGCGCAACACGATCACGTGATAAAATGTCACAGCGAATCCAAGGACCCTGGATAATACCTAGATAGGTCGAATACTCGTCCCGGTCAAAACAGGGCTCTTGGGACCCCGGTGTCGGATACAATCTCGGTCACAATCGCACCTCGCCACACAAGTGTCGGGTTCAAGGGTCTCGGTCAAAATGATGCCGGATCATTCAGTTGGATACCATCCCAGTCAAAATTCCTCCTTTGCTGCATGGCCACATAATGATAGTCACAATAAGCGACTGTCTGTTCAGGCTTCTTATGGCTACTATGAGCACCGATTAGTTTGCTCAATCCTGATTTGTCTCTATGCGAAAATTTGATCTGCCTTTTTTATGAACATTTATCAGCAATTTGTGGCAGCCACATTACTTAATGTGGCAAAACAAGATGCCCATAATCTTTTCATTTCCATCTTGATTCTGTTTGAGTGCAATATCATCCAACTCAACAATACAAGGGTGGGAAAAGCAAAGGAAACTGAGGAAATGGATGCATAATGTACACTAATGTTCTGTAGAATTTTTGGCTATTTGATCCTGTATTTTTATGAGGTTGGATACCAACATCCCGGTCAAAGTGGCACGCAGTGCAGACCTCGGGAGCCGATCCCGGTCAAAATGGCCTAAAATGGCTAAAATGAATCCCGGTCAAAATCGGTGAAATCACGCTGTCCAGTATCCGACCTATCTAGGTATTATCCAGGGTCCTCGAATCCACCGCTTCGATTACAGGGAGTCCCAAAGCAGAAAAGCGCGCAGAGCAGCTGCAAGTTCCGGGCTTGTACACCTGATCCTCCTACCGAACCACGAATACAAGGTGCTTGAGCTTATCAACCTGCACTTTAAGCCGCCGCCCTCACGAGGTCACTGACCATGACAAGAAATACGTCAGAGTAGGCAGAGAAATCAGAGCTCCGTTCGGATCGTCAGGATGTCACGACTAACGACAAACCGATAGATAACTTCAGATTTCCTGTGCGATGCGAAGGAAACCCATTTAAGCACCTGGATCCACACCGCACCATCCCGTTTCGTCAGGCTTCAACCATCGGGGTTCTGTCCAAGCATGATTCTTGACATACCTCCGCAATTGAGCGCCGAGTCCGAGCAACCCCTTTCAGTACCGATGCCGCTCCACTTCTCCATCATTTTGTCGCAAGTATGCTGTAAGGTGGCAAGGGAACGATGAGCCACAAAGCAGATTTATCAGGATGTACAACAGGCCGGGAATGCAAGGCACCGAGCACGTGCGCCAATCCCGGCGGCTACTAATAGTAATCCAAAAATTCGGAACCCTATGCCGTCGCCGCCGTTCGAAGGCATTAATATTTGCGGCTGACCTACATCTGCAGCTGATCCTCAACAATAAACCAAGTACGCGCCCTCGCTGACCCATCCCGCCGTGGTTTGTCAGCCACCCGGTACCTAACACCTACGGAATACGGACCTAAGCGCTAAGCAGTGACTCACTCTGCAGATCGTCATATTTCCACCCGGCGCGGACGTAACACCCGAGTCCTCCGAGCCGAGTCCCTGATTCACGCTTGAGAACGACGCTGACAGAGTAGAAATTCAAAGCCGGGCTGGGGGTGTCAACTGTTGTAGTTGCATTCACCCAAGTCACACACGATCGCATATTGTTAAACGATTATATTGCTCTAAGCTAATATTCTTCCTACGAAAGTAATAAGTTATCGAAATAAATGTTGGCCACCTCAGGCAGCGAGAAGAAGAACAAATCGTGCTGTGGCGAGGAGATCGAATGAATAGATCTTCGTGTATGATGAAGCAAGAGGAGAGGGAACGGAGTAGAGCGAGTGTGTGTGCATTTTCGTTCCCCGGCTACGGGGAAGGCAGAGTCGAAACGGAAGCAAGCGAGGGTGCGTCTTCTTCTTCTCAGAGCGTCGCGCTCTTTTATATACAAAACCGGGCGTGCCCAGTCTTCTCGGTATGCGCGTGTGTGTGTGTGGGAGCGCGGACAGCATGGTCACACCGACATCCCAAATCCAAATCCAAAACAGTGTGTGTGCATCTTCACCAGGTTACGACACCCGCACGCTAACCAGCCGGGGCCGCGCCTTCGGCAGCGGGAACGCCCTGAGGATGCTCCCCACCGAGTAGTTCGAGCACGGCTGGAACCTCGACCGGCGCTGCGGGGAGTGCCTCTCGCTGCGGTGCCCCACAGCAGACTTGGTCGAGTACGCCGGGCGCCCGCGGCGCTCCTCCTCGATCATCTCCGCGAGCTCGTCGCTCACGTGCATCTCCACGTCCTGCGGGAACTCGAGGGGCTTGACCGCAGCCGAGTGGGCGTGCGTGGGGGAGAAGGGCGAGGTGTCGGGCGTGTCCAAACCGTGCTCGCCGTCGCTGCTCGACGCGGGCGAGTGCACGTCCGACGGCAGGATGTCGAAGCCGCCGTACTCGTACGGGCTCGCGGCGTTGGAGGACTTGTTTGACATGGCGGGGAAAGGCAGGGAGGCGGGGGCGGGCGGGCAGTGCAGCGCGAGCACGGGGTAGAAGGCGAGGAGGTCGCGCTCGGCGACGGCGAACTCAAAGTCGAGGACGGCGCACCACTCACGCTCGATGCGCCCGATGTCGCGCGTGCCGAACGTCTGCGTGATGGCGGACCAGTGGTGGTTCTTTAGGCACGAGTCGTTGAGGTACTAATAGCAAGAGTCAGATTGTTGATGGTGGTGATGGTGGTGATATGCTTACCTTGGAGGCGATGATGACTGCGCCGAGAAAGACACGCTCGAGGGCAAACTCCTCGTGCGCGATGCTGAGGTACTTTTTCGCCCGGGCGATATACACCATCGAAGAGAGTATGATGGGGGTGGTCAAGCCCGCTCGGTGTATGACCTGCTTGACAAAGGTGGGGAAAGTCTGGATGCCAGAGCCCGAGGACAGCTGCCGGTTGAGGGCAAAGGTGACTGTATCTGAGACTGTGGCCACTAGATACTCTGAAAGAACGAATATGAGTGGATGGCGTCGATTGAGAAGGAATAAACGTACCTATCAATGAAGTGGCTGTTGGGTGAAGTTCGAGCAGGGATAGGAGCTCGTTCGAGTGGGAGGTGCTAGGCACCAGGGACGCCGGGTGGATAGAGGCAGCGAACATTGTTGGCGGCGAGTAGAAAGGAGGAGAAGGCTTTATAGTGCGCAGAAAGGACCGCAGTGTACGGGGAGGAAAAGGCGGATATAGTAGGGGTATAAGTACCGGTGCGGGAGGTGGGCCGAAGCCTGGGGAGCGTTAACCGCCGAGGGTGATTCATTTGTGGGATGATTCAGATTGCGATTCAGGTGCCGTCCGACGTCGCAGCTCGGAAGGTCCGCGCACACACGCCTGCCCAATCCGGCCGGCCTGCACAGCCACCCGTTCCGAGGATCTCGATGTGCTGCGTCAGCCCGCTGACAACGCCCTCGAGCCGTCGTTGTGACTCGTAAGACGATGATTCATCTCTGTGACGCTGCCTGACTAGGACTGCCCACCGACGCACGCCCGGGCACACGTATCCCTGCGCCGGTCCCGATGCCGACCGTACATCCGAATAGCCCGGACGCCTCCATACCAACCTTCCGACCCAGCTCTCCCTGGCCGCTCCTCATCGTACGCTTCAGAAGAACTTGCCACCGTCCAGTCCCGAATGTCCAGTCTCTGAAAGCCGCATCTAGACAATCCACGTCTTCTGCGGGCCAGTCGTGTGGAGATGTATTTCTGGCGCAGCTAAATTTAACTATACTAAAGCGACAAATGCGGGCAAACTAACCTCCAGTAAAGGGCGTATCTATCGGCGTCCATGTCTGATAGCATGTCCTTCACCTATCCCTCGGTCATATTTCACGATAATCACTCTGCGGTCGGCGATATTCCCCTGCAGCACGTTTCACTGCCTAGTGCACTGCAGTACAAGCGCCGACCCCTTTGCAACCACCAGCGCCAACACAGCACTAGCCAGAGAAACTGCGGGTATATTTCCCCATCGCGCCCTACCGACGCGCAGCAATCAGGCCGCTGCGCTGGTCTACGATTAACTGGCTGATGAGATCAGCGTGTATCCTCGAAAGGCAACATGAGTGCCCGATGCGGAACTGTGGCCAGGGACACACGGTGATGCGGGGTAGATAGCCTGCTGCTAGTGGTACCGGTACCTGGATGCGATGGACTCAATAATTTGGATTGTGGCTCTGGATTTGCCTGGAGCTATATATACAAATGCGCGGCTCATAGTTGACTGGCCCCTGAGTGGTTAGAAGGTTACAGCTGATCTCGTAGAGTGTTGGTGGGCGCTGTCATCGTTGCTGACCAGGTCACGCGTGCGCGTCACTGATGCGGTCGAGACGTGTCAAAGAGTACTTATACATGTTACGCAAGCAATTCGGAATATGCGAACATACGCGACGTCCACAGCAAGAGAATAGAATATTCGTGTCAATACCAGTAGTACTTGTACTTAGGGAGCATCGCAATCACCGGCGTATTTGGCGGTGACAGCGGATGGGATATATATGGAAGGGCGCAGTGCGATTGGCGCGCATCGTCATTAGCGGTGTAATGGTGTAATTGAGGTGAAGAGGCAATAAGAAGTCGAACCGAGTCGGAGAAGCGGTTGTGAGTCCTTGGTGGTGTGAGTCACATAATCGGTCGAGTCCAACGAACAGCTCATGGATATTGACACGTATCCCAGATATCGCTCGCAACCAATTGTGCGATCAAGTATGGAATTCGTAGAGGCTGCCATCGGGGCCGTATAAGGCGGTTTCGCCGACATAGATGTGGGCGGAGACACCTGTGCACCGGATGTGATCGCTGCGACGGCGGCGGGAATGGAAGGCGCTTGACGTGGCAGGGAATGGGATCTGAGAAGGTGTGCGCAGGTGATGCGCTCACGTGGGCGTCTGTCGTCCTACACGATGGCGCTACCATTGAATTTAATCCATTTAGTGAAGTTCGCGCAGAACTAGCTAGGTCGTATGGACGCAGGCGACAGCCAGATGTGGAAACCGGACTGCCCAAAATGGCAACATGCATTGATGGCGAGCTAGGACCCTCAGATAGTTGGTACTCCCACAGGCGCCGGTCCGATAGCGCCCTGAGCTGTACATCGTCCGACATGAGCGCGACGTCGGATTACACCAGGAACGCAGAGCAGTCCCGTGCCATTAATATTAATATAGTTGCGATGCCGCCCGACCTTGGATTTGGCAGACCTTGCAGCGCTAATCCCACAGCACACAGTCGATCTGGCCACTGGAGCGTAACTGACCCCGACGTTCAGTACAGCCATCGAGGCCGCCGGGTCTAGACAAACCTGAGCCATATATACAGACGCTTCGAAGCGCATTATTGGTCCCTTGCTTCTCGCTAGGAGTAAAAGCCTGGGACCCAAGCTCGAGGTCTGGACCGTGCAGCGATGATGACGGGCGATTGGCGCGAATGTCCACCTTACCACCAGGCTACTTTTTGGTGCTGGCTCGACCGTCACTTGCTGATTTGGATCCGGATCGACGGTCGAGAGCAACGGAATGGGTGAGGTTTCGCCCTTTCGCGCGCAGAATACAGCAAGAGTCTGCGCTGCCGAGCCGAGGGCAAAGGCGGGCCTTTTCGGATTTGTGGCTGCTTCTGCTCGTCTCAGAATCTCCGTAGCTGGCCGTCCGACCTCGTCCGTCGCTCTTCTTGAAAGCTTGAATCCGGAGTAGCTGGGATCGCTCGGATGAGTCACTGCAGAGGTTGACGGGATGGGATGGCTGACAAACCACAACCCGTGCTGATTCTTAACCTACAGGATCGGGTGGTTGGTAAGCTCACATCGAACACGTCGCGGTTTCGGTGTATTGCAACTCTTCTGGTTTGAAAGGCGACACTCAATCGAAATCTCCCGTCGCGCTCTGATGTCCTGATCATGACTCCTTATCGCCGTCTTTCTGAGTTGCTGGGCTGGTCGGCTGCGGCTGACAAACTAAAGCCCTTGCTCATCTCATGACGTGCTGATTCTTAAGAGTCGGGCGTGGATGGATGGGTCAGCCAGTACTAGTGGTGGTCGGTAAGCTCATATCAAGCACGTCTCTTTCGCTTTGTCGTCGCGGTCCATGGATCAGGTGTACGTGCCCAAGCTCAGGAACTACGTGCTCTTCTGGTTTGGTTTGGAAGACGACACTCCTTATCGTGGTCTCTGCGAATCATCGCTGGCCCTGTATATCTATCCTAGGGTTTTATCGACTTTACTTGCCCGTTGCATCATGCCCAGCGAACGTGGACTGGGTGTTGTCCTCTTATATGCTGTGCCGCTCTGTATCGTCGCTCTCAAAGCCACATACTCTCAAAGACCCGTTTGCATGGTATCATGAATGCTCTAACTGCATATCGAGAAATCCCGGCCGTGCTGCGAGGATGGGAAGGTGTACCCTTGTCTTGGCCGGTCAGAATCCAGGAACAACATCACTCCAGCTGGATCTGGTCACCGTGTCCCTATCGCTTCGATGCCGGTCTGGATTAGCGCTTGGAGCGACAGATCTATCTGACAACATTGATCCCCGTTCGCCCTCTATATCTCTGCACTTGGGCTGTGGGTGATCGTCGTACCCTATGGCTGGTTTGGTTGTCGCACCCGCCGCTTAGATGGAAGCGTGTAGGCGGGAAAATAGAGACCTGCTGTGGTATGCGAGCCTAGCCACGTCACGAACGAATGGGCGTGATCAGCTTGCAACAGGGTTCAGAGCTTGCTGGAGACCGCCCGCAGGCCAGCTCGCCCCAATGCAGCCTGAACCGCTGCTTGTATTTTCGCTTCTTTGTGTTAGAAAATCTCATGGTCATATCCCTACCCGCTTTCGTTGGTCGTGCAAGACTAGAGAATTCTTGGTCTTGTCTTGTCTTGTTGTCCCCCCTCCCCGGCATTGTGCCCGGTTCAGTGTAGTGAGGGACTTCGCGAGTGTCGATGGCGGCGGGTCAGCTCCTCGACATTGATGTGATTACTGGAACGAGGTGTATGCAAGTCGACGGTTTGAAAATTCACTGCGTTTCCTCGACCATCGTTTACCACGAGTTCGAGCGGCTCTTCGTGATCGGTTCGTGTCAGCACGGAACGTCCACGGCCTCTGTATCTCTTGTGTTACTGCTTTATGGGCCCGTCTCGTCCTATGCGATTCTCGTGCTGTCCTCCTGGCTCGAATTCTCTGGGTCAAGCCGCCGATCGAGTTCAGCTGTAGCCATTTACTTATCACTGCACCCTTTCCCGAAAAGACGAATATAGGTTTTTCAGCATGTTGGTCTCGCCTTCTGGGTCTGCTTCATCTCCTTTTTCCATCCCGGACATGGAGTGCAGTGCCGTTATTGAGTGTACCGTCTACGAGTCTTGGACTTTTGGTTCCCGGTAGTCTTCATGTCAGCAGCGCCGTCCTCTAGATCACTGATCACTGAAGGGGACGCTCAGTCCATGCCGCGTGTGCTGAAAACGAAGCCTGACATCTTACTTGTGGGATACGGTCCTTATCAAGCGACCCCAGATCCTCCACTGCCTGGTGCTAAGTGAAGAGATCGTACGATGGAACTAGGATCTTTTCCAACTTGCGTTCTATGCCCGTGAATGCTTAGTGCAGCAGCCGATGCGGATTTGTTGTACTAGCGAACGTTCTGGGGTACTTCGAGATGGATTAATCCCGTCGGAATTGATGGGTTGGGGCTTCGAGAATCTGTCAGAGGTCATACGGTCCAAGCGAGACTTTTTGATGAGCTCTACACCCTCCCCCTGGTCTCTCCTAAAATGGGCGAGCCGCGTTCCTAGCTTTTGGTTGACTGATTAAAGCAGGAGAGGGACAGAGTATGGCAGGGGCATCCCGTCACGAGCGCATATCTTGCGGTGCGAAGTCTCAAGCGTGGGTTAGGTGACGATGCCACCGGCGCCACTCAAGACAAGTCTCTCAACTTGCGGTAGCCGTGGAATCTGTGGAGGCAGCCATACAGTTACCGATGCCGAGGAGTGGTTTGATACCGTGGTCGAGACGTAGAGGACGCCATCACGAGCGAAGGAAAGGAAGCCAGTCGCAGGACACCGACACCGGGTTCCGTCCTCGACACCTTGGTCTCGAAGATCGGCCCGTGCTCGTCGTGAAGCTTCCAGTATACGGCGGGCAGGAGGAGCGAGAGGAAAGAAGCAACAACCCAAGATCTGATGAACTCTCAAAAAGGGCTCAAAGCCAAGCTGCCTTATACCCTTAGCAGCGGCAGGAGGAAATGCGCTCCAAGACGGTCAGAGCTGCCAAGACACGTCGGGCCACGAAGGCGAAACAAGTCTGACGCTCGAGGCCTTTGATTTGTTTACCCTCGTGATGGCTGTTTTCATCTACGACTCTTGGCGCTGCTGTTGGTCCTTCGATCTCTTGCGTCCAGCTTTCCGGCCACCGTTCTGTGCCATGTTACTCCGTTTTACATGGACAATCCGCCAGTCCACTTGATTACTTTCATGCTGTTGATATGAATGTATCACTGTACCGTGAAGGGAGTGTAAGAATCATCTATGCTTGTCGATACATTATGGTATAATTTACAAGATAAATATAGCATTAACATTATATACTCCGTTCTCTAAAACCTGTAGGCTCCAGGCCTCAACTCTCAATGCGAATGATGGGGATGCGTAGCATGACGCTTCGATAACCTTCCTGCACCAGGAGTGGTTCTACTAGTAGAAATCTGGTCCCACCACCACTCCCCCTCCTGCCTGACCACCGTCTGGCTGACGACATGGGCATCGCCTAGCCCGCGATTCAGCCACACCCACTTATATTGCATAGCGATGGTGACGAAGGGGCCCCAGCGTGGGCGCTGTGCGTTCTTAGGCTCCGTCCAGACGACGGGGAAGTCGGGCTGGCAGTTGCTGGATGAAGGTGAGGCAATCAGAAACGGTGTGAACCAGTCAAATGGGCCGGAGAGCGCACAAGTGGACAATCCCCGGAAAGAGCTGGTTAAACCGCTCCGGCGCTGTTCGAGTGTCGAATTGGTGGTCGATCTGCTCCGCCTCTGACATGCTGTCGTTGCCGTCTGCCAGGGACAGACCATACCTACTCCATCCAAGTCATCATTAGTCTACATTCTCTACCACACCAGGCATAATAAGAGACTCACGAATAGCGACAGTGTGTCATATCCCAGCTCAGCCCTAGATGCATGAAGAACTCGGGACGGTGCTTCCAGACCGCCCAGTACAGGCCTTGGTCGCCGAATTGCGGCTTTAGAGGATCGATGCCAGTTGCTCTCCATGCGGGCGGGGAGACGGAAGGTGTGTGAGAGGCGAGAAAGAGGGTGGAAGGCATGAAGTTAGCGGTGCGCATTGCTTTGAGGTTGAGCAACCTGGAATGGAAATGCAGGAAAAGTTAAATCAGGAATGAGGATGGAGCAGGGCAAAGAGGGGAGAGAAGATAAGAAACGTACATGACACATGTGCAGATCTCGCCACTGCCGCTCTCTGCGCCGAGAGTGGGGAAGGCGATCATCTGCCGGTCGTGCATCTGGTCAAACTCGCGCCAGAGGAGAGCAGGGTCAACGAGAAAAAGCATGTCGGTGTCGTAGAAGATGACTTTGCCCACGTCATAGAGGAGCTCGTGGATGAAGACTTTCACTAGGCCGCCTGTTACGGGGTGGCAGAATGTCAGTTCCGGGTCGCAGAGAGATATGATGTCTTGCTGAAACGGAGCGCACTCGTAGACCGGCATCCACATGCTGTACAAAACATCGAAAGCACCACTCACCAAGTCCAGCTGAATATACTGTATCTACCCCAGCTCTAGTAGTCCTTGCCTTAATTAGATCGTCGGACAACGGATAGAACCGCACATCAACATGATATGCCGGCCTGCTAAACAGATCGAGTTTTTCCTGGATTATAGGAACAGCGTCCTGGCTACAGATTATATGGAACTCGGTCGGCCTCGAAACATGCATCAATGCAGATTTCAGCGCGAGCAATCCCTCTGTCGCTGACGACGCGCCGAACATCACTAGCGCAAAGACAATGGGTGCAACTTCGGCGACATTGTCAGACGAGAGATGGACGTTAAGAATCGAGTCGGGAAGCTGCTGGTTCAGAGTAATGACAGAATTTAATGCAGACGGGCGGGTATATGTCAGGAAAGCGAAGTTCAGACCGAGAAACAGAACGAACGCGACGGGGAGAACGTAGCGAGTGGCGATGGGCATTCCGGGTATAAGTCACTCTAAAGGCCAGCTGGCTGTGGTCGGTGTCGTTGACTAGTCCTGTGCAGCTGGTGTTGTAACAAAGTCCCCACCTATCACGATAGCCGAATGTCCGGATCTGAAGCGCAGCTGGTCTTAGCAACGGGTCCACTCTTGAATTTTGTCTGAAGGAAAGGAGTTGCATTGGCAGATCTCGGTGATATGTCTAGCTGAACTTTGTATGTCATGAGCTGTAGAGCATTTGTCTACATCACGATGCATACCGAAGACAGGAAGGAGCGAGTCGCTATCAGTCGGACACCCGCCAGCGGAACAAAAACCGACCGTCAGCCACATGCTGTCCCATAGCGACTCTTCCAAGTACCGGCAGAGGGTGGAACAACACACAACGCCTTCGCCTTTTACTAGGGCGTTCCGTGTTCCACTTTCACTTGCCATGCCGATTAGCAATTTTTCAGACATCAGGTTTCTCCTGAAATAGCTCTCCTTTCCATTTTTACTTCTACATAGCTGAATCATATCGATTCGCGTATCCACTCTGCCCACCAGCGACCTGCTCAGTGACTGCTCCCTTCACTGGTTTTTGCGTTGCCTCATTCTTCATGCTATTCATCTCCCCCTCGATGTCGCCGGTGAATGTGTCTGTTCCAACGATGGAGGCGCCGCTGGTCAGCCGCACCCCGCTGAATTGGTCGTCTTCTGCGTCGCTAGGGATGATCCCACCTGAGCCGTAATCCCCTTCGTCCAGACCATAGTTTCCGTCAAGGGAGGTGGTGTTTGTGCCTTCATTTGGCGAAACCACGGCATCTGTTTGCCAGAATATTCAAATGAAGGCTGCCTCTAGAGGGGCTGCAGATTGACGGAGGGTTACAACATACCACTGTCCATCTGTTTGCTGAGTTTCTTGTAATTGATGTCTCCGGGATCTGAAGAGTTCGTCAGAGTACTCCCATTGACAAAGGGTCTTTACGCACCTTCAGTCCCTAGCATCCTTTGGTTGGTATGGTCAAACTCTCTTAGCTCGGATTTGTCACTCATGCTGAAGTTTCCTTCTTAATGAAGCTTTAGCGTAGAATCAGTAAAGTTGTGGTGGTGGTAGATGGGTTCTTCGAGGGATGGAGCTTGCAATGCCCCGGATACATGACGTCATACCGAAATCGGACGCACTGCAAGCAAAATGAATGCCATGAGATCCATGGTCATAACAT
This sequence comes from Neolentinus lepideus HHB14362 ss-1, assembly GCA_001632425.1. Taxonomy (NCBI): domain Eukaryota; kingdom Fungi; phylum Basidiomycota; class Agaricomycetes; order Gloeophyllales; family Gloeophyllaceae; genus Neolentinus; species Neolentinus lepideus. Next base: position 44,529 of record KV425562.1, on the reverse strand, counting down.
CTTTTGTGTACCTTCGTGAAAAAAAATTACATTTTATCAACCCCTCGAACCCATATTTGATGGGTTCTCTCGGAAGGAGTGGCGGTCTGCCACACACCAGCCGCAGTTGTGGCTTGCCAAGGCCTCTTGCCTTTTCCGTCAGAGATCGACACTCGAGTGGCTGTGCGAACCTCGTGGTTAGGCTCCTGAGAACGGTCGGTTTGAGAAGTGCCAAACCAAGAAATAAACCTGTTCTGCTCGAGCTGATCGACTTTTTCCCATTGTAATGGCTACTGCTGCTGTAAGCCAAAAAAAAAAAGGAAGACATGCAATGCACATCGTTACAGTATGTATACAGCTATGTTGAAGGCTACATCGTACAACACAATCCAGAACATAGACACACGCGGACCTAGTAGATTGTCGAGGTCTTGCATCATGAATCGAAAAAACCAGTCGTTAATGCCACGTCCTTGAGATTCAACAGTTACCACAGCAGGATGATTTGGGAGAAGTCTGAACACTGCCACTATCGCAGCAGCTCTTCTTAGCCTCTGTAGGCAATGGATTGCCACAGCTACTCTTTCGTTCGTCGTTACAACAGGAGTCCTTTCCTTGTTCAGCATCGCAAGAAGAGATAACGAGGGGGTGCGAAGGACCCCTCTTGCAACATTTGTCCAAGTCGCTTCCGCAAGAAGAGATGATATTGGACAGATCTTGTTCATGTCCCGAGCAACAGCCCTGGATCAATACATGTATTCAGTGGATAAACTGAACTATGGACATCAACATACATCATGACAACTTTTGGCAGGTTGTTTTGCGGGATGCTCCTTCTTCTTGATCGTGATCTCTCGGGTACAGCATTTCTCACCGTTATCCTTCACAGGGTTGCAACATCCCTATGGTGGGTATGCAGGACAGTTAATCACAGAACTAGCCTTCTTCTATTTGCTTACCCCGACCGAGTCCCCACAGACACACGAGTCGCCAGTTCGACAGGCCTCTTTCGACTCACAGCATTCACATATATCTTGGTACCTTTCGTCCTCTTCGAGCGTAATACTCGGCATCATGGACGGGCGACACGACCCGCAGCATCCGCCATCAAACTCCGGGTTTCTCGCCCATCGAACCATCTTCTGTCCTTCCCAGCCAAAAAGGAAGCCCAAGACGATCGACGTTGCCCCATCGACCCACCACCCTCCGCGCCAAACGCGGAATATCAAGGAGCCTACGAAGAGCGCGACAGTGATCTGTATGCAAGACAAGGAGCAGGTTGCTTCGCCCTCCATAGTCGAGCTGTTCAGCGCGCGCGCAAGGTAACGCTTCGGAAGCCAGATGAAGACCATGATGACTAGCGCAGAGGCAGAAATGATTAGCGATGCGTTGCTCGTGTCGGGCTCTTCATGCCGAACGAGGACGGCAATGGCTGTTGCGATCGTCGCTGCCGCGAGGGCCAACAGCAGGGTGCCTATCGAGAGGGTTGAGATCTTCTCGAACCTATGAGATCAAAGTAAGAAAAAGTCAGACATTGCACCAAAACAGATCCTGGGAGATATTTCACAATACCTGAGACTGCGAGGGTCGAGTACTGCACTGCGTTCTTCACCTGGCTTGGCGATGTTCCTGAAACGCCATACCACGATAATTGAGGAGGCGACTTCCACGGCTGATTGAATGCCAAAGAAGATGAGCGAACGGGAGGAGGACTCCGCGCCAAACCCGATGGATAGGCCGCCCTCGGCGCCGTTGTAGAGCACCGATACGATACTTATGATTATTGCCCAGAGCTGTAGCCTACGATATGAGGGCATCTTGGTCAATGTACTATACGACGCTTCCCCTCTGAACGTTGTTTAATACTGATCCAAGGTCAATAATAATATCGAACGGGGGTTGTCCAGATTGATCAAGTCAAGATCGTCACGCGTGCATTCCTGTGCCACAACTAGCGCAGGTATCCGCGCCACAAATGCTACCACTGCTACCACGATGACTCTTATGGCCCTAGATGTCACTACGTTGAAAAAGGTCAAGAACTCTGTGATAGGAAACCCAACCGCGAAGCTCGCACTGACGCAGGATGAGCACTTCATCTCAGCGTGAGTATGCGGAATACGTGAATGTTCTCCGGGCTGCGTGATTCGCCAAATTCAACTGAACATCTCGACAGTCTCGTGGATTGCATCGAACCGGCCACGGCGTACGACCCGCGGTATCCAGAGACTCCGGAGGATCTGCGCATAGAGGCTGCCCAGGTCATCTCGTCGCTCGCGTACGGCCCAGAGGCATCGTTAAGAAATCTCTTGCGAATCTCGGCGCATCACGCGTTCATATGCGCAATATCCAATCTACAGTCGTCGGACACGCTCGCGTTGAAGGCAGCGTTGGCTAGAGGCCTCAGGGTATTGGCCGCCTCGATAGCGGACATGGTAGGCCCGTCGCTGTGGGGTATCCATTCTGAGAAGCCCGAGGTGCGAGCGGATGCAGTGATTGCTTTGGATTATCTATTTCATGTATGCCTATATCCTTTCCCAATACTTTCATCCCCGTGCTCAAATCTGGTTGTAGGTGGAGACCTTGGACTTGTATATACCCCTTCTCGCAGATCCGTCAAGCCAGATCAGCATATCCATAGCCCAGTTGATCGCTTCCGCTGTTCGTAAGATACCACACCGAGATGCTGTCATGGATTGGATGCCTCCGGCGGAAAGGACCAAGGATGTCCGTGGCAAGCGTGGATGGGAGAAACCAAGCTTGTACGGAAAGTCGTCTGGAAGACAAGGTGGATGGGTTGCCAGGCACCTAACTGCTCTATTACAGAGTAAAGAAGTGAAGGCAAGACTGTTCGTCGCTTATGTGGATAGCATGACCTTACATTGCTCTAGGTGCAAGAGGCGGCACTGTCAGCTCTAGCTGCCTTGACGAAGGAGAACCATTCAATGTCCTTGGGCTTGGCATCTGCTGAACGAGATGGTAATTACATACTTGACTGCGTCGCTTTTTTGATCGCGCTTATGTTCTGCAGCACAGTCTGCGCTCACCTACGTGACATCGCTATGTAAATCTCGTTCAACAGAAGTGCAGATCGCCGCTTGCCTTTGGTGAGGGATATTCTTTTAGTCATTGCTTTAATGCTAAGGTTGCGTGCAGTGCCACAAGGATCGTACGGGCGACTACGACGTCCGAGTATCCAGTGAACATGCACCCTTCGGTTGTAGATTCTCCACTGGTCATGATCATCATTCCTGTCTTAAATCTGTTGATCGAATCATCAAAGGTGTCGGCCGTTCTTAAGATGAAGGCGTGCTTCATACTCAGTTTGTGATAACAGTAAACTATTGCCTCCTATTTTGACGCTTCTTCTTCACAGGTCACTTGGTAACAGATGACCGCGAACTGTGCCAGCTGGCTTTCGAGCGAGGGTCACTGGCAAAGGTGGCTGAGCTCGCGAGGCAAATTACCCCCACTGAAATAATCCCTAACTGGGACGAAGACGAGCCTGAGAGCGTATCCTGCCTGCGGGAGGTAAGCCTTTCCTTCCTCCGCGCACCTGGAAATCCCTGAGTCACTCTCCCAGGCCGCCCTCACCGCCATCGCCTGCATCTGCCTCTTCGACAACGACATCCGGCGCGAAGTCACCGACAACCTCAAGCTCTTCCCTGTTATCCAGGCCTCCCTCTCGCACCGGCACGTCGGCGTGCGCTATGCTGCCTGCCAGTGTGTTCGCGCAACTGCCAGGCATGTGGGCGCGCTAAGGACGAGCATCGTGGACAATGAGCTCGGGACGGGTTTGTTTAGGATTTTCCTGAAGCAAGACGAGGATCGCCAGGTGACGCTTGCGGCATCGGCGGCGATATGTAATTTGATGAATGAGAGCTCGCCGTTGCAGAAGGTACGCATGCAACTACAGAAACTCAAAGTAATCATACATTGTTTTCTGTGATAGGTATTCCTGGAGCAAGGCATCGTTCCGAGGCTGATGCAATTGCTGAACGGTGAAGACCCCGCGCTTCGATTGAATGCTATCTGGGCGTTCAAGAACATTATGTACAGAGCTACTCACGAGGTCAAGCGCAACGTCTTGAACCAAGTCGGGTGGAATCAGGTCTCGCAGTATGTCCAACACCTTCGCACTGCAGACGGCCTGCGTTGAATGATGGTAGTCTGTTGACAGATGCGAACCCGGAGATACAAGAGCAGGCGATACATGTCCTACAGAACGTGGTGGATACAGAGGAAAATGTTAAGATGGTGTTCGATGAGATTGGAGGAGATACGTTGCTTGGCGCAATCGAGACCGCTCTGAGCTCCGAGAGTGAACATGTAATGCGACATGTAAGTGGTATTCTCTGTATTCCATCATTGAACATACGGTCATTACGTTTATGCGTACAGGGTGTCGCCCTCTTGTCCAACCTCGCCAACGGTTCGAAAATCTACCAGGACCAGATATTGGCACATCAGGAGCTCCTCTCAGCAGTACGGAACTGCCTCATCGACCGCAACATTGAGGTCCGTAAACCGGCAATGGCGTGTATCTTGCAGCTGTCAAAGTCAAATCTTCGGAGTCAGCAAGCACTCCGAGATGCGAACATCCATTCAGCATTGCAGCGGATGACGGATCATAGTCGTGGGATCAGCGTCAGTCCAGGTGGGTTGGGCAGGCATCACCTCGGTGTGGAGGATAACTTGGACGTGCGGGAGATGGCGCGGGAGGCGTTGGAGTGGCTTGAACATGGCGAAGAGATGCAATGCTGAGCCGGCCAGTGCGATATCGGTCGCGTCCGAGGCTCCGCATTATCATGTGAATTTATCTTCTCTGCTGTCCAAGACTGTCACCGGTCACTTGTACACACTCGTAATTTTCTCATACCATAAGACATCAGCCTTCGCAACTTGAAGAGCCACGCAGGCACACTAATTATAAAGGGGCCCGCGACTTCTCGGAGGACAGTACTTCGTCTCGCAGCGTCCGTATCTGAAGGTAAGGACCATCTGAAGGTAAGGACCGTTTGCATTTTCCGACCAAGGAGTCCGTAACATTAATTTGCGAAAGGGTTTGTGTGGGGGAAATATCACGAGCTTGACCGCTCTTCCGCCGCTCGGCTGTAGTATACACCGTATACCTGCCGTGGACTGATATACGAGGTCAACTCATCGTCGAAGTTCGCTATATACTATGCATCTCTGCACCGCAAGATATAACTAAATCTTCGCTGCGTTGTGTGGGACAGGCCTAATGGAGACTTGCCACAGGAGATCCGAGCGGCCGTCCTAGCAGCGTCCCGGTGCTTTCCGGCGTGTACACACAAGTAAGCTTCAGGCTCGGAATTTTCTCAAGCATCCCCATCGCGTCTGGCCACAGACACGTCAACGGTCCCTCTCTCTCTATACAATGGCGACACTAGCTCGGTTACGGCCTACAATTGCCAGGCGCACTGTAAGGAATCAGGAATCATCAGAGTGGAGATGATATTTGGCTGAACGACACATGCTTTGCAGCCCTTCCGAGTCGCCGCGCGGGCGCTGCAGACGTCGGCGGACACCACCCAACCACTCGATACCCCCCACAAGTCGGAGCCCTTCCAGGTCAAGCTTCATGAGGATTCGTTCCACACGTATAAGCTGGACGCGCCGCCGAACTTGGAGGTCGAAGTCACAAGAGATATGCTCATCACCATGTACAAGCAAATGTCCACTATGCGGCGGATGGAGATGGCGGCAGATGCGTTGTACAAGGCGAAGATGATTCGTGGTTTCTGCCATCTGGCTATTGGCCAGGTATGCCTTTGATTGATGTCTTTATTGTCCGCGCGTGCTTCATAAATGGTATAGGAAGCCATTTCGGTCGGCCTCGAGCACGCGATCACTCGCGAAGACCTTGTTATCACTGCCTATCGCTGCCATCCTTTCGCCGTCATGCGTGGTGGTACTATCAAGGGTGTCATTAGCGAGCTGTTAGGTCGGCAGGCGGGTATGTCGAACGGGAAGGGTGGTTCCATGCACATCTTCACGCCGAACTTCTTTGGTGGGAACGGCATCGTCGGTGCTCAGGTGCCCGTTGGTGCTGGTCTCGCGTTTGCTGCGAAGTACCTGGAGAAGCCCATCGCCACTTTCTCCATGTACGGTGACGGTGCCAGCAACCAGGGTCAGGTCTTCGAGGCATTCAACATGGTGTGTATTTGTAGTGTTCTGTGTCTAATAATGTCTGACAAAGTGGTAGGCCAAGCTCTGGAATCTCCCTTGCATCTTCGTTTGCGAGAACAACAAGTACGGAATGGGAACCTCTGCCGAGCGCAGTTCGTCAAACACCCAATACTTTACTCGTGGCGACAAGATTCCTGGTCTCCAGGTTAATGGAATGGACATCATTGCGGTCTTCCAAGCTTGTCGGTTTGCTAAGGACTGGGCTGTAAAGGGTAACGGGCCCCTTGTCTTGGAGTTCGTCACCTATCGCTATGGTGGTCACTCGTGCGTATAAGTTTCCTGAACTCTCCCTTCTGTTATTGAAGTCTTGAATGTAGTATGTCTGACCCCGGAACTACCTACCGCACCCGCGAGGAGATTCAGAGGATGCGTAGCACACAGGACCCCATTCGTGGTCTCCAGCGCTACATCGAGGAATGGGGTCTGGCGGCTGAGGAGGAGCTTAAGGTACGAGTTACTGTTGTCGTCTGGTGCACTGTTGCTGATCAATCCACCTCATGTAGGGAATTGACAAGGGTGCGAAGGCCGAGGTTGACGCAGCGGTTGAGGAGGCGAAAGCTTCGCCAGAGCCCAAGCTTGGGGACATCTGGACCGATATCTACTACAAGGGCACTGAGCCGCCCTTCATGCGGGGTCGGGAGCGGGAGGAAGTAAGTTAAATATTGCCATGCATTGTTTGCCGTGCTCATACCTCTCGCAATAGGTTCACTACTACTAAAATGTGAACAGGAGGGATCGTCCTGGACTGGGGGTTCTTATCGATCGTTTATAGACTTGTTTAGTACTTAGGTATATATGCGCCGGGTGCTCCGGCACACAATAATTGATGCCAGCATCATGCCTTTGCATTTGCCCGCAGGCGTAAATTATTTATGTGCGCCTGCAGTCCACAGGTCACATTGTGACATGACTAGTTCTTCACCTTCGACAAGTCCTCTAGTATCGCGCAGAGCTGTATTTGGAAGCTCGTCATCTCCATCGCCAACTCATGGAAGGAATCCCGTTTCACTGCGGCTTTATAAGGTCCTCGGGGCTGGCTTTGAAGATGAACCGACCAAAGAGGCTCTGCGGACGCTGTCTGAGTTGTACGGCGCCACCAGTGCTAGCGGGGCGAAGACCACTCTCGTGAATGGCAAAACTGCCAAAGGGGAAACGCAGGTTGACTCGGACACGGATGACGACGACGATACTGAGGAGGGGGCGTCTGAAGAGGCGAAACTCTCGCTGGGTCCTTTCTTATCCGACGAGGTCACCGCGCCGACTGGCGCTGCGGCCCATGCACGGAAGAATCTAAGGCGAGATATAGATGTCAAGCTTGCTGGGAGTAGTCGGAAATTCCTCTCGGCGTTAGGGCAAGTCGACCAAGTAAGTCATTAGTTGGTGCATGCATCTGCAGATCTTCGGAGGGACCTTGTTCGTGCTGGAAGACATAGTCTAGGCTCTCAAATCCTCGTTATGCGCTCGTTCTTTAGTAGTGAATTCACGCATGGCGGGCTGCTCATCTCGCTGTCTATATTTGCGATATTTCCGCAACGTTTCTGCCTTCGTTTACGCTGGTATGAGTTTTGAAGTTCGACCTATCAGGTTGGCAACAAGCGCGTCGATTTCTATTTGCTATATGTCAGCTATCATACTGAAAATTGAACTCATTTTGATTCAGAAATTAGATGCACTGCAAGCGTATATTACAACAATGCGTGCCCAATGCGATCAAGCGCACACGCAGCTCCATACAACAAATGAAGCTTGCAAATCCCTACTAGACCAGGCTGGTAACCTGCGTCAGGAAAGGTAAACGCTTCAATTCGGCGTGCTCCGGATTGGCCTGACCTGAATCAACTAGGGATACAGTTGCCACACAACAAACAATCTTGAATCTATTCGTGTCACGGTTTACGCTGACTTCAGAAGAGGTCATCGCCCTTACTTCTCGTGATGTTCTCCCAGGAAAGCGTTTCTTTGCCGCCATGGACAAAGCAGTGAAAATACGAGAGGACTGCAGGGTCCTCATGTCCGTCGACGGTCCCACTAAAGCTGGGTTAGTGGGAGGCGATGCGTAGTAAATCAGCCCGACTCTTCTGATACTTTCGTAGAGTCGATATAATCGCTGCTACGTCTTCCAATCTCGAGCAGGCGTACGACAAAATATTCAGATATCTGACCAGCGAATTCCAAGCCATTGGGCGAGGCAATAGGGACTGGGAGAGGAGTGTCGACCCAGACGCCAATTTGGAGGCTTCCCCGACATTGAAGGAAGCCGTGCGAAGGCTGCGAGATCGACCAGAACTGCTTTCGTGGGTCTCTGTGTATGTGTGATATTGTTATAGTTGCTCAAATCGCATTTTTCAGGGACGCACTTGAGGTGCTCTCGCAGACTAGACAGTCGACACTATTAGCCACTTTCCTTGACGCGCTTACCCGTGGTGGACCGTCTGGTCTCCCTCGACCCATCGAACTACATGCACATGACCCTCTGCGGTACATTGGCGATATGCTAGCGTGGCTGCATCAGGCTATAGCCGCAGAGCGTGAGTTCATGGAAAGCCTATTCGAGCTGGGAAGGGATGGAATCGGGGGTAGGATGATAGGTAGCGCCCGAAAGTTTGAGAAAGGAAGAATGGGTGAAGTGGAGGAGTGGATCGGCGACATGGTCGATAAGAATGTCGGAAAATTGTCCGGTCCTCTCAAGGTATGGAGTAAATTTGGGCGAGTACTGGTTGCCCTTAATCACAGAATTTGTAGCTCCGAGTTCAACAGACTCTAAGATCACAAGAAAGTCCGATCCTCGCGTACAAGGTCTCGAACCTTCTCAAGTTCTACGAGCTAACAATGCGAAGAACAATTGGTGAAGATGCTGTTTTATCAGAAGCTCTCCGAGAGTATGCAAGTATTGCGCGCCTTTGTGATGTCCTAGCTGATCAATTTAATTAGAATGAGCGATGTCTCCGACAAAGTCTTCTTCGATGCTATCGAAGCTCAAGGTCGTGCATTGCTGAGATTACTCCTAGTCAGTCGTTTTCTATCTAACAACGTTTTGACTGGCTGACCGATCGTATCTGTGTGCAGAATCTCGACGATACCGCCCTTACTCCTCCGGCTCCCATCCAAGAACATATGCAGATGCTTCGTGATATTCTGTCTGTGTATGAGTCGTCGCGGTTGGACGATTCTGGTAGAACTGAGGCAGAAGAATCTGGCGAAGATGGGAAGTCGAAGTCGCCATCAGAATTCGGAGTAGAGCGGATTTTGGATGTCATGGTTGATCCTGCCCTCGAGGTCTGCTTAACAGCAGCTGAGGAGAAGAGGAGGAGCAGGCCATCATGGGATCAGGCTGTCTTCGTTCTCAATTCTCTGACCTATCTTCAAGTGCGTGTGTCTGTTATTCTAGTTGCGCCCGTTGGTAAGCTGTTCATGTCTTCCTTCCTATATTGCAGGGCGTTCTGGAATCGTATGCATTCGCCTCTACCAAGAGGGAGTCTTTGAGTGCGATGATAGAGGACAAAGTGAACCAGCTCGTGGAAGAGCATTATCATGACGTGCTGAAAGACACGGGGCTGGACACCGTAATAATCGTTCTTCAAGCGAAGGACCCAGGAGTAAGTCGTGTTAACCTTGTGGTACGGCACTCGCTGTTCTTACGCACCCACCTTGAGTAGGTGCCGCTCTCGCGCCTGGATGCGGCACAACCACATGAGCTCTCAGTTGCTTTGCAGAAGTTCTCCAGTTGGTTATCCGGCCTCGAGGTTATGCATTCGCCCCGGCTGGCCCAGCTGACGGTGCAACGACTGCACTCGAAAATCCACCAGACTGCACTGGCCCGCCTGGTGAAAATATATCAGCGCCTCTGCGAAGAAGTCAGAAGGCCGGAAAACAGGTATGAAGCCGCCAGCACGCTCCTCGGAGGACAGCGTCCATTCGGACAGATCCATCTCCTCAAACAGATTTTCGGGTTGGGAGATGAGGACGAGTAGATACAATTGTCATTGTCATTGTTTGGCTCCACAAGTACGAAGCCACGGCTATGGGATGCTATACGTGTTGCTGCAAGTCCTTTCGGTGCGCACCAGGAACTGAGATGTAGTTGGCTTGGCTTATCGCAAGTTGAACTTGAACCTGTCACAGAACAAGCGGTCGCTACTAGAAGCGCGCACAACACGATCAGGGAAAGGAGTTATCATCGTTACGCCCCACAAGTGTGTTCAACTTCCGGCCTACATCCATGAACTCTGAGAATGACTACCGCGTGTAAAAGCCTAGCATTTCTCATACAGTCGATATTTCGAAAAAACTACCACCAAAATATCGGCTCACGTCCGGTAGAAACAGGTGGATACAGTGGCCTCCTGACGTCCGATGGCGTGGGGTCATATACGGGTCCTCAGGCCTCAATGACACGTCAGACATAGCAGTTGACGAGCCGCAATCGGTTGGTATCGATCCCTGCGGTGAGTTACAATGATGTTCAAGTTCTCGAAACATAGTGGTCAATCGGCCACTAACGAAAGGATGAAATCCCACCTTTCGCGACCTTCCATTACAGCTACGACACCTTCGAGGTTGCGACGACGTTATATGCCTTAAGCGGTTCCAGAATACAATCCAATTCCCCTGAATTTGGTATGTCGCAGGTCGGATACTACATACCGACGGTGAGCATAGAACACTTAGGCCGATGGAAAAGACCCAATTTGGCCTACCCGGATCCTACTGGTGGATATATTGGGCCAAAAAGTGGGGATATAAAGGCTCCAAATCGGGGATTTTGGATCGAACATCAATATTTCAACACACATACGCCGGGGGCCTGATGCAGATGCGTTGCAGATCTAGGAAATACCGCGCTGCGTGCGAGAACCCTGCGTCGCTGTGCACTCGGTCAGTGACGAGAGACATTTCTTAAGATCATCAAAAGAGATGAATGTGATGAAAATGCCGCGCCAGTCTTCGGTTCTTGCACCTCGGGATCGAATGCGCATTCGACCTCCCTCTCTCATTTATCTTTTGGACCTAGTACCAGGTCGCATAGAGCCTGGATTATGGAGCACACCAGATTCAAGGGTGCGGACTCGGACTTGCTTTGGTGGAAAGGACAGCATCCGCACTCTATAAGTGCCAGCGAGTGTAGCAGGATGGGTCTGCCATCGATAGGTATGCTAATAGTCGCATAGCCAATATATATTCAAGTTGGAAGACGGTAATAGCAACTCCTACGACACTAAGTGCACAGCAGGCATAGCAGGCCAGACATCTGTTGCATGGATAATTTATATATTCAAGTTGGAGACGAAAAATAAAGGTCTGCAACTGGTCGGACTATTACACAATTACAAATGACGACATACATATCGATACGCTATTACTACCCTCGGGGCAGATAACATAGCCGAATAGCACTAGCAAGAGCCAAAACATGCAAGAGAGACGACAGCACAAATCGAAGGTCGGCATAGAAGATGAAGCAGAATGACAGTGCATACGCGGCAGCCTACGGGTCTTGAAATTCGGAGTGCGACACCTTCGCCCTCTTCCCTCCCCGCTTGTTCTGGACCAGGTCAATCACGTCGTCCTGCTCCGGGGACGGAGAACGCTTATTGCTGTGACCAGAAGAGTACGAATGGGTGGTCGAATAGACCAAGAAATTGGCCTGCGGTGCATGGCCGTAAGCTGGCTGCGCACGAGACGTTTGTGCGATCTGTGGAACCGGCAACGGGAGTCTCTTTTCCTTGGCTTCCATTTCACCATCAACGGCTTCCCGTACCATTGCGAGAACACTTGTATAATGAGCCAATGTCTCTGCTGTCAGGTGCGACGTAACCTCGGCTATAATGTGACCGAGCATGTTAATACAAGAGCATGATAATTCATCACTTCACTCACCTTGGTTAATGAGCGGTTGGGGCAAAGACGGTCCAGCTTGAGCGAAGCCTTGCAGAATCTTAACTCGCTCATTGACCGAGCTCGCGTCCTGTCGAGCCTTAGAGATCGCCACTTGCAGCTCTCGTCGTAGATTCTGAGTAACGGTGCGGAAAAACCGCTGCAGCTTCAAGAACGAAACTAGTGTGTGGTTGCCCATGCCTGGTGAGATCTGAAGCCCGATGTCAGAGTCCATGATGAATTGCATTTTCGCCTGTATAGCGACAGTGACGTCTTCAGACTGCCACTCGACAAGAAACTCTGGCAATACTCGCGTCCGGCGCTGCGGTTCCTCATAGCTGAAGATTATCCAAGAGTAAGAGTAGAAACAGGATTCAAGCTCATCAAGAGGTTCGTGGTTACCCCTGCCACTCAGTACTTTCAGCGATTGAAAAGCCCGAGTACCCTATATAGATCATATAACGTTAGTATCATCGGCCTAGTATTGCCTGAGGATGTACTTACCGTACGGAAGTCAGTGTGAACGCCGCTCTCTTCCCTACCGATCTTCGCTATTATATCGAAATCAATCAGAGTCCCGAACGTTCCCAAACCTCTCCGATCTAAGAGTATGTTTCGCGGGCTCATATCACGGTGGAGGATACCAATGTCAGTCAGCTTTTTGCTCCCTGTAGCGTCGTCATTTCCTGACGCAGACAGGAGGAACGCAGTGACATACCTGTGATAGCATCATGGAATGCTTGGAAGAGTTCCGGCACAGACGCGAATTGATCTATCGGTGGACCGTAGAAAGGCTGCGTAACCCAATAGAACTGCCGATCATTATCGAAGTATCGCTTTTTGCCACGCCAGAAGATGCGAGGATCAAGTCCCACCTCTCTCTCATCCTTCCCCGATATAGCGCAAATTATCCCCGTCTTCTCGGTGAGTAGCAAACCATATACGAATCGCCTGTTGGGTTGTTGCCCAAAACACTCTCGAGCGTAGACAGCAAGCTGAATTCTGTGAGTAGTGACGTCGAGGTCCTTCTGGATATTGACTTCAATAGGAGCGAGACACTGAGCATACGAATGAGAGAGAATCTCTTGCTCTTTTGTCAGACACGACCCGTAGCCAAGGACCACAATATCCGGCTTCGACTCAAGGTCCTTGTCGTCGCCATCGCTGTGGTGAGGCACGACCTTGTTGGATGTATTGGCAGCACGACGAGATGGGTCGATGATGAAATGCTCTAGAATCGCATTGATATGCTTTACCAAAGCCTCATAGAGCTGGATGTTCTCCCTCGCCGGGTTCAAAGGCACATTTTCCCATTTCTCTTCATCTGTCAAGTAGCGTCTATACTGTTGGAGGAATGCGTAAACTTTCTTCGTGTTTGGAAGTGACCTGGACAGCCTCTGGAAAAGTCTGGAGACAAAGACACCCTGTCCATCCACCCATGTACCCGCGAGCTCCTCATGCAAGGTGCTCGGCAGATCTGGCATGCATTTGCTGATATTCGATCTAGACTCGCCTTTGGAAGGCATCTCTTCGACCTTGGATAACACTGAGTGAATCAGCACCATACGAGGACTCGATGGGAGAAAATCATTTCCTTCAGAGTAGAAAGGCTCTGGATCGACTTCTCGACGGTGATACATAACCCCCTGGTGCTCATCGGATGAAAGAGTAAAAGGACCGAAGCTCGATTTGCCAGTCTCTCTACCACGAGCAGATCTCCGATTTCGCCTTGCATAGGTACGCGTAACATCCTGGGGACGAGTAGCAAAACGTTGCTCTACGGCGGTCTGAGAAGCTCTTGTCCCAAATTCAAAGGTGTGCGAGCGGAGCGTGGTGTGAGGCAATGTCGCTTCGGAAGTGGAATTCGCGTCGGGAGGTTGATGCTGAGACTGAACGGTAGCCAATTCTGCTGAGCTCTCGGGAGAAGTCGGCGGACTCGCACTACTTTCTGTGATAGGCCCGAGAGTCGGTGTAGGCCTGTCTTCTGTCAGAAGCTCTAGCTCTTTTGCTCCTCGCTGCGAGAACCCTGTTGTTGCCAGAAGTGAGGAGAAAAATCCTGCTGGAGACCCTGGGGCCGACGAAAAGCTATCGTGGTCGGTGAGCATCGTGGTAAGAGAACAAAGATGCAATGAGCGTCCGATAGGGTTCGCTTACCGCAAGTTGAACTCTGCCACACTAATTCAGAACAATGGCGGTTGTCGAGTTGAACGTGACTCAAGCGCGCGTGAGATGATCACGTGCACTGTGTCACAATCACGCTCGACCCGGCATCTTACAGTATGCCTCCTATCTGTAGACGGATTTGCTCCTGACGCCTGCTGCACTTCATATTGTGATCCACGAATCTCCGTCACCATCTCAGTAGCTGAGTCAGCGGGTTGATATCCTCCAGCTGATCTCACTGTATGCAAAGATGTGGGCGTTCTCCTCCCAACCAGTGACTGGTGCTGTGCCGTCGTACTTCTGCTCTTTGTCCCTACCAGATCGATGCGACTGAGGACGTACGAATTATTGACTAAAGTTCTCTTAAGGCTGTACTCTTCCTTGTTCCGCTCTGGCACCACCGTGATCACAATCTGACTCCGAGGACGTGCTCATGACCATTCTTCCATCGGCATCGCTCACATACTCAATTTTGGTCAATATACGAGTCTGCAGATAAGCTTATCGGGAGAGTGGTCTCTGGCTTACTAGATGACGCACTCACCCCGCTGTCTACAGGTGAAACATTGGTCGTCCATCTACATCGCGACAATGCCCTATCTACCCGGCACATAACCTTTACTTCCCCACAGAACCTTCCTGGTTCACAACTTCCCGATGAGGCGGTATTCTCTAGCTAGAAATGCGTGTCCCTTCATTAAGAAGATTGAAATAACCAGATGGAGATTGGAATCGGGAGAAGCATCCCTTCAGTCCACTTCGCATGGTTAAGCTCCTCGGACGCAGGTATGGCCCGTCCGTTCTACGTTTTCTACTGGCTAATTGACATAATCCGAGTAGATACGTACGTCGATCGATCGTATCAATCTAGCTAGCTCTTGACCAAGATCCACGACTCTTACCTCAACTTCCTTGTCAAGATATGTCCGCCTGATCACCACTGACCGTATGCGGCGAAGAGCACCTATATCTGTAAGTTCTTCCCAGTCAATTTTTTGCTTCCTCAACCTACCCAGTCGTTCGGGTCGTGCTTAGACGCTCTACCATGCGTACCGTTCATCGTATCACACGCGGTGTTCTCTTGGCGCCAGCGACGCTCTTATTGAGCGCCCACCTGCGAGCACATATTCCGGCGAGCGGTGATATATCGGGCCAATATTTGCTTAACATGGCGTATCTTGGACTGAATGTCTGCTGATGATCTACTTTCTCCTAGTGCAGTGCAGTGTGATAAGATAATCCATCCAAGACCAGCATCTGATATTGTCGACGGAAAGGTAGAACACGAGCCCTCGCATCGACACGCGATCGCCAGTCGCTGGAAGGCTGTGTCTTCTGTAGTACGGTAGAAGTTCCAAACTCAGTTTTCTTGAACGCGGCCAAAACGAGGTGAGCTGAAGTAGGGTACAGCATGATGATCAAACGTGGCTTTCGAGTCAGCTTTCTATCACAGGAGTCCCTTCATCAATACCTTATAGTGTGTTCTACGTTGCGTTGCCTCAGCTGGCTTGAGTTATCCAGGACTCCTGGACACATGTACCAGGATCGCAAGCCGCTCATGACCTGAAGATAGGCACTACTTGCCGCGCACGTTGATGCAGGCAAGGTTCTGGTGAGCGATCGTGTACTCCATCAAGTATCCTGCGAGCTGTAGTCAGTCCTGAGCCCCAGAACGTGATCCCTATATCAATTGCAACAAGACGAGTTGATAGGTCTGAGGACCCCGCGCAGAGTCGGACCTCTAGAGCATGGCATGTTTGGCGAGCCTTGCTGGACAGAATGAGCACTGAAAGTGAGCTTTTCAAAATCGCTGAGTAGATGCATTGTGGCGCTGAACTTATCAAAGAAGGTGCACACTGTTCGGAAATGAGATTGTGACACTCTCTGCCTCACATTTCTGCACATTTCTGCGGACTGGACTGAAAGAGGTGTCTGTTCTGGAGAAGAAAAAATGGAATGTCAACAGGTACAGATGCCGTTCTTTGACAGCGTGTCCTTCGTTGTACAGTCACGCATCTCCCTTACTTACCACAGAAACGTTTACAGGTCTCATTTCCTTCGGGACCCACTCTTGTTTATCTTCTGACACCTCAGCCGCACCTAACCCCATCTTGCGCTGCGACAGCCGGCCTTCTTTACATCACAAACATGATCGTGTTTCAATTCATGCACACAAGCGACGCGTAAAATGCTGATAATCCGCAGATCAACCACCCAATAGGACGTCATATCTGGGGACACAGCACGAATTATGGACGTACTAGGCTGCGAAGATAACATACCACGGTCCCTGTGGGCACGCGCTGGTTAAGCGAGACATCATCCCTGCCAGTCTTACTGTGCCGCAAATGTTCTTCAACTCGGTCTACTTCGTCGTGAGTCTGTGCTTAGTCGACGAACATAACTTTCACCGCTCTGACTTGATGCACAGCCGAGGGGTTGGGAACGAGGTCTAGTTCATCCGGGTGGGATTAGCGCCCTTTAATGTTGGCGCAGGCGCAGGCTAATTTCCGCTCGGATCAGATTTCGTACTCTTTGCATGCGGTGTTTATTGCTGTGGTGAGTACTCTTCGTGCCTTGGAGTATCGGAGTGGAGTATGGAGCTATGCGCAGCTTTAATGTCTAAGAAGTATACGGGTACGAGGCACTGAGGTAAGTGAAATGTGTATTCTACTAACGACATCGCAGAGCTTCATGTCACCGCATCCATATGGTGCACTTGTATCGAAGACAAGTCGCGAAACACGCGTCCTACCTATTCCGGTACGTATAGCTGTCGATCCTTCTGTATTGCCGTCGCAGCCCTTTGTGTAGGATCCTCCTTAATTAATCGATAGTACTTGAAATGAACTCCACCCGTTCATATCCCGCACGATCTGTAGGCTAACGTCGCTCATTCACCTTTGTACAACTACCAAGATCATCTTGGCTCCACTTTCATCTATTATATACAAAGGGTCTGTCCGGTTTTCAATCCTTTACGCACCTATCATGCTGGCAATAATATGGACCCCGTGGTTAGCGCGAGGAGGGGTATGACCCAACCGTCGATTCAAGGTTTAGTCCGTCAGCGCAATCGATGCTGTCCAAGCAGATAGTGAATCCGAATGCGTCCGACATGCAAGGACAAAGAGGTCAGGAGGTCAGGTCCGTACTCCCGCAGATACACTGACACCAGGCTCGAGCCCCGCTACCGATTGTCTGCGCGCTGCACCATCTCCGTAAACGCCGTATTCACGGCAGGTGATATGATAAGATCTGTAAGCCGGCGGGAGGGTGTGGAAGGGCGCTAGGATCCGGGAACAACGCAGAGTTTGTTCATAAGCACTGAAAGCGTATTAGTAACCTACACAGTTTGCAGGGTCGTGCACATGGGAAGACAGTCCTTTCATGTGGCGCAATAGGGTGCGGACATTGCAACCTGCTTAGGAACGTGAGGTCGAGGCAGTTTGAGGTTGGTTATTCAGAAGATATAGTATTTCATGGTCACAAAGAGCTAGGTTAATATTCGCTCTGTGGCACTCGTCAGTTATACCTCCAATGTAGACGTGAATCGTGTCCTCCGGAAATGAATATGCCGGTCGCTGAGCCTGTATGGTGTGTGACTAGGTCACTGCGCTGTCAGACCTGCGTCGGTTTCATTTACTTTTCGTTCATGTGGACGCTGTGGGTCCCCACGCAAAAGCCTCTCCGATAGGCACGACTACTATAAGTGTGCTCGGATCCTCCGAAGTAAGAACGACTGGGATGAGAAACCTGCAGTCTAGTTGTCTCACCAGACCCGGCGGCTTGTGCTGATTATTGTCGGGCCTGCAGTTGTAATCACGGCTTGCACTTAGGATCAACGGAACCGATCACAATCAGGCAGAGGATACGCGCACACACTTGTAGGTCTCTATAGGCGCGGGCGCACCCGAGATGGCAAATGAGCCGACAAAAATCGGCGCACATTGGCCGGCGCGCAAACGGGAGTGACGCTTGCGTAGCGGTAAACTCGGCTTGCGTGTTCAAATGCTCAACGGCATCGAGTGGACCATATACCCGTTGTGGTCCGTCAGTGGCGTGCGTCCATATGCTTCCGACTGCGTGTTCTCGCGCCTCCAAAGCGCTAGACAACGCAGCGCCGGGCATTCGCGTCCGCCGTTGCGGTATATGCTCTTATGAACAACGTGCCGTAGCCGACACATCGGGTGATGTCATCCTGTTCATATCATCATCATCATCATTTGCGTCGTAGATTAGATGCGTCCACTAGTGGTTTGGGTTTGTGTGGGGAATATTAGGTGCGCGTAGCATCAACGGACAACAAGTTGAACCCACGTGCATCACATAACATATTGTATGCGTTTGTATTCCGGAGTGAGAATCAACACATCATGGATCCGAATTCAAAGGGATTAGCTTACACGATGGCCTCGATAACAATTCGGAATACAGGCCCATAAGATCCTAGGAGCTCGTCCTCGTCCGAAACTTACAAATCAGCACACAAGCCTACACCCACAAAGCACCAAAAGCCCAGAGCTTAACACTAATCTATGTTGACCCCGATCCGCCGTCGACGGGGAGCCTGTGCTCGAGCCTCGAGGTGGCCCTATCCAGTTTTGTCGGAGGGTAAGAATGGACGGGCGCTGGGAGATAAGATAGAACCTTGCACCGGCGATCGAGGACCGGAGACGTCTGGGAGTTAAGGAGCCTGCAGGGAAGACGCATTCAGTATAACAGAAGGAGCGGCGGTGTGCTCAGGTGTCTCATTTGAGGAAGGTCGACCTTGTGGCATTGAATAAGCAATCTATCACAACGTTGCAGCGCGACTTCGTCTTTCATATGAAATTTACAAGCAGGGTCTGCTGGCTGACTGAAGAATCCATCAGGTGTATCTAGCTGTGACGTCCTGTCTAGATTCGAGAGAGATGACGGCCTAATGGGGCTGGAAGAGGCAGCGCGACGTGATTTGACCGAGAACATAGGAGGCGTTAGTAGAGCCTCATTTAGGAATCGGGTGGGATGGTCTAGGCGTAGGCGCTGGAGGTCACGGTTGTGGGCTGAGACTAGTCGCGACAAGCACGGAGGAAATAGCAGAATTGCTTAGTCATCCGTGAAATACGATCACGTGTACTGTGTCACTGTCACACTCGACTGTTACGCGACACGTTCCAAATAATACACTTCGAACTACTAATCTCCATGATAACACGGACCAGGTAATTTCAGTGTATGCCAGATGATATGAGCATAATTACGATATCGAATTGTCCAAGATCTGTTAGAAGCCGAGCAACACGTTTGCATTCCTCTCCCGTTCTTGTTCACTAGAGTCTAGTACCAGCTGCTGTAAGGTGCATGTGTATATCTGCTACAGTGATTGAGTCATTTCAAGCTCATATCACGTACTGTTACTGGCTTACTGCAGTTAAGGATATCCCAATCGTGAGTGTATAGATTTACCGTGGTGATCAGTCAACGCCTTGCAGATCCCGGCGCAAGTCCTGAAGAGTCAAAACTTGACATCCTGGCTCTCGTGCGTCGATTGGGAATCAACTGTTAAGGCATGAAGACAGCTTGCTATTTCGATTGTGCTTGCACCATTCAGTCCCCGCGGCCACGCCAGAGCAACTCACTAAGTGCCCAGCAGGCGTAGTAGGTTAGGACATGTGTTGCATGGATAATACATATATATTCAAGTTGGAGACAAAAACCAAAGGTCTGCAACTGGTCGGACTATTGCACAATTACAAATAACGAGGGACGGCATACCTACCATGTAGATATACATACATACCGATATTACTACTCTCGGGACAGACAACATAGCCGAATAGCACTGGCAATGAGAGCCAAAACATGCAAGAGAGACGACAGCACAAGCCGAAGGTCGGCATAGAAGATGAAGCAGAATGACAGTGCATACGCGGCAGCCTACGGGTCTTGAGATCCGGAGTGCGACGCCTTCGCCCTCTTCCCTCCCCGCTTGTTCTGGACCAGGTCAATCACGTCGTCCTGCTCTGGGGACGGAGAACGCTTGTTGCTGTGGCCAGAAGAGTACGAATGGGTGGCCGGATAGACCAAGGAATTGCCGTGCGGTGCACGGCCATAGACTAGCTGCGCACGAGACGTTTGTGCATTCTGCGTAACCAGCAACGGGGGTCTCTTTTCCTTGGCCTCCATTTCACCATCAACGGCTTCCCGCACCAGTCCGAGAACACTTGTATAGTGAGCCAAATTCTTTGCTGTCAGGTGCTTCGTGACCTCGGCTGTATTGTGACCAAGCATCTTAGTACAAGAGCATAGTAGCCAATCACTTCACTCACCTTGATTAATGAGCGGCTGAGGCAAGGATGGTCCGGCTTGCCCGAAGCCTTGCAAAATCCTGACTCGTTCACTGGACGAGCTCTCGTCCTCTCGAATCTTAGAGATCGCCATCTGCAACTCTCGTCGTAGATTCTCATTAACGGTGCGGAAAAAGTGCTGCAACTTCAAGAACAAAAGTAGTGCGCGGTTTCCCATGCCCGGTGAGATCGCGCTACCAAGGTTCGTGTCCCCGATGAATTGCAATTTCGCCTGTATAGCCACAGCGATGTCTTCAGACTGCCACCGGATAAGAAACTCCGGCAATACTTGCTTCCGGCGATGCGGCTCATCGTAGCTAAGGACTATCCAAGAGTAACAGTAAAAGCACGATTCAAGCTCGTCGAGAGGTTCGTGGTTACCCCTGCCACTCAGCACTTTCAGCGATTGAAAAGCCCGAGTACCCTACATAGATCATACAACGTTAGTATCATCGACGTAGTATTGCCTGAGGATGGACTTACAGTACGGAAGTCGGTGTGGACGCCGCTCTCTGTCCTATCGATTTTCGCGGCCATATCGAAATCAATCAGAATCCCGAACGTTCCCAAGCCCCTGCGATCCAAGAGTATGTTTCGCGGGCTTATATCGCGGTGGAGGATACCAATACTAGTCAGCTCTTTGCTACCTATAATGCCGTCATTTCCTGGTGCAGACAGGAAGAAATGCAGTGACGTACCTATAATAGCATCATAAAGTGCTTGAAAGAGTTCCAGCACGGACGCGAATTCATCTATCGGTGGTCCGTAGAAAGGCTGCGTAACCCAATAGTACTGCCGATCAGCAACATCAATGTCTGTGCCGCGACGGTTGCTTCGCAAGGCTATGCCGTGCCGAAGAGAGGACAGCTTCTCGAGCTCTCCATGTTCTTCCATCGATCCTACATGCTTCAATCCAGCTTTCCGGATCTCGTCCAGGAACAGCCATTCGGCACGTCTACCCACTGCTTTCCACGACAACTTGAGGAAGAGTTTTTCTCCTTTCTCGTTATCTTTGATGTGCCAGGCGGTCGTCCCTCGACCACGAATAGCTAACCTCTGGAACGGACGATCCGGGTTCAGAATCTCGTATCGTTTGTTGCCCTTTCCAAGGTTGTCGAAGTATCGCTTCTTGCCATTCCAGAAGATCCGAGGATCAAGTCCCACCTGTCTCTCATCCGTCCCTGATATAGCGCAAATTATCCTCACGAAAGTGTTCGCCTCAGTACCGATATTGTATGCCCTCGAGTACAACGATCCTCCACGATCGAATTGATAGAGCTGCACCGTCTTCTCGGTGAGTAGTAAACCGTAAACGAACCGCCTGTTGGGTTGTTGCACAAAACACTCTCGAGCATAGACAGCAAGCTGAATTCTGTGAGTGGTGACGGCGAGATTCTTTTGGGTCTTGACTTCAATAGGAGCGACACACTGAGCATACGAGGGGGGGCGAATCTCTTGCTCACTTGTCAGACACGACCCGTATCCGAGAACCACAATATCCGGCTTCGATTCGAGGTTCTTCTCGTCGCCATCGCTGTGGTGAGGCATGACCTTGTTGGATGTATTGGCAGCACGACGAGATGGGACGCGGATGAAATGCTCCAGAATCGCGTTGATATGCTTTACCAACGGATCATAGAGCTCGTTGCTCTCCCTTGCAGGGTTCTTCGGCACATTTTCCCATTTTCTTTCATTTGTCGAGTAACCTGCATATCGCTTGAGGAATCTACTGACGCTATCCCTGCTTGGCACTGACTCGGATAGCGTTTGGAAAAGCTTTGAGACAAACTCGTGCTGTCCATCTACCCATGTACCCTCAAGCTCCTCCCGCAAGGCACTCTGCAGATCTAGCACGCATTTGCTGATCTTCGACCCAGACCCGCCTTTGAAAGGCGTGTCTTCGATCTTGGATAACAATGGGTGCATCGGCATCTTAGGAGGAGTCGACGGGAGAAAATCATTTCCCTCCGACTGGAAAGGCTCTGGATCGGCTTCTTCATGGTGATACATCACCCCCTGGTGCCCATCGGATGAGAGAGTAATAGGGTCGACGTGCGACTTGTCGGTCTCTTTACCACGAGCTGATCTCCGACTTCGCTTTGCATAGGTACGCGTAGCCTTCTGGGGACGAGGAGGGCCGAAAGGTTGCTCGACGGCGGTCTGTGAGGCTCTACTCCCAAATTCAAAGGTGTGCGAGCGGGGCATGACGTGAGGAAAAGTCGCTTCGGAAGTGGAATTCGCGTCGGGAGATTGATGCTGAGATTCGACCGTAGCCAATACTGCCCGTCCTTTGCCCTTATGATCTTCCGAGCTCTCGGGGGGAGATGACGACGGACTCGCGCTACTTTCTGTGATAGGCCCGGGAGTCGGTGATGGCCCGTCTTCAGCCAGAAGCTCTGGCTCTTCTGATCCCTGCTGTGAGAACCTTGCTGTCGCCTGAAGTGAGGAGAAAGATCCTGCCGGAGACCCTGGGGCCGACGGATAGCTGTCGTGGTCGGACATGGTGAGCGTAGTGGTAAGAGAACAAAGACGCAATGGGCGTCTAATAGGGTTCGCTTACCACAAGTTGAACTTGCCACAGGACACGCGGCACCGGCACTAATCGAGAACAATGGGTGGTTGTCCTGTTTAGCCGGTCGCGAGTTGAAACGCGCGTGACATATTCACGTGCAGTATGTCACAGTCACGCTTGACAATTACCCGGGCGGCATCTTCTTACAGTGTAACGCTGATCCTGAAGCCTGTTACAATTCATCCTGTTTTCCAGTACTCTCCTTCGGCACTTCGCTAGCTGAGTCTGTGGCTTGATGTGCCCGAGCTAATCTCACAATACGCAAAGCGATGTAGGTGTGATCATACTTATGGGCCAAAGACAGGGTGACAGTTAGATCATCTCCTTCCAATGACTTTGAGAGAAACCTTTCTCTACCTATATCAGGTGCAATATTGGTACTATGTACAGCTCGTACCCAGGCCCACAATGCACAGTCATCTCTGCTTAAGTTTGATTATTTCTGTAACTGCGAGGATATCTCACGTTCAGGCTGCAGGTATGGAAGATGGGCTCCTGACCCTTGTGCATCATTACTTCCAGCTTCTCCTCCCAGATTTCAGGATGTGTGTCACCACGAAGGTGCATTGAACATCAAAGACTGTTATTTGTGCACTATCATATTATGGTGGACTCTTGTAGAACATACATTTACACTTGGCTAGGAAATACTGTTCTGCACCAAAAAATGTCAAATGGGAGACCCTTGGCTTTTCACTTGGTCAATGGTATGACATGTTTCCTACGATGATCAAGGGGGCAATGAAAGTGTCTTCTTGCCAGCCTGAGCCTTTAATTCTTGCTCGCTGGAACTGGACATGTGTTTGATCTTCTCCTTCAGACCCACCAGGTCGCACCGCAGCTGAGCCTGGGATTACATCAGAATCAAAGGTGCTAGGCAGTGGATATGCTTCAATAGAAAGGGCAATGTTCCCATAGTGCTGCCTCTGACATCCAAGACCTCCCTATACTGCTGTCTAGAAGCTGCTGCACTAGGAACTCCAATTGCTGCTGTAAGTTTTTGCTGACCAATATAAGAACTTGCAGGTAGAGGGCCATTGCAAGCATGGCAGGATTTTCGAGTCCTGAGCACCTATTGAATACTTGGGCAAGAGGGCCACTGCTCTGCATGGCATGGGTATGAGTCCTGAGGTCACTTGTTACATTTTCATATTAATTGTCTGAAACTTTTGTACTTCATTATAATTTAAAAATGGTCTAAAATGGATTTTAATTCTATTTTTATCTTATTTTAATCCATTTTTTGATTATGATGGGGTATGGAAATTTCTGACAACCTCAGGACTCATAACAGTTACCATATACAAATAATCACCCAAACAAATGTGCCAGCCACCCTGGGCTGTACAAATTTTTCCAATATTTCTAGCAATTTTCCAAATTTTCTGAGCAGAAATATCAGCTATTGATGACCAATGTTGTAAACAGCATGTAAAATCTCACAGGACTTCCATGCCATCTATGTCATGCTCTTGCTGGTATCCTCACTCAATGAGCCAACTAATAAAGCCAGTAGACCAGTAGAAGGTAAAAAAGATATATACAACATCAATAATTACCATATTCAGAGGTGTAAGCAAACAAATGGATGGGTCTCAGCCGCCCTGGGTTGTACAAATTTTTCTGATATTTTTAGTAAAATTTCCGATTTTTCTCAATGGAAATGCCAGCTATCGGTGACCAATGACATAAACAGTGTGTAAAATCTTGTGAGACTTTCATGCTATCTATGTCATTCTCTTACTGTGACCTGTGTGAGAGAGCATCTGGCCAATCAGAAGCCAGTATTTGGAATCGACGCAGTGCGCCACTGCGCCACCCACAACAAACGGTCATTGAAGTCAAATTCCCATGGTAAGAAAGCCCTCGGAGAACGTATTGGGTACCTCAAAGGCAAAGAAAATGCTAAAACTATAGGAATATTCACAATGACACATATATATGGTATAAGCTTATATTGAAAAGGAGGAAGGAAAAGGAGAAATTTGAAGATAGTGAGGAAGAGAATATCAAAAAAAGGGACTACAAAACGAGTTTGTAGTCTCTTTGTAGTGATCACTACAAACGGACTATGAATCTGGGATCCAATTTTGTGATTAGCACTACAAATATTTTGAAACACCAATTACTTGGCACGAGTTCCCATGAAGGACATCATTCAGCAACCCGCTCATTTTGAGCATACAAACTCATCCTTTGTACCTCAGGACTCATAATTATAATTATAGAAATGTAATATATATATGAATAATGTGGATGTGTCTGAAATAGTATTACATCATTGAAACATATACTATAAACATAATTAAATACTATTAGTCAGCTTAAGTTTTTTTGTGTCAATGCCATACTAAGTATTAGTCCACTAACCACAAGCATATATGAGCAATGTAGTTGTATGTGTGCCACAGGTCAATAAATCAGCTAGGTTGGTTGACTCAATGTTACCTTCCTTTCTACATTCTCTGCCAGTTGTCATTCTATCATTGAACCATATATCCCCATTCTTGGATATAAATCTGCTAGTGAAGTGGAAATCCCCAAAGTATATCAGTCCTCTTAGGTTTAATTTTTGCTTGGACTTTAACTGCAAGGTAAAATTCTTATCTGGGAGCAAATCTGTGTTGGACACATGGAATGCAAGTATCCGGGGTATTTTAGTTAGTGTTGTTATACTTTGTATGTCCTTGCGACAACACTTTACTCCTTGGAAAGTTCCTTCTGGTGAAAGGTTTTGCACAATCCAGTCTTTTATGGAAGTTGCCTGACTGTCATCATTATTTGTCTGGTGAGTTGGCCTGTAACAATTGAAACTTAATTTGTCTATTGATGTTCTATTGATGTTATTACATGTATCACATGAAGTCACAATAGATCCAATAGGGTTGGTATTAAGTAACTCCTCACATAGTTCATTTACACTTGTACCTGCACCCTGTCTCATTGGAAGTCTCATTCTGTCTAAATTATTCATTCTTTGATGGAGTGTGTCTCTGCAAGCTTCCATTGATGTTTCTCCAGATTGTATGCTCTCAAACCCTTCAATTATTGACTCCATGTGGCTATTAATATTCAACTGTTTAGACCATTTATTTGGGTTATCTTGCCAGATGTTTAATAATATCATCAGTAGGGCATCATAGGCACAACTGTAAGTTGAGTCCCATATAAAACCTTGTGGTATCTGATGCCTGACTTGGTTTTGGGATGGTATGAATTCCTTTGCCAATGTGGTGTCCTCATGATGTATTGTAGTAGTTGTAGGTCTCAACACTGGAGGTTTATGATATATGTCTTGGCCTGGTAATTTTGTTACAGGATGCATTTGGTCCACTTCAATCTTTTTGGGTTTTATTGCATTCCATATTTCATTCTCAACCAATTCTAGGAGATCAAAAGGATTAGACTCATCCCATTGTATAGCTGTATGCATATTACCTGGGCATTCATTCTGTTTCCACATTTGGTATGCTTGCACCAAGGTGTTTCTCTGATGCCCTTCAATGTGGGCAGGTAGTATTCCATGATACCTGAGGTCAGTTATGTGATCTAATATTTCTAACTCTCTGAATTCTTGTCTCAAGTATCTTGAGGTACCACTAGTAATTTGGCTTGGATTAAAGTCTTGCAAAATCACAGTACCATCAGCATCTGAACTACGTGATAAGCAAGTGTAGTATGACTGGTGCCCATTGCAGTTGTTGAGATCAACAACATTATTTGGCCTTGTTCTCCCTTGAGCTGCATAGTCTGTCATAGCAAAGTTGGGCAGTATTGGAACCTGCTGCTGTGATATTTTCTCAATTGAATCATTAGGCATTCTACATTCAATCTCCATGGATTCTTTGCTTATTGGGACAACATTAAGTGGAAGACCATCTAGATGTATAGATGTTGGTGGGTTAACCAGTTCTACAAACAGAGTATCTAAAATATTGACATTATTCTCTATGTGACTATGCCAGGACACCACTCTTGCTTCAGCTCCATTGGTAATACAGCATTCAGTTGCAATTTTTTTCTTGATTAGTATAGGCATTCCTGAACATAATGATAATTTACCAGCTACATGATTTGTGTCATTATGTGGTAAGTTCCATAATATCTTCTGTGTATTGGATGATATAACTTCTGATTCATGTAAGGCTCTAGAGTCTTTCTTATTCCTCTTGACCTTAATATGTGATGGGTTTTTCCACTTGTCTATAGAATAAAAGTCCACAAGTTCCTGATTTGTGTCTGCTGCAAATTGCTTAGCTCCAAGTAGATTTATCTTGTCTCTATGCATATTGCGTGCTGTAATTACAGATACATGTTGAAATCTGTGTTCATGTAACTTAGGCCTATGTGGGCCAGGGCCAGCAATCCTACTGTGAAGAAATTGAATATCATCATTTGTGCATGCTTTGTATCTCATATTCTCCAATGCAGTTTGTAGCTGTGCATCTTGAGGTGTTTGTGTTCTTTGATGCATATTCTCTCTTAGAATGACAACTGTGGTGAATTGATGCCAGAGTGCTTTTCCAATAGCAGTTTGTTGAGCTGTAACTGTCATTTGGGGGCTAACCCTTGTTCCTACCTTTGGACTATATAAAGGTGGCTTATTCATAGCAGGAGGTAACTGCCCAAAATCTCCACACAATATCATGTTAATTCCACCAAAGGGATCTTCTAAGTTATTTGTACCCTTACACAGTTGTGCACAAATATGATATAAGTCATAACAGCTTACCATTGAGACCTCATCAATGAAAATATAATCTACTCCTTCTAGTCTAGCTTGCATCTGTGCTTTATTTAATGTAGACTTGTTTGCAGAGTCACTTCTGTCTGCAACACTGAGTATAGAATGATAGGTAGATCCTCCAACAATAGCTGCTGCAGAACCTGCAGGAGCTAGCACCAGAAAGTGATGGGATTCATTTTTAGACTTAAAATAATATATTAATGCCTTTATCACCTATGACTTGCCTGTGCCCCCCATGCCTCCTAAGTGCATTTTTAACTGTTCAGTTTGAGGTGATGATGCATGGTTTGATATTATGCAGAATGCCTTCTCTTGTTGTGGCCGTAATGAGAATTTTGTCACAATTTCAGATTGGAGTTTAACTATGGCTGGCTGATCTGGGATGTATTCTTTCAGCAAATATTGTTGATCTATGATTTTTACCTCATTCCAATGTGGCTTTGTTTTGACTGTGGTTCCATTGGAGATATTATTTCGATCTTGCTCCCTTTGCTGTAGTATAGTATTACGGTGCCCTTGTATTACTTCAGTCCACTGGTGCTTATTTCTGAACTCTATGTTGGTCTGGATTGGAAGCTTATATTCATTAAGCCATCCAGTACCTTTTAATACACTTTCCATTTCTTCCATCTGCCTTAGGTGTTTCATGGCTTGTTTCCCTAACACAGACAATTCCATGTTTTCAGGATGTGTGTCTAAGTCATCATACATGTCATCAACTTGATCAACTTGGATGCCTAGTTTCAGCAGAAGTTCTCTGTTATGCAATGTAGGCATACCTGGTATAACACCTGCTTTATGCTGACAAGAGTAATCATCACGAGCATCATAGCATTCATAGCGTATATTGAAATATGACATTAATTCAGTTTGTCTACTACTAAATTGATGGGCTACAAATGCATCATCCAAAGTTTCATCAATCAATTTTAAGTCTTTACCCACTCGCCAGGGTTTAAATAATGTCAACATTGTCATACAGTAGAATTCACGATTTCCAGCATCACTTCTGGGTAAATTCCCTCCTATAAAATTAGGCACAAGACCAAACATGTCTTTCACCATGGCTACATAATGAGTTTCATGCTGTGGGTGTTCTTGGAGGAACACTAGTTCATGTGGACTTGGTTTTTTTACACCAAATTTAGATTCTGGTCCAACATCTTGTTCAGGTTTATTTTCAGCTGATACTGTAGGATCTGAAGACTTTATTCCAGGTAGAGGTAGTTTCCGAGATAGCCTAATCCAGTCATATAGGCATACATCTTTATATATCTCAGGGCGATACATATAGTCCATCACTAAGTAATACATTGTATAGCCATCTTGTGTGCATCTGATAATTACCCGATCCTTCTGAATGACATCAGCATTTATGTCATTTAAGTTTTCATCTAGGTCATTGATATCAATCCAGTCCTTAAGTACTTCATTGACATATGTCTTCCAGTATACAGGCTTGAACCTATGACTGGTGTAATGATCAGGATTGCCCAGTAAATATGCAGAAGCCATAGGTGCTCCAATCTCCATTTTTACTGATAATGAATTGACAATTTGTGTTAGCAGTCTTCTAGCCTTTTCCTGGTCTTCTGTAGTCCCTCCAATCATTGATGATTGTCAATCAAATACATCC